>JAENHJ010000274.1:0-181715 GCA_025330945.1 Mucuna pruriens | reverse complement strand
CAGTGTGCTTCGTTCAAGTTACGTATTGCTATAATTCTTCTTTCTTCTCATTCTTCTTCTCATTCTTATTCTTATTCTTCTTCTTCTTTTCTCATTTCTCTATCTCATTCTATCTTCTTCCCCGATCTTTTACCATACTTAACTTCTAATTTTCTTCTTGTCATTTTTTTCTTCTTATTATTATATTTCTCATTCTTCTTCTTCTTCTTAATTCTGCTTCTCATTCTTAACTTCTTCGATTCTTCTTCTTTTCAATTTTCTTCCAATTTTCTTCTTCTTCATTGTTTCTTCTTCTCATTCTTGATCATTCTTCTTCTTCTCATTCTTCTCTTCTTTTCTTCTTCTTTCAATCTTCTTCATTTTCTTCTTCTTCATATCATTCTTCTTTTCCTTATTCTTCTCCTTCATCTTCTTCTCATTTCTTCTTCTGTCTCGTTCTTCTTCCCATTTGTTTTCTTGTTTTTTTTCTTCTTCCTCTTCTTCTCATTCTTCTAATTCTTCTTCTCATTCTTCATTTCTCATTCTTCATTTCTTGTTCTTATCCGTTCTTCTTCTTACCATTCTTCTCTTCTCGTTTTCTTCTTCTTAATTGTCCTTCTTCTAATTGTTTGTCTTCCCATTCTTCTTCTTCTCATTTTGCCTCTTCGCATTCTCCTACTTCCCATTCTACTTCTTCTCATTGTTCTTCTACTCCTTTTTCTTCCCATTCTTCCTCTTCTCATTCTTCTTCTTGTCATATTTCTTCTTATTATTATTTTTCTCATTCTTCTTCTTCTCATTCTTCGTCTACTCATTCTTCTTCTTTCGATTCTTCTTCTTTCGATTTTTCTTCTTCTCAATTTTCTTCCCGTTTTCTTGTTCTCATTGTTCTTCTTCTCATTCTTCTGATCATTCTTCTTCTGCTTATTCCCCTTCTTCTCGTTCTTCTTCTTTTCATTCTTCATCATTTCATTGTTCTTCTTCTCATTCTTCTCCTTCTTCTTATCATTCTTCTTTGTCTCACTTTTCTTCCTGTTGTTCTTCTCATTCTTCTTCATCTTATTCTTCTTCTTCTCATTCTTCTCTTCTTCTACTCTTTCTCCTTTTCTCATTCTTCTTTTCTCGTTCTTCTTCTATTTCTTCTTCTTTTATTTCTTCTTCTTCTCATTCATCTTCTTCTAATTCTTCTTCTTCTCAAATTTCTTCTTCTCATTCTTCTTCTTCTTATTCTTCCTCTTCTCATTGTTGTTCTTCTCATTGTTCTTCTTCTAATTGTTCTTCTTCTCACTCTTCTTCTCACTCTTCTTTTTATTCTTCCTCTTCTCATTTCTTAACAACTTTTTTCTTCTTCTTCTCATTAATCATTCTTCGTTTTATTTTTCTTTCATTCTTCTTCCATTCTTATTCTTTTCATTCTTCTTATTCGCATTCTTCTTCTCATTCTTCTTCTTCTTCTTCTTCTTTTCTTCTTCTTCTTTTCTTTCTTCTTCTTCTCATTCTTCTTACTTTCTTTTTTCCGTTCTTCTTCTCATTCTTCTTCTTCTCGTTCTTCTTCTTCTCACTTTCTTCTTCTTCCCATTCTTCTTCTTCTTATTCTTCTTCTTCTCCACTCTTTCTTCTCCATTCTTAACTTTTAACATCATTTTTCTTCTTGTTATAATTCTTTTACTTCTTCTCATTCTTCTTCTTCTCATTTCTTCATCTTCTCATTCTTATTTTCTCATTCTTATTTTCATTCTTCTTCTTCTTCATTCTTCTTCTTCTCACTCTTCTTCTTCGTTATCGTGTTCTTCTTATCATTCTTCTTCTTATAATTCTTCTTCTTTCTTCTTTCATTCCTCTTCTTCCCAATCTTCTTCTCATTCTTTCTTCTAATTCTTCTTCTTGTCATTTTTCTTCTTCTTCTTACTAGTCTCATTCTTCTTCTTCTCATTCTTCGTCTACTCATTCTTCGTCTACTCATTCTTCCTCTTTCAATTCTTCTTCTTCTCGATTTTCTTCCCATTTTCTTCTTGTCAATGTTCTTCTCATTCTTCTGATCATTTTTCTTCTTCTCATTCCTCTACTTCTCATTCTTCTTCTTTTCATTCTTCTTCATTTTATTCTTCTTCATATCATTCTTCTTTTTCTCATTCTTCTCCTTCATCCTTCTTCGTCTCATTCTTCTGTTTGTTCTTTCTCATTCTTCTTCTCATTCTTCTTCTCATTCTTCTTCTTCTTTGTCTTCTTCTCATTCTTCTTATTCTTCTTCTCATTCTTCTTTTTCTCATTGTTTTTCTATTTCTTCTTCTTCTCATTCTTCAACTTCTCATCCTTCTTCTAATTGTCCTTCTTCTCATTGTTTGTCCTCTCATTTTGCCTCTTCGCATCCTTCTACTTCCCATTCTTCTTCTTCTCATTGTTCTTCTTCTCCTTTTGCTTCCCATTCTTCCTCTTCTCATTCTTCTTCTCATTCTTCTTCTTCTCATTCTTCCTCTTCTCATTCTTCTTCTTTCGATTCTTCTTCTTCTCAATTTTCTACCTATTTTCTTCTTCTCATTCTTTTGATCATTCTTCTTCTGCTCATTCCTCTTCTTCTCGTTCTTCTTCTTTTTATTCTTCTTCTTTCCATTCTTCTTCTTCTCATTCTTCTCCTTCTTCTTCTCATTCTTCTTCGTCTCATTTTTCTTCCTGTTGTTCTTCTCATTCTTCTTCATCTCATTCTTCTTCATCTTATTCTTCTTCTTCTTATTCTTTTCTTCTTCTACTCTTTCTCTTTTTCTCATTCTTCTTTTTCTCTTTCTTCTTCTATTTCTTCTGCTTCTATTTCTTCTTCTTCTATTTCTTCTTCTTCTATTTCTTCTTCTTCTCATTCATCTTCTTCTAATTCTTCTTCTTCTCCAATTTCTTCTTCTCATTCTTCTTCTTCTTATTCTTCCTCTTCTCATTGTTGTCTTCTCATTGTTCTTCTTCTAAATGTTCTTCTTCTCACTCTTCTTCTCACTCTTCTTTTTATTCTTCCTCTTCTCATTCTTCTTCTTTTCATTCTTCTTCTTCTCATTGACATTCTTCTGATTCTTCTTTTCATTCTTCTTCTAATTCTTATTCTTTTCATTGTTCTTATTCGCATTCTTCTTCACATTCTTCTTCTTCTTCTCATCTTTTTCTTCTCATATTTTTCTTTTTTTTTCGCATTTTCTTCTCTTTCTTCTTCTTCTGAAACTTCTTCTTCTCTTCTTCTTGTTCTCATTCTTCTTCTTCTCATACTCCTTCTTCTCATTCTTCTTCACATTCTACTTCTTCCCATTCTTCTTCGTCGCATACTTCTTCTTCTCACTCTTATTCTCATTCTTCTTCCTCTCATTTTTCTTCTTGTTATACTTATTCTTCTCATACTTCTTCTCATTCTTCTTCTTCTCATTCTTCATCTTCTCATTCTTATTGTTCTCTCTTCTTTTTCTTCTCATTCTTCTTCTCATTCTTCTTCTTCTCGCTCTTCTTTTCGTTCTTCTTCTTATCATTCTTCTTCTTCTCACTCTTCTACTTCTCATTCTTATTATTCTTCTTCTTTTTCTCATTCCTCTTGTCATTCCTCTTCTTCCCAATCTTCTTCTCATTCTTCTAATTCTTCTTCTTGTCATTTTTCCTCTTCTTATTATTTGTCTCATTCTTCTTCTTCTCATTCTTCGTCTACTCATTCTTCTTCTTTCGATTCTTCTTCTTCTCAATTGTCTTTCCATTTTCTTCTTCTCATTGTTCTTCTTCTCATTCTTCTAATCATTCTTCTTCTTCTCATTCCTCTACTTCTCATTCTTCTTCATTTCATTCTTCTTCATTTTATTCTTTTTATATCACTTTTTTTCATTCTTTCTTCTTCATCTTCATTTCTTCTTCTCTCATTTTTTCATTCTTGTCTTCTCATTCTTCTTCTTCTTCCTCTTCTTCTCATTCTTTTTATTCTTCTTCTCATTCTTCTTTTTCTCATTCTTCTTCTATTTCTTCTTCTTCTCATTCTTCTTCTTCTCATTCTTCTACTTCTCATCCTTCTTCTAATTGTCCTTCTTCTCATTGTTTGTCTTCTCATTCTTCTTCTTCTCATTTTGCCTCTACGCATTCTTCTACTTCCCATTCTACTTCTTCTCATTGTTCTTCTTCTCCTTTTTCTTCCCATTCTTCCTTTTCTCATTCTGTTCTCATTCTTCTTCTTCTCATTCTTCCTCTTCCCATTCGTCTTCTTATTCTTCTTCTTCCCATTCTTCCTCCTCTCATTCTTCTTCTTTCGAATCTTCTTCCTTTGAATTTTCTTCCCCTTTTCTTCTTCTCATTCTTCTAATCATTCTTCTTCTACTCATTCCTCTTCTTCTCGTTCTTCTTCTTTTCATTCTTCTTCATTTCATTCTTCTTCTTCTCACTGTTCTCCTTCTTCTTCTCATTCTTCTTCGTCTCATTTTTCTTCCTGTTGTTCTTCTAATTCTTCTTCTTCTTATTCTTATTTTTCTCATTCTTCTCTTCTTCTTCTCTTTCTCCTTTTCTCATTCTTCTTTTTCTCGTTCTTCTTCTATTTCTTCTTCTTCTAATTCTTCTTCTTCTCATTCATCTTCTTCTAATTCTTCTTCTTCTTCTCATTGTTCTTCTTCTCACTCTTCTTTTTATTTTTCCTTTTCTCATTCTTCTTCTTTTCCTTATTCTTCTTCTCATTGACATTCTTCTGATTCTTCTTTTCATTCTTCTTCTAATTCTTATTCTATTCATTGTCCTTATTCGCATTCTTCTTCACATTCTTCTTCTTCTTCTTCTTCTTCACATTTTTCTTCTCTTTCTTCTTCTTCAAAAACTTCTTCTTCTCCTTCTTCTTATTCTCATTCTTCTTCTTCTCATACTTCTACTTCTCATTCTTCTTCTTCTTGTCATTCTTTTTCGATGATTTCTTCCCATACTTCTTTTTCTTCTTGTCATTTTTCTTTATTCTCATTCTTCTTCCTCTCATTTTTCTTCTTGTTATACTTATTCTTCTTATACTTCTTCTCATTCTTCTTCTTCTCATTCTTCATCTTCTCATTCTTATTGTTCTCATTCTTCTTCTTATAATTCTTCTTCTTCTCAGTCTTCTACTTCTCATTTTTCTTCTTATTATTATTTGTCTCATTCTTCTTCTTCTCATTCTTCGTCTACTCATTCTTCTTCTTTCGATTCTTCTTCTTCTCAATTTTCTTCCCATTTTCTTCTTCTCATTGTTCTTCTTTTCATTCTTCTTCTTCTCATTCCTCTACTTCTCATTCTTCTTCTATTCATTCTTCTTCATTTTATTCTTCTTCATATCATTCTTCTTTTTCTCATTCCTCTCCTTCATCTTCTCATTCTTCTTCGTCTCATTCTTCTTCCCATTCTTTGTTCTTCTCATTCTTCTTCTTCTTCTTCTTCTCATTCTTCTTCTCATTCTTCTTCTTATTCTTCTTCTTCTTCTTCTTCTTCTTCTTCTTCTTCTTCTTCTTCTTCTTCTTCTTCTTCTTCTCATTCTTTGTTCTTCTCATTCTTCTTCTTCTTCTTCTTCTCATTCTTCTTCTCATTCTTCTTCTCATTCTTCTTCTTCTCATTCTTCTTCTTCTTCTTCTTCTTCTTCTTCTTCTTCTTCTTCTTCTTCTTCTTTTTTCTTCTTCTTCTTCTTCTTCCTCTTTCTTCTTCTTATTCATCTTCTTCTTATTCTTCTTCTTCTTATTCTTCTTATTCTTATTCTTCGTCTTCTCATTGTTGTTTTTCTCATTGTTCTTCTTCTCTTTCTTCTTCTTCTCATTCTTCTTCTTCTCATTCTTCTTCTTTCGATTCTTCTTCTTCTCAATTTTCTTCCCATTTTCTTCTTCTCATTGTTCTTCTTCTCATTTTTCTAATCATTCTTCTTCTTCTCATTCCTCTACTTCTCATTCTTCTTCATTTCATTCTTCTTCATTTTATTCTTCTTCATATCATTCTTTTTTTCGCATTCTTCTCCTTCATCTTCTCATTCTTCTTCGTCTCATTTTTCTTCATGTTGTCTTCTCATTCTTCTTCTTCTTCCTCTTCTTCTCATTCTTCTTATTCTTCTTCTCATTCTTCTTTTTCTCATTCTTCTTCTATTTCTTCTTCTTCTCATTCTTCTTCTTCTCATTCTTCTACTTCTCATCCTTCTTCTAATTGTCCCTCTTCTCATTGTTTGTCTTCTCATTCTTCTTCTTCTCATTTTGCCTCTTCGCATTCTTCTACTTCCCACTCTACTTCTTCTCATTGTTCTTCTTCTCCTTTTTCTTCCCATTCTTCCTCTTGTCATTCTTCTTTTTCTCATTCTTCTTCTATTTCTTCTTCTTCTTATTCATCTTCTTCTCATTCTTCTTCTTCTTATTCTTCTTATTCTTATTCTTCTTCTTCTCATTGTTGTTTTTCTCATTGTTCTTCATCTCTTTCTTCTTCTTCTCATTCTTCTTCTTCTCATTCTTCTTCTTTCGATTGTTCTTCTTCTCAATTTTCTTCCCATTTTCTTCTTCTCTTTCTTCTTCTTCTCAGTCTTCTTCTCACTCTTCTTTTCATTCTTCCTATTCTAATTCTTCTTCTTTTCATTTTTGTTCTTCTCATTGACATTCTTCTGATTCTTCTTCTCATTCTTCTTCTAATTCTTATTCTTTTCATTGTTCTTATTCGCATTCCTCTTCTTCGCATTCTTTTTCTCATTCTTCTTCTTCTTCTCCTTCTTTTTCTTCTCATTCCTTTTTTTCTTCTTCATCGCATTCTTCTTCTCTTTCATCTTCTTCTGAAACTTCTTCTTCTCCTTCTTTTTTTTCTCATTCTTCTTCTTCTCATTCTTTTTCTTCTCATTCTTCTTCTTCTCATACTTCTGCTTCTCATTCTTCTTCTTCTTCTCCTTCTTCTTCATATTCTACTTCTTCCCATTCTTCTCCGTCCCATACTTCTTCTTCTTACTCTTATTCTCATTCTTCTTCTTATACTTTTTCTTCTCATTCTTCTTCTTGTCATTCTTCATCTTCTCATTCTTATTGTTCTCATTCTTCTTCTTCTCATACTTCTTCTTCTCATTGTTCTTCTTCTCACTCTTCTTCTTGTTCTTCTTCTTATCGTTCTTCGTCTTATAATTCTTCTTCTCATTCTTCTACTTCTCATTCTTATTTTTCTTCTTCTTCTTCTGATTCCTCTTCTTCTTGATCTTATTCTCATTCTTCTTCTAATTCTTCTTCTTTTCATTCTTCTTCTCATTCTTATTCTTCTCATTCTTCCTCCTCTCATTCTTTTTGTTCCGATTATTCATCTTCTCAATTTTCTTTCCTTTTTTCTTCTTCTCATTGTTCTTCTTCTTATTCTTCTGATCATTCTTCTTCTTCTCATTCTTCTTCTTTTCATTCTTCTTCATTTCATTCTTCTTCTTCTCATTCTTCTTGTTCTCATTCTTCTTTTTCTCATTCTTCTCCTTCTTCTTCTCAGTCTTCTTCCTCTCGTTCTTCTTCTTCTTGTTCTTCTGATTCTTCTTCTTCTTCTTCTTCTTCTTCTTCTTCTCATTGTTCTTCTTCTTCTTATCATTCTTCTTTTTCTCTTTCTTCTTCTATTTCTTCTTCTTCTCATTCATCTTTTTCTCATTCTTCTTCGTCTCATATTTTTTCTTCTCATTCTTCCTCTTCTTCTTCTTCTTCTTCTTCTCATTGTTCTTCTTCTCATTGTTCTTCTTCTCATTCTTCTTCTTCTCACTCTTCTTTTCATTCTTCTTCTTCTCATTCTTCTTCTTTTCGTTCTTCTTCTTCTTATTGACTTTCTTTTGATTCTTCTTCTCATTCTTCTTCTAATTCTTATTCTTTCCATTGTTCTTATTCACATTCTTCTTCTTCGCATTCTTCTTCTCATTCTTCTTCTGAAGTTTCTTCTTCTTATTGTTCCTTTTGTTATTCTTCTTCTTCTCATATTTCTTCTTCTCATTCTTCATCTTATTTTAAAATTCTCATTGTTCTTCGTCCCAATCTACTTCTTCTCACTATTCTTCTCATTCTTCCTCTCATTCTTCTTCTTCTCATTCTTCTTCTTCTCGTTGTTCATATTCTCATTCTTCTTCTTCTCGTTCTTCTTCTTCACCTTCTTCTTCTGTTGATTCTTCTTCTTCTCATTCTTCTTCTCGTTCTTCGTCTTCTCATTCTTCTTCTAGTTCTTCTTCTTGTCATTCTTCTTTTTCTCATTCTTCTTCTTCTCATTCTTCTTCTTCTCATTCTTCTTCCCATTCTTCATCTTCTCATTTTTATTCTTCTCATTCTTCTTCTTCTCATACTTCTTCTTCTCCTTCTTCTTCTTTTCATTCTTCTTCTTCTCATTCTTCTTCTTTTCCTTTTTCTTCATCTCATTCTTCTGCTTCTCATTCTTCTGCTTCTCATTCTTCTTCTTTTTATCCTCATTTCCTTCAATGTATCCTTCTGGTACAGGGGTGCTGATCACTAATTCCTTCTCTCCCATCTCACTAATCAATTAGGGATCTACAATGAGCTTCACTCTTTGATGGAGAGATGAGGGTACAACTCTTGCCGTGTGGATCCATGGCCTCCGTAAGAGGAAACTATATGCCAGGTAGATGTCCATAACCTAGAAGATGATGTTGAATAAAGTTGGAGCAACATAGATAGGGAGAGTGATCTCTCCCATGACATCTCGTTTAAAGCAGTTGAATGCCTGTACTACCACCGAGCTGGCCCTTAATTGGGATTTAGGTAGGACAATAAGAGACGAGCCATTATCAATTAGTACTCTCTCAATCATGTAATCTCCACACTTGACAGAAATGTGGAGATGCTGGTTGTGCCTTCTTCCTCCCGCTGGCACTTCTTCCTCTAAGAAAGTTAGACGTCCCCTACTAGTGATATTATCAATGATTCCTCAAAACCGCTCTATTGTTATGTCTTAGGCTACGTGAGCCTCATTCAATATCTACAGGAGGAGATTTAGGTAGGACATTAAGAGACGAGCCATTATCAATTAGTACTCTCTCAATCATGTAATCTCCACACTTGACAGAAATGTGGAGATGCTGGTTGTGCCTTCTTCCTTCCACTGGCACTTCTTCCTCTAAGAATGTTAGACGTCCCCTACTAGTGATATTATCAATGATTCCTCCAAACCTCTCTATTGTTATGTCTTGGACTACGTGAGCCTCATTCAATATCTACAGGAGGAGATTTCGGTGACTTTCTGAATTTAGTAGTAAGGAGAGAAGTGAAATACGTGCTGGGGTTTTATTGATTTGATCCAGCAACTCGTATTCATTGTGCCAAATAAGCTTTAGAAACTCCTCAGCCTCTTTCCCTTTTGGAATGTCCTATAGATTCTCAATGGTCTTCTCAAAGGTCGGGCTTTTCTTTACTAGAGTCTCAAGAGTGTAAATTCTTTCGCTTCGCGTCACCCCCCTAATCCTACAATGTTGGTGACTTCTCTAGCAGGAATGTCTTCACTTGGTTCGATTGATAGTATTTCTATCATGGGCCCATATTTCCATGGCACATGATTGTCTTTATATGTGGGCCTTGCGGGGACTTGAATGATTAATGGTGTCTAAGACCGATGGACAAGATCATATCTGATGATGAATGGTTTTGGTGGATAGTCTCTATCTTGCCCTAGGACCGCAACCTGTGCCGAGTGGGCCAGGCTTTCCTCCGTTCCATTAGACTCTAGATCTAGTGGTTTGTGACTTAAGGCGTTTATGGACTGCCCTCCGTGAGCCGGGAGGGGGTTATTATTCATGTTCAGCTCATTCTCCTTGAATTTGAGCCATCCCCCATCTATCAAGTCCTGGACTTAATGCCCCAATATCTTTCCGTGGAGTGCCCAACAGCTCTCGCATGGAAGTCACATTTTGCGTTGGGGTCATAGCTCCTAGGGTACGGAGGCTCTAGCGGCTTTAACGGCAGTACTACTATCATGTTCTTTTAAAGCAAGAGGGGAAACATGGTCGTGTAAGTCATTAGGATGGGAGCAAAGACTCAGCTCCTCATGCTAGGCTGGTTGCTTGGAGCATTTGACGGGTTTGTCGTATCCACTTTGGGCTGGGTCGACGAATTAGCGGAGGTTGAGGCTCCTGGCTTATTTATAATGCTTGGGCAGTATACGGGCTCTTGCCTATTAGATTTGCGTTAGTCTCTCCCTTCTTCTTCTCGTACCTGGTCTTTTTGGGGAAATTGACGCCAATATTAGCCTGAGCAAACTTTCCCTTCTTGATGCCAGACTCAATCCTCTCCCCTATAGTGACTAAGTCGACTAAGTTTGATGCCACGCTCCCCACAACCTTGTCGTAAAAAGGGGAGGGGAGTGTGTTGATAAACATTGTAACCATGTCTTTTTGGATAAGGGAGGTTGGACCTATGCTACTAGTTCGCGCCACCTTTAGGCATAGTCTTTGAATCCTTTAGAGTTAGCTTGCGACAGATTTTGTATGCGGGGTCAATTTGGGACCATCTCTTTGCTGTATTTATATTGACGGAGAAAGGCCTCAATGGGTCTCCATGTCTTTACACACCCACTTTCTAGATTGATGTACCAGCTTAGGTTGGCCCCCATTAGGCTATCCTAAAAACAATGTACCAAGATCTTGTCCTAATGAATATAGGAGGCCATCTTCTTGTAATACATGGCCAGGTGTACATGAGGGTAGGAGCTGCCCTTGTATTTTTTCAAACTTTGGTGCCTCGAAGTCAGGCGGGAGCACTATGTTGAGTACTAGGTAGAGGTCGATGGCATCTAGACCATGGCTACCAATGCCCTCAATAGCTCACACACGTACCTCTAGTGAGTTCAGCTTCTCATTACCTGAAGAGGGTCCTGTCATCCCACTAGGATTTTGGGATGGGTGGAAGAAGACCGTTGCTTTAAGTGTCGGGATGGGTCTTGTCCTTGATCCTGGTGCGTGCTCGACTCCTAAGTTATCGGCTTGTTCCTGTCTCTTCGGCCCCTGCTGGTCCTCTATAATAGTATTCCATCCTTGGGGCATCCCGTGGAGCTAGGGCATAAACCTAGGGGGTAGGTAGTGGCCGCCGTGTTCATGGCTGCCCCTTGGGTAAGGAGCTCGAACAACTTATTTATTTGTTCTCGCAATTGTCCCATCTCTCCCTTTAGTTCCTGGTTCTGCTGTTCTAGGCTCTCAATCACATCTTCCATATTTCTAACTTTAGACTGAGTGTGATATCGGTGGCGAGGCACAATCACTCTTCTTTCTTTGTATATTATTCACTATTATTTGTTATTATTGTTTCTTTATTATGTAATGCAAGGAGTAGGTGATGAATGATATGCATGCATGGTTGTTCTAATCACGAATTATTTCAAAAAGACAGAAAAGAAAATATTTCATTGAAACTCGGATAATGTATGGTTCATTAAATAGTGTGCAAATTCCCCCTATTCTTAGGGTGGTGCCGACATTTCCTTCATGGTGTCGTACAACTCCCGACATAATTTTAGAAATTGAGATATCTCTCTTGGAGTCTTTATGGGGTTAACCATGCCTTCGGCCGCGGAGGCTTTTGGGAATATCCATCAATGCTTGGTTGGTGAGCCATGCCAACTTGATGTATGTGTCCTTCCAAAATGGGGTTTCTATAGTGGCAGCTTGCACTTGCTCTTCAGCCTTATTGGCGATGTTTTGACACCTCCATTTCCAGCTTTATAGAGTCATCTTCAACTATTGGATGATAGCCTAGGATTGTGATTCAGCCTCATCTGCCTTGTCTCACACATTAACCAACTCGAATATGCTTTCACGCCTTTGGTCCACCAAGTATTCTTTGGAGAGCTTGGCCCTTGCTAGCTCCTCCTCTAACAGGTGAGTTCTTTCTTGGAGTTAGAGGAATTGTCTTTCTCATTCCGCCACCCATTCCCTAAGGGTAAACAGAGCCTCTTTCAATTGCTCCATTTCTGTTATTGCCTAATCATGCTTAGTCCTTTTGGCGCACATTGGTCTGTGGCTTGTAAGCAACTAGCCATTTTTAGGCGGTTTTGCTTTTCACCCTAGGCTCTTTTGCTGCCTTTCTCTTTCAACTACCTTTCCTAGCAGGCGTCATCTAGTGCTACCTCCAACTTCCTTTTGAGGACCCCTTGCTCCATCCTCATTTGCTCTATGGTATCCTCAAGTTCTCCAATTTTAAGTGTCTCTTGGACTTCAAAAGCCCGTGCCTCTTGGTTTGGATATTGGTCATGGCCTCCAAGCAACCCAATCAGCTTGATTTGGTTGTTGAGCCAGGCTCTATAACTTGGGGAAGTTCCATAACTCTTGGTTCTTGATTCAGCTCCTCTTCTCGTGATGTTGTTCCAAGCCTGTCGGATTTTCTATAATATTCTCCTCTATGTGCCCTAGGCTCGTGTATCACAAATGGGGTCATGACTTCCTCTGAAGGATCCCTGGTCATAAGGTATCCAGCCTATCGTAGTGCTAGCTTAGGGTTGTAGTTAATAGCCCCTTGAGTTCCCAGTTGTGGGACATTCGGGTACCCTCCAC
Organism: Mucuna pruriens; assembly: GCA_025330945.1. Taxonomy (NCBI): domain Eukaryota; kingdom Viridiplantae; phylum Streptophyta; class Magnoliopsida; order Fabales; family Fabaceae; genus Mucuna; species Mucuna pruriens. The sequence continues at coordinate 169,255 of JAENHJ010000274.1, read as the reverse complement.
ATTTGATAATTACCTGCTCTCACTCATTCTATGTAGGGTACCATCGTATTGTCCTTTTAGAAGCCCCGCTCAAGTATTTGACCCATTGCTCCTTAGACATGGTCTCGATCTAGCTCCACTTGAAATCCTCAATTGGGCAGGCAGTTTTGCCCTTGCTATGCAATAGATGAGCTATGAGCCATAAGTATAGTAAATGGGTGTAGCATCTAAGACTCCTCTCCTTTTTCTCGCGGCAATAGTTGAGGGAGTAGTAAGTGTTAGCCAAAATGGCCATGGTGGGATTTTTGCCTCTATCTTTCTTGGCCAGGAATACCTCCACAGCTGCTAAATCCACGTAATCCTCCAAGTGAGGGAATAATAGGATTCCATAAATTAGTAGCCTGAGAACATCCATGATTCCCTGCCAATTATCTTCTTCCCTGAGTTGGAGCAGCTTTCCTCCAGGTTGAACTTGTTAATTCCTTCCAAGTCGTTTCGGTTTCTCCTTTCCCTGGCCATTCCGGATTTAGATATCCTTAGGAGCTTGGCTATTGTGGCCCAAGAAGGCCGCTGCCCTTGGTGGAAATGATGGGTGGATTCTGCCAAAGGGAGACCTAGCAAGCACTCATACTCTTCCAAGGTAGGGGCCAGTTGGAAGTCTTTGAAGGTGAAGCACCATGCTGGCGGATTGTAGTATTGGACTAGAGCTTCCAGCAAGGCTAGCTATACCTCAATTTCAAGGATGCGCTAGAGGTTTCCATGCTATCTTTCAAAGGATCTACGCCATTGTCCTCTTAGCCACCTACACCGGTAGTAGAGTGAACGGAGATTTGGTATCTTGACCTGGATAGGACACCACTATTTGACCCCCTGATTTTCTGTTCCCATCTTTTGAAATTTCTGTGATAAGATTTTAGTGGAATGCAATGCATGCAGTTTTTTTTTATTCAATTTTTGGTGGGATAATAGGATTATGCATGCTATGCATGACACGAATTTTTATTAGGTGCGTATGCATGTAGGTTGATGTGGTGTTTGGTGGGGGTATAGTCATGGTTTAGATTGCTATTCTGGCCGATTCCATTTCGGGTTCTAGTTTTAGAGACCTGACTGACTCCATCTCAGATCGGTTGGTTGATTCTGACTCAACCTGATGTCTACCTAAGTTCTGAAATGTTTCCTAAGGTTCTTACGGTTAGGCTTCTAATTCCTCACCTTTTGGATCCTGGGTCTATGGACCTCCTAAGGAACGCAATCCATAAACAGGACAAAATCCCAAAATATGATTGTTTCCAAAGGCTGTCAGCCCAAGTGGAACTATTGCGGTAACCAGTACAGAGAAAACCTCCAGTATGGGTACCATTACACATTCCTCACTCCCTAACTCACGAGCCCGGGAATAGGACCCCTTTCATTGATAATTCATAGGTTAAAACCCTCACCCCAACAAGTGCTCCTCAATCACAACAACATTATTCCTTTAACCATGATTTCACAGGCATCATACAAGAGAAAAACCCAAGAAAATAAAAGAATAATGCATATAAAGGCGGAGGACCTAAAAAAAATCTATGCACCCATCAGGTTCACCTACCTAGCTAGCTGCACAAGGCTCAACTCTCAAAGATAATTCCCTAGTGAAGTCGCCATTTGTCACAACCTAAATGGTAGTGCTAGGCGTAGAGGACCAAAATAGGCCAAAGTGGGTCGAAGTTGTCTCGGCCATCTGATGGCCAAGATTGATTCAGCCACAGGGAGTTACCACCGCTATTTTTCTCAAGGAACGCTAGAAAACCTACAGGGAAAGGTTGGTTATGCACCGGGGGCACAAGGTGTCCCAGCACGCCTATCACCTGATAGTTATCCTTGGCTAGCTGTGAAGAAGTAGGGATAGTGCTTGCATACGAGTTGTGTCTTTTCGGTATAGGTCACGAGGTGGTGAGGTATAGGTAGAGTATTTTTGGGTTTTTGAGGTTTAAGACTTGATTAGGAGTGTGCCTCCTGTGCCTACGTACCTTAGCTTTAGAGGAGTCAAAGTTCACGTAGTTTTTTTTTTTTTTGGGGGGGGGGGGGTTCAAGAGATAGTTAGTTGATATATGGCTGAGATGAACTCGGCCCTGGTAGTGGGTGGTCTGAGGGTTGCCTTATCTCGACCAAGGTAGGCCAAGTCGAGTTCGGCTTCTACAAATGGGAAGCCTAGAAGGTAGAGAGTTGAGAAGGGTTTATTCTGGTCGGGCGGAATTGAGAAGGGTTACCTACAGGACTACTCAAAGAATATACTATAAGTTTTTACCTACTAACCTTTTATCTAGGGGAGTCCAATCTCTTCTCCTTTGTGCTTCGTATGTCCTCCTCTTAGTCTTGTTGGTGCTAAGCAATCTGCTTGACCTAGGTGTTATGGCCAGTTTTCTCCTTTCCTTGACTTTCTAGGAATATTCGCTAAAGTTTTCCTCTCTGTTCTCAAAGATTTTTTTTTTACCCTATTTATCTCACAATTCCTCCTCTCACGTCCCCTCCTTTCTTTTTTTTTCTTCGTTCTAAGGCTTTACATAGGCCTCAAGACTGGCCTAAGGTAACCCCCCACGACCCTATGATCTCCTCATGGTTGTAGAGGTTACCAACTAATGGAAACCAACTCCCTCGCACATGATTTATATGGTTGGGTTATGGTGGGTCCCACAAGGACTTGGTCTTTGGTTCTTACGTGGAGACTTGGTCTTTGGTTCTTATGTGGAGACTTGGTCTAAGCCCATCTTGATAGTTGAAATGGACTCGGTCTAGCCCAATTTGGAGTCACGGGGTCTCGACCTAGTTTCGGAATTATTGGGCCGAGATAGAGTCAATTCGGGTTTCCATAGGGTCGAGATAGGGATTCAGCTCTGGATGGTTTTGGAGTGCTACAGTTAGGATTGTTATTTCTGGTATTTCTGTATAGACAGGTAGTTAAATCTATTATTTCAGTTATTACAGATATAAAGTTAGTTAGGAATGCATGTATAAGTAAAGCAGCAAGTTAATGTTCATTGGTTAGAGTAAGAAAAACGAGACACACATACACACTTAGTCTATCACGTACACAATTTGTTCCCCAACCTAAGATCATTTCCTTCCTCTTTGTTCTATGGTGCCTCGAGGAGTGCCCAATTGATCGAGTGGGTGCAAGACCTGTGTCTAGGAAGTGGCCGGTTGCTAAAAGGAGACTGTCGGGGTGCACTAACACACTGCTTAGTGATTTAACCCCTTAGTACTTGGCCATCAAAGGTGGAGTGATGAGTCACAAATTATGCATCTTTTATGGACCTAAGAAGGATGTCTACAAGACTATCTTGTGCTTAAGAATTGAGAGTTACCTGAGATTCATATTATGGACCTAAAAATAGAGAAAATACAAATCTATGCTAATTCGAGGATCTTAGCTAACTCTTCTTTTCTTGCAGGTCAGTCGAGATATTCTCGGGTCCATCATGAGAAGAATCATCCGAGATGAAGCATCTCAGCCAAGATCGACTCCATCTTGACCAAGCCAGATCATACCAGGCTTCACGGCCCAACAGCCCAAGTAGGTGTAGTCCAATAAGGAGCATCCCAAGGACGCTATCCACGTCACCTATCCAATTAAGGGCCACCTCAGCTCCAACTCAACTGCCATGTCACTTTTGGAGAAGCTTGTAGAATAGGCAATACATGTTGTAATTCTGTTAGGAATTGTTAGGAATAGCAAGTCACAGCTCGTGTATATATAGGAGGAGTTGTGCACTTTTTAGGTCTTTGAATTTACTTTCAACGCACTCTCATTATATCCATTTTCTCGCTCTCGTTTTCCTTCGTTACGGTGGTGTATGGTGCTGCATTGGTGTTTCACTCGATCGAGGAAATGTAGGTCTGAGATTAGGAAGCCGAAGGTTGTTAGAGGGGACTGATTGGGATTTCCAACACACTCTAGTGAATTTGATCCTCAGCGCTCAGGCTACTGGAGGTGAACCATCACCATCAACCAAGGCGATCGTTGTAGAAGATGGAGCCACTTGAATTCAGACCGCTATTTCTGTACTCTGTTTTCTATTAATCAATTTCATTTTGCATTTCTTATCTCTATTCCTTTACTTTTCTATAATTCATGGATTGAATCGCGATTGCATTTAATACATGAACAATGTTAAGCTAAGCCGATTGGAACTGGTTTAACTAATTTAGTAGGTAATCATTTAACAATTGTTAATAGAGGACCTAAAATCAGCTTTGAACTTAATCCCTGCCAACTAATGAGGTAGCGATTGCGTAATTCCTCAGTATGGCAATGGATGGACCTTTGGCAATAGCCATAAGAATTCCCAAGGCTGATATGGACTGAGAATTGGAGTGCGGAAATTGGACTAAACTTGGACTAATGGAGCTGAACATGAGCATAGTTATATCATAATAGTAATAATAGTAGAGCCAATAGCATTAGTATGTGTTCACTGCATTCATAGTTTTAGTTTACTTTCCGCTTTGCTTGCATTTCAACCCCTCTATTTACCGCTTTTTAGCCCGAGATAGGGATAATCTATCTCTGTAGCGTTTGTCTACGCTTAGCCAAAATCAAGTTGGATAGGTCTCTACCGAGATCATCTTGGCTCAGTTTCTGCCAAAAGCGACTCGGCCATTGCCGAGACAAGTCACCACTCTTCACCTCAGATTCTACGTCATTTCACTTCACATCATTCACAATTGAGCACACTATGTCCTTGAGAAAAATCGACCTAGGATTGATTATACTATAGTTAGCTTTAGTTATTTGATGCGCGTTGAGAAGACTATAAAACAAGCCCATCATGGAGCACTACAACTATTGTGGCGATTATCGCGGGAAGTTGATCTATACACCATCAAGAACTTTGCTTTTCCTTGTATCATGTTCCAGGTTAATCAATGAATGGTTGTAATGTTGTTGTTACTATGTATGATTTCTATAGCATAATATTTTCCTTGTGTATTCATGATTGTGCTTAGTAAGAATTAAAGCACATTAGTCTAGGGGCCGATCAGAACCATTTTAACAACAAAATAGATAAATTCTACATAATCTACATCAATCAAGTGTGTATTCCCTGCTAAAAAACCCCTTATACAATTCCTTGTTGAGGCTGCATCCTACATAACCAATTTCTTAATCTTTATCAATCATAAACCTTAAAAATATAGGAACAAAAGTGTCTTTGAGAAGAATGACCTAGGTTGACCCTGTGCTACTTTTTAGCATAGGATAATCTAGTATTTTGATTGTAGAGTGATGACTAACTCAAAGCTTTATCATCGGGCAGCATCAACAAGTCGCACAATGAGTGTGTGGAATTTGCACTTCAGTGGAGCACCCTACCAATATGTGCCCCACTTTGCAGGAGGATAAGTTAGAAAATACAGAATGCACTAAAGTACTAGGAGGCGGATACCAATATGGAAGGCAGTCATATTCGAACTGGCAGTTCAATAATCAGCAACTCCAAAGGCAGCCGTACCAGCCGAATTCGAATCAAGATATAGGCACCAAGATTTGGACCAGTCATGGGCATGCTAGTTCCGAGTCAAGGCAGTTATCAATAGCAAGGACCTAGATACCAGGCACCTGCATTCCGCCAACAACCGCAACAACAAATACCACCTCAACAAAATTCTTCCTTAATGGAAGACTTAATGAAACAAATATCAGAATGTAACTTATAATTTCAACACAATATAACCACGACTATACATGATTTGAAAATGTAGGTGGGACAACTGGCCAACATTGTGAGTCAGATGTAATCTCGGCCGGTTCTGGAAGCATTCCCTCCCAACAGTCCCGAATCCGAAAGGGGTGAATAGGCATCATGCGGCTAAGAAGTGGTAGAGAATCACCATAACCAAGAGGGCCTCAGCCGAGTTTGGGACTAGCCAAAGCTGACACCGAACTGAGAGCCGATTCCTGAGTGTAGCAACTAGCCAAAAGAATTTCGCTACCATTCCCCAACCGAACAGTCTCGACAAGGAGATTTGAGATTAATGAAGACCTGCTAAAACTGTTCAGGAAGGTGGAGATTAATATCCCAATTCTTAATGGAATAAAACATATTCCCAAATACGCTAAGTTCCTCAAGGAACTCTACATCCACAAAAGGAAGAAGATAAAGGGAGCAGTCGAGACAGGGGTAGTCGTGTTAGTGCTAGTCAAGCATGAAGACGCCAATGCTGGATTTCAATGAATTTTGCCAAAAAAGTGTTAAGACCTGGGCATCTTCGCGGTTCCATGAACCATCGGCAATTGTACATTCACTGATGCCATGCTGGACCTTGGAGCTTCGATCAACGTAATGACAACATCAATATACAAGCTGCTTAACCTCGATGATCTAGAGCCAACAGGGATGGAGATCTAACTTGCCAACAAAAGCGTTGTGCAACCCCTTGGTATTCTCAAAGATGTTCTCATCCAATTCAATAAGTTGATCTTCCTAGAAGATATTTATATGCTGGACATGGAGGGCGAACCATCCGAGGAAGGATATGCTGTGATTTTGGGACAACCCTTTTTATGACAGCAAGGACAAAGATTGACGTTCATGTCGAGACCCTTTCAATGGAGTTTGAGGATACTTTTGTGGAGTTCAACATTTTTGAAGCACTGAAGCATCCTAATAAAGACAATTCCATCTTCAGCATCGACGCCATTGATGGGCTCATTGAAGAATATGTCCGAACAAGCATTGGTAGTGCTAACTTAGTTGATTTTGTTGATACTTCTAATGTAATAAATTGTTTTTGTACTGTGGCAACAAAAGCCGATTCTAAAATCTTATGCCACACACTATATTTTTCATATTCTAAGGACTTTATTTATCATTTAATTCACTGCAGGAGTGATAAAGTCTCGGGAAGTTCCCAATATACTAAGTTCCTAGTTGTTGACACCAGCAAGTCGGGAGTAACAAGAGTAGCAACCTTAGTAAGGGTCGAGTTCGATTTCGGGATCAAATTCTAAAAGGTCAGCAAGGCCGAGTCTGACTCCAAGGGTAAGAAGAAAGCCAAGACCGACTCCAATATTCAAGAATCGGACAAGATCGAATCGATCAACCTGGAGGGAGCCGAGACCATTTCCAATAGCCAATAGAAAGTTGTATCCAACTCGAGCCAAAAGGAGTCCCAGCAGACAAAGGATGAGTTTGACTTCGGGCAACCGAGTCCACAATTGGTCAGAGTTGACCAATCGACTCCATCAATTGAAGAAAAAGATATTTCACCTTAACTGTCAAATATCGAGTTAAAGCCATTTCCCAAACATCTCAAGTATGCTTTCTTGCGGGGTCATCATCAATTTCCAATGATCATAGCCAATAATCTCAATAGAGAACAGGAGGAGAAGTTGCTAGAAGTACTCAAGCACAAGAAAGCAATTGGTTGGACACTAGACGACCTTCTAGGGATCAATCCCTCCATTTGCATGCACAAAATTCTACTAGAGGAGGATGCCCAACTAATTAGACAACAGCAGCAGAGGCTGAATCCGACCCTACTGGATGTAGTAAAAAAGGAGGTTACCAAGCTACTTGCAGCCGAGATCATTTATCGCATCTCAAATAGCCAATGGGTAAGTCGGGTTCAAGTAGTACCTAAGAAGTCCAAAATGACAGTCGTGCGAAATCGACAACATGAGATGGTGTCGACCAGAATTTAGAACAACTGGAAAGTGTGCATCGATTACAAAAAGTTGAATCCAGCAACTCACAAGGACCACTTCCCACTGCTGTTTATTGACGAAGTCTTAGAAAAATTAGTAGGGAAGTCTTATTTATGTTTTTTGGATGGTTTTTTAGGTTACATGCATATTCACATAGCATTAGTGGACTAGCATAAGATAACCTTCACATGCCTGTTCAGAACACTCACGTATACGAGTATGCCATTCGGTCTCTACAATGCTCTGAGCACTTTCTAGAGATGCATGATCAGCATCTTCTCAGACCTCTTGGAGGAATGCATGGAGGTTTTCATGGATGACTTCAGAGTTTATGCAAAATCATTCGAAGCTTGCCTGGACAACCTCTCCAAAGTGTTGCATAGATACATAGATCGTAACCTAGTTTTAAAATTTGAAAAGTGTCATTTTATGGTTACTAAAGGTATCATTTTGGGACACCTTGTCTCAGCTAGAGGTATCATGGTCGATAAAGCAAAAGTAGATTTTATTTCTTCTCTATCTAACTCCGCCTCTATGTGAGAGGTTCATTCATTTCTTGGTCATGCAAGTTTTTACAAGCGATTCATCAAGGATTTTAGCAAGATCTCCCTACCTCTATCAGCCCTATATGAACGCATTTTAGGAGCTGAAGAAAAGACTCACGTTCGTGCCCATCCTCCAAGCACCAAACTAGGAGCTTCAATTCGAATTAATATGCAATGCCTCCAACTTTGAGCTAGGTGTCGTCCTAGGACACTGAATCGGCAAGCAACCACGTGTGATTCCTTATGCATCTCGAACAATGGACCCAGCCCAAGTCAACTATACAACCACTGAAAAGGAGCTGTTGGCAATCGTGTTTTCCTTAGACAACTTTAGGTCATATTTACTTGACTCAAAAGTTATAGTTTTCTTTGATCATGCAATGGTGAAGTATCTTTCGAAGAAGCTAGATACGAAGTCGAGACTGATCCGGTGGATGCTACTACTTCAAGAGTTCGACCTGGAGATCAAAGACAAGAAGGGTGCAAAGAACACTGTAGCAAACCATTTGAGCCAACTTGACAGAGAAGTCGACCCTATACCAATTCGAAACGACTTACCAGATGAGCAAATACTGTAGATGATGTTGATAACTCATGTTTTAGTCGTCTTACGAGCATTAAATAAAACTAAGGCTAACTATAACATAGTGTAACCCTAGGTCGAACCTCTTAAGGACAAAGTATGTTTTATTATGGCTTAATGTGGAAATCAGAGTTTTATGCAGAAAACATTGTGTAAAATGTCGACTTGCTCTCAGTAGAGACAGATCCTATACAGACTCAACAGGGCTGTATCCGACATAGTCTCGGCTAAGCGCAGACTTGGACACAAACAGACGCGATAGAGTCAGACTAGACTTGGTCTTGGATTGCGAAAATGTAAAAGAACAGAAAGTAGACTAAGTATAAAATTACATGCAAGCTAAAGTACGCTAACTACGATTGTACCAATACAGAGTTCAACTAACAATTGGTTCTCAGTTCTGCACTCAAGATCATGTTTCCAAATCAACCCAAGGTTCTTATGACAATCGCCAAACATAACTCCACTGCCATACTGAGGATTTACACAATCACCACCTCATCAGTTGACAGGGAGTAAGCATGTGGTCGACGTTAGGTTCTCTAATCGATTACCTAATGAAATTGTTAAACCGGTTCCGATCAGCCTAGTCTAACGTTGATCCACTTCTACAATGCACAATAGCGACATAGTAAAGCGGATTAAAAACATGATTCATAATCAAGAGATAAGAAATGCAAACCAATCGTATTACTAAAACAGAGTATGGATACAAGGAGTGAATTCAAGGACTCCGTCTTCCATGAAGATCGCCATGGAAGGATGGCGATGGTTCACCTCTGATAGTTAGGATGCTGAAGATCTAGTCCATCAAAGTACGTTGGCTATACTGAGCCATCAACTCCTTTAACCATTGGCTTCCCAGTCCCTAACCTGTACCTCTTCGATTGAGAGAGACGCCACTGAGGTACCGTGCACTACCATAAGAATGAGGACGAGAGTGAGAAGATGAAGCATAAATGGTAATGGATAAAAGTCTAAATTCAACAACCAATTAAAGTGTGCACTATGTCTCTATATATACACGAGATGGGTAGCTTGTGATGCACGCCTAATACTAACAAATTTCCTAACTGAATTACAGATTTTGATTTGACCTATCTACCCTCCTAAATGATCCTACTTGCACTACAAGCTTCTCTTAGAGTGACATGGTAGCTAAGCTAGACTCGGAGCGCGCCTTGGCTGGATCAGCTTTTGAGCCGCACATTTCTCTATTGGGCTGCTTGGCTTGCGAAAGGAATTCAATCTTCTTATTAGCTAAAATCCTCTTTTTAGCATAGATTTATATTTTCCCTATTTCTAGGTCCATAATCTGAATATTAGCTAAGATGTGATTCTTAAGTACCAAATGGTCTAAATAATACCCATATTAAGCCCTTGGGAGGTGTATAAAATATGACTTATTAGACCCCTACACTTACACTTTTGCATTCCTGGGCCAAATTAGATTCGATCATTTAAGGAATTTGAAAGAGAAGATGAATTTTCAAATGAATTTCTCAAGTTTTGACAAAATAGATTAAGCACACATTCATCATAGAATCAAGACATTCAAGCAATATATGAAAGTTACTTTTTCCACATCCAAGGCAAATAAGAAACCTGCAAACATCAAAGAGTAACCAAGAAGTGACCGAGCTTTCTCTTAGGGCATATTCTCTTAATCTCTCAAGTGTTTGGGTTTGTTTATACACTCAAAACATCCTATGTCAACCAGCACTACCAAATTTTGACTAGCCTCACCTTCTACACCTTCAAAAACACATGCATTAGTGATCAATAGGACTTTCTCGACCTCATAACATGGCCAAGGGTAAGGTAGGATTTAGGATGGTGAAGTGAGATTTTGACAACCAGAGGGGTGAGAGGAGAAATAGGGAATGAGTTTGAAAGCATGAGGGTTATCCCCTCGGACCTGCAAGTCTTTGTTCACTGCTCTTCTTTTCCCTTTACATTTTTCTTTCTCTTTCTAACTTTTTACTTTGTAGCGTTGTGTTGCATTTTCTTCTCACAACACTTTGCTTTTGTTGCTTTTTCTTTCTTTCGATGCATCCTGCATTTCTTTTTTTTTTTTTTCATACCCCTTTCTTTTCTTTTCTTCTCATCAGCCCTTTTTCTTCACACACTACTATTTTTCCAAATGTATCACCCTCTCACTATCTCTAGGTGCCACCCCCACACTTATTCTAGACCTATTCCCAAAATAATACCAAAGCTCCTCTGATCCCTCTGGTTGAGGTTGATCATGGTTTTTTTGGCTTTAGGCTTGTAATGAGCTATCATATCAAGAAATGATTATATAGGCTCAAAGGGGTTAAACAAAGGATTAAATTACAAGGTGGGTCTCTTGGGCTAGTAGTTGGTAAAGAAAAGATGGCCTAGATCATATCACTCATGCATATGAAACAAGGTATTTCCAGAGAGTTAGGGAAAAACCTAGAGTAACTAGTAACATGGATGCAAAAATCACATAAGAAAGGAGAGAATGACAAGATGCAAAGCCATTATTATGTACAAGGCTCACAAATTATCGAATAGATAATTGCTCTGTCACTAAGGGTCTATCTTTTTCAGTTTTTGAATTACTTACTGCCTAAAGATGCAAAGATTTCACTCTTTGTCAAGTTGAAAAACCTTTCCTCCAGGGTTATGCATTGCCTCTTACCGTTCCATCTAATCTTAAAGAAATCAATTTAAATTCTTTTTCAAATATTTTTCTTAGCAATCAAAAATCAGAAATCAGCTAGGGGAAACAAAGTAACATGAAAATGAAAGCAAAATCGAAGTAGAACCGAAGTCGGTCCGGACTCGGCAAAGATGGGACCAAAGTTGGCATAGACTCGATAAAAACAACATAGGAAAGTAAAACTAAGGCACAAATTGAAGGAAAACAAAAACATGAACAGAAAAATAGAATGAAAAACAAAAGTAAACAAAATAAACAAAATAGAGCCATCACAGAGTCTGATCAAAGCAAGAAATTATAAGAACAAAATTGAGCAAGCCTAGAATAACTACACCCCCCACACACACACACACGCACTCGAATGATGCATTGCCCTGAATGCATGACATGAAAAGAAAGGGGATTTTGAGGCTTGCTTAGGGTGTTTCATCTGGCATGGTCAGTTCCATTAGTGAGATGCTCTCTATCTCTCCCATTGTCGGCATTGAACCTTCATGGAAACTTTAGTCGATTCTCGTTGACCTGGAAGGTGTTGTTTGTAGTTTCATCTTTGAGTTCGATTGCATCATAGGGAAAAACATTAGTGATAACAAATGCTCCATCGCATCTGGAACGAAGCTAACCTACAATGAGCTTTAATCTGGAATTGAACAAGAGTACTCTCTGCTCGACTAAAAACTCCTTCCTTAGGATTTGGATATCATGGAATTGTTTGACTTTTTGCTTGTAGATCTAGGAGTTCTCATATGCTTCCAATCAATTAGTAGCCGGCTTGGTCGTAGGCCATATTGCACTGCTTGACTACCCAGTAAGCTCGATGTTCTAGTTCAATTGGTAGGTGGTAGGCTTTACCGAAGACAATTTGGTAGGGAGACATCCCCAATGGAGTCTGGTATGTTGTCCTGTGTGCTTAGAGCGCATCCTCAAGGAGTCAGCTCCAGTCCTTCTAGCTAGGATTTGCCATCTTATGCAGTGTTTTCTTGATTTCCCTATTCAATACTTCTACTTGGCCATTTGTCTTGGGGTGGTATGCTGTGGCAATTCGGTGCACCACCTCATACTTGTCGAGTAGAGAGGACATGACTCTGTTGCAGAAGTGACTTCCCTGGTCACTAATGAGAGCTTTTAGCTTTCAGTACATAAAACTAGCAGAAGATGTTGGATTTCAGAAAATCCACAACAACTTTAGCATCATTGGTCTTGGTGGCTATGGCTTCTACCCATCGCGATCCATAATCGACGACAAGAAAAATGCAAGAATATCCACTGGAGACTAGGAACGATCCCATAAAATCAATACCCCAAACATAAAAAATTTCACAAAACAAGATGCGTTGTTGGGGCATTTCATGCCTTCTACTTATGGCCATTCCTGCTTTCTGACATTGCTCACAGGTGGAGACGAATTGATAGGTGTCTATGAAAATGGTGGGCTAGTAAAACCCGCAATCAAGCACTTTCCTGGTTGTTTTAGTTGGTCCATAATGATCACCTCCAGATGTTGCATGACAAAATTGGAGGACATATGTGATCTCGAAATCCAAAATGCACCTACGAATGACTTGATCATCATAGAGTCTCCAAAGATAAGGATCATCCCATATGTAGTATTTGGCATCACTCTTAAGTTTCTCTTTGTATAGTCGGGATGCCTCTGATGGAAACTAAGACGTGACAATGAAATTACAGATGTATGCAAACCATGGTGTAATCTTGTTCAACTATAACAGTTTCTTGTCAGGGAATTCATCTCGAATTGGCATTGGGTCGTGCTCCCTCTCAATTCAACTCAAAATTCTCGGCACCTTTCTTATCTCTGATTTTGATGTCAAACTCTTAGAGAAGAAGCATCCATTGGATCAGTCTTGGCTTGGCATCTAGCTTCTTTAATAAGAATCACAATGTGGCATGGTTAGAGAAGATGATAATTTTGGAGCCTAGCAAATATGAACGAAATTTGTCCAAGGTAAACACAATTTCCAATAGCTCTTTTTTAGTTGTTGTATAATTCAACTAGGCCGGATCCATTGTTTTGGATGCATACGTAATGGCATGCACTTGTTTTCCGATTCTGACTCTGGTCTAAGACAGCTCCAAGTGGGGAGTTGGATGCATCACACATGAGCTCAAATGGATACTCCAAGTTGGGTGCTTGCAAAATAGGTGCGAATGTGAGTCAGGTTTTCAGCTCTTGGAAGGCTTCAATATAAGGTTGATCAAATTTGAAATCCACATCCTTTTGTAGTAGCTTGGACAATGGCAGGGCAATCTTGTTGAAATTCTTGATAAACCATCTATAGAACCCTGTATGTCCAAGGAATGAGCAAACCTCCCGCATAAAAGCAGGGTTAGGAAGGGAAGTAATAATATCGATTTTGGATTTATCGACCTCAATGCCTTTGCTGGATACAAGATGTCCCAGCACAATTCCCTCAGTCACCATGAAATGACATTTTTCGAAGTTAAGCACCATATTTGTATCTATGCATCTAGTTAACACCTTGGATAGATTTTCCAGGAATGCATCAAACGATTCGGCATACACCGTGAAGTCATCCATAAAGACTCCCATGTAGTCTTGTAGCCAGTCTGAGAAGATACTGGTCATACAACGTTGGAATGAACTCAACACATTGCATAGGCCAAATAGCATGCGTGTGTAAGCAAAGGTGCCAAATGGGCAGGTGAAGGTAGTCTTGTGTTGATCTTCAGGTGCAATGTGGATTTGCATGTATTTAGAGAGTCCATCCAGGAAACAATAATGGGATTTTTTGGCTAGTTTTTCCAGGACTTGATCAATGAAAGGTAAAGGAAAGTGATCCTTGTGAGTCACCTGGTTTAATTTTCTATAGTCAATACACACTCGCTAGCTATTCTGAATCAACATAGGTACCAGCTCATCATGCTAGTTCTTCATTATGGTCATCCCAAACTTCTTGAGTACTACTTGTACTGGACTAACCCATTGGCTGTCCGAGATAGGATAGATAATCTCGGCAACAAGTACTTTTATGACTTCCTTCTTGACCACATCTAGGATGGTTGGATTCGGCCTTCTTTGTTGTTGCCTTATTGGACAGGCTTCCTCCTCCATTAAGATTCTATGCATGTAGATGGAAGGGCTTATGCTTGGAAGGTCAGATAATTTCCACCCTATTGCCTCCTTATGTTGCTGATCAATGCCTAGATAGGCGTACTTTAAATGGCCTAGCAATGGCTTAAGCTTTGCAGGTGGTGATGGAGGTGAAGAGGTATTATTAGTTGGCTTCGAATCTGATTGACTGAATTGGCTTAGATTTGACATTAGGTGTACCGACATGATCTCGGCCTTTGATTGCTTCAACTCAGATTGTCCGAGATAGATTCGGCTTCTATCTTATTGCTAAAATCGGATGCGGATTTTCTCTTCACATTGAAGTCGGATCCAGATGGAACTAGGTCTTGGACACTATTGTCCAAAATGGCTTCGGCTTTGGCTTGCTTCCGGCCTTCATTGTCTAAGTTGCTTTTGGCTCTCAGATGTATACTCTTGTTGGACCTAACCTTGATTTCTTTGATTGAGTCGCCTTCGGCCTTTACCCGATCTCAGCCTTTTGTGGCTGAATCATTCTCGGTAGTAAACATTGTTGCCACTTGCACTGACAACAACTTCTTGGTCTCGGCAACTCGAACTTCTATGCTCTTGGAGGACTCTATTCTTCATCATACTTACACACTTGGTCTATTAAATCAACGAGTTCAGAATCAAGACTCAAGTGAGCAAGATCATCAATATCATCCTCGGAGTTGGAAAGACTAAGTACTTCCCCTAATTTATTATAGTCGGCTTCATTTGTTATAGATCCTAAGCAGTCAAATACATCAGTGTCTCCAGTAAAATTTGAAATTTCATCACTGTCGGTGTCTAGTTGTAGTTGTTCTTCAACTAGTTCATCAATTAGATCTATGCCAAAGAGCAAATGGTCCTCGGTGGGGTGCTTCATTGCTTCAAAAATGTTGAACTGCACCAGATTGTCACCAAATTCTATCAAGAGCGTCCCATAATGCACATCAATCTTTGTTCTCACAGTCATAAAAAATAGTTGTCCCAGAATCAAGGTAGATCCCTTCCCTAATGTCTCATCCTCCATATCCAACACATAAAAGTCAGTTGGGAAAATCAGCTCATTAACTTGGACCAGTAGATCTTCAAGCACACCCAAGGGTTGAACAATACTTCTATTTGCTAGCTATATGGTCATACTAGTGGGTTCCAGATCACTAAAATTCAAGGATTTTTAGATTGATGTTGGCATGAGATTAATTGAGGCTCCTAGGTCCAACATGGCATTGACAAAGGTACAGTCACCAATGGTGATGGGACATAGAAAATTCTAGGGTCTTGGCACTTCTTTGGTAGGGCTTATTATGATCT
Organism: Mucuna pruriens; assembly: GCA_025330945.1. NCBI lineage: Eukaryota > Viridiplantae > Streptophyta > Magnoliopsida > Fabales > Fabaceae > Mucuna > Mucuna pruriens. The sequence continues at coordinate 153,352 of JAENHJ010000274.1, read as the reverse complement.
GGTAATGATGTCATCATTTCTGGTCAACACTACATTGTTCCCCCCAATTCCACCTCTCCTTTCATCCTTTTCCTTTTGTACATTCACAACTCGTTAAGGAATTTTGTATACTTGGGAATCTACTTTATGGCATCCAAGAGTGGAATGTTTATTTTCACTTTCCAAAACATCTTTAGCAACTCTTCATCAAATCCAAGCTTCCTTGTTGAGAGAGTCTGGGTTTGAAATGACAATGGGACAGATTTATCCTGTTGAGGCACCTGTGAGTCGGCATTCAACTCAAAGTCAGCATTAGTTGGTCTCGGCCTTTGCTGGGGTGCTGCTTGTGGTAATTCTCTCCCACTTCTTAGTGATACCACGCTCACATTCCCCCTCGAATTTGGAATTGTTTGTGAGAGAAGGTTCCCAGACCCAGCCGACTATAGATGACTCATAGTGTTGGCTAGTTATCCTATCTATGTCTTGAGGTCTTGGATGGTAGCGCTCATATTTTGTTGGAACTACATGTTGCTGGAGTTCATGCTTTACTGGAACTCCAGATTGCTTGTTGCTAACTACTTCATCAGGTCCTCCAGAGATGGTGAGATGCCTTGTAATGGCACTCTCTATTGTTGTTGTTGTTGTTGGAACGATGGTGCCTGAAATTGTGGACTTGGTTGCTGATAACCACCTTGGATGGGAGGTACACTTGGGGCAGATCCAAATCGTTAAGCCGCATATGGCCCTTGACTCGAACTCGGCTAAAATTGTTGCCTCCCAAATTATTGATTATCAAACTGCCGACTCTGGTATGATTGCTTCCCGTACTGATCACCACCTATTGCTCCAACAATTTCTAGGTGGTCTAACTCAGTTTCTTGCAATGTGTGGCACATATCTGTGGGATGTTCCACGGAAGTACAAATACCACAAACTCTGGCTGTTATGCTTGGTTGATGTTGTCCAACAGCAAGTTGCATTACCAGTGATGTCAATTTGGTCAATTAGTTTTCCAGTCTCAGATTGTCAACTGCACCGATTTCATTCACCATCCGGGTTTGGTCAGCTCCTCTGATCGCAAATTGTTGTGTGTTGCTTGCCATATTAGAGATCATATGCCTTGCTGCTGTTGGCGTCTTGTCCATTAATGCTCCTCCACTTGTAGCGTCAATCATGCTATGGTCCATCATCGTCAAATCTTCATAAAAATACTAAATAAGCAAATACTCACTAATCTAATAATGTAGACATATGGCACATAACTTGTCGAATTGATAAACTTAATTTTAGTCGTCTTACGAGCCTCAAATAACTAAAGCTAACTGTAGGATAGTCAACCCTAGGTCAATTTTTCTCAAGGACACAGTGTGCTCGATTGTGATTTGGTGTGAAGTGAAATGACGTAGAATCCGAGGTGTAAAGTACTGACTCGCCTCAGCACGGGCCGAGTCACTCTCAGCAAAAACTGAGCCGAGATGATCTCGGCAGAGATCTATCCGACTTGGTTTCGGCTGAGTGTAGACAGACGCTATAGAGACGGACTATCTCTGTCTCGGACTTAAAGCAGTAAACAGGGGGTTTTAATTGTGGAAACAAGAAAAGTGAATGAATGTAGAAAGTAAATGCGGATATAAGGATGCTACTGATACGATGTAACTACTATTGTTATTATGATGTAACTCTGTTTGTATTCAACTCCATTAGTTCAAGTCCAGTCGAGATTCCTTACACCAGTTCTTAGTCCAGGTCAGCCTTGGGAATGCTTATTGCAATCGCCATAGGTTCGTCCATTACCGTGCTGAGGAATTACACAATCGCTACCTCATCAGTCGGTAGGGATTAAGCTCAGAGCTGATTTTAGATTCTCTATTAATAATCGTTAAATGATTACCTACTAAATTAGTTAAACCAGTTCCAATCGGCTTATTTCAACTTGTTCATAATTCAATTTCAATAATAGATTAAATCATGAATTGAGGAAGAGGAGAGGAACAGAGACAAGAAATGCAGAATAAAATTGATTAATAGAAAACAGAGTACAAACACAGTGGTCTGAATTCAGGTGGATCCATCTTCCATGACGATTGTTGTGGTTGATGGTGGTGGTTCACCTCTAGTAGCCTGGACACTAAGGATCAAATCCACCAGAGTGTGTTGGAATCCCAAGCAGTCCCCTTTGACAGACTTTGACTTCCTAGTCTCAGACTTGTACTTCCTCGATCGAGAGAAACACCATTGCGGCACCATGCACCACCATAAACGGAGGAAAGCGAGAGCAAGATAATGGATACAATGAGGATGTGTAGAGAGCGAATTCAAAGACCCTTAAAATGTACACGACTATTCCTATTTATACATGAGCGCGCAAACCAAGATGCCTAATAAAATTACAAAAGTGGATTTCCTAATCTACCCTTGCAATGTGCGTTGCTGGTTGCACCAAGAGTGATGTGGCATCTAGTTGGTGCTTAGGTGGCCTCTGTATTGGATGGCTGACGTGGGAGACATAACTTGGCCATTCGTTATTGGGATGCTGTTCAATGAGTTACTGGAAGTTGGGCCTGGCCGAGATGGCATCGGCCTGGGTCCTCCAATGCTGGATCTAAGAGCTTTGGTTAGACCTACACTAAAAGGAAAATCAGCTAAGATCCTTGAATTAACACAATTTTGTATTTTCTCTATTTTTTGGTTCCTAATATGAATCCCAGCTAATATTCATTCCTTAGTTGTAAAATATGCTTGCAATGGTCCTTCATAGATCCGAGATAGGTGTATAGTTTGTGATTTATCAGACCACCACACTTACTCTTTTGCACTCCTAGGCAAAATGAAATGAAAATCAACAATTCAATTAACTCCCTTGAGCTCAACCAAGACAAATTCAGTACTCATTCACTCTGGGATTGAGACACTCAAGCAATCTGAGAATTACTTCTTTAGTGCTCGAGGCAAATTCATGACCTGCAAACAGGAGAAGGTAACCAAGAGTGATAGAGCTCTCATTTAGGCAAATAACTCTCTCACTTGTTACGTGTTTGGATTTATATTTACACTCAACATTCATGGAACTGATATTACAATACTTTGACAAAGCTCTCTTCTTACATCTACAAAAGCACAAACAATTATGATCACTAGGACTTCTTTTTCGGCTTGTAGCGAGGCTGGGGTCACAGGTAGGATAAAATATAGAAACTAGCTACAAGACCCATGGGGAAGAGAGGAGCAATGGGGAGTAAGCTTCATCAGCATGAGGGATAGCCTAGGATGCTGTGGTTTTCCTCCCTTTGTTGTTGTCGGCTCACTTCTTTCCCTTTTTCTTATCTTTCCCTCTTTTTTTTGATATTTATGTAGCTTTGCTATTTTCTTTCTTTGTTTGATTCAGCTTAGATTTTTTAGCTACTGCTTCCACTTTTTCTTTTTCTTTATTTCACTCGCTTGTTTTCTTTCTTTGTCTTTTTGAGCCTTTAGAGGATGCTGATCAGATTCTTCTTTCTGTAATTTCCCCCACACTTGATTATGACTTACTCCCAAAACAATTCCAAAGCTCCTTTGCTTCCTATGGGTGAGGTTAAATCATGGTTTTTCTGGCTTTGGCTTGTAATGAGCTGTAAGAAAGAACGGTTAATCGGCTTAATGGGGGTGAACAAGGGACAAAATTTTTTTTAAGGTAGGCTTTATTTGGAGCAGGGCTAATCAGAAACATGACCTAGATCATGTCATTCCTGCATGTGAAAATAGTTGTATCCAAGGAGTTAAGGCAAAATGCAAAATACGCAGTTATCATGAATGCAAAAATCACACTAGAAAAAGAAGAGGAATGACAAGATGTAAGCCATCAATATTTACAAGGGCCCAAATTCTCGCATAGGTTGTTTTTGCTCTATCATAGAGGGTTTTCCTTTTTGTTTCCAGTCAATCACTGCCTAGAACGCAGGAGTTTCGCTTAGAAAAATCTCTTCCAAGGCTATAGAGTTACTTCCAACTATCTCCTCAAACTTCCAAAAGTCACTTCAAAACATCTTTTCAACTCACCTTTTCTTTTCGACCACCAAATTCTGGGATTCTGCTAGGAGGGACAAGACAGAAGACAAAAGGCGAGTAGGGACTTAAGTCCGGCTGAAGTCATTCCGGATTCGGCCGTGACGGCCTCGGACCGGGATGATATCGGCTCTGAATTTTATTGGAAGGGAATGACTTAGAGAAGAAAGGAAAGTGACTCAACAGTCAAGACATTAGCCTCAACAAGACACTAAAGAGACAAAACGAATATAGGAAATAAAATATACATGCAATCAAGACAAAACAAGTAAAATTGAGCCAAGATGAAAGGTGTGAACAATATCAGAGTGACAGAATTCAGTTTGCAGCTTCAGATTGCTACAACGGTGTAACCCCCCCCAATACTTGAATTCTGCATTGTCCTCAATGATGGTATGATTGAGAGGGGCTGCCAGGGTAGGCTTAGGTAGTACCATCCGGTAGAGTTGGTTCCATTAGGGAGATGATCTCCATGCCAGCTGTAGTTGGTGCTGGACCTTCATGGAATGGCTTGATCTAGTGCCCATTGACCTGTAAGGTGCTGCTACTATGTTCATCTTGCAATTGTACTACACCATTGGGAAATATGTTAGTGATAACAAAAGGTTTGTCTCATCTGGAACGAAGCTTACCTGTTGTAAGCTTGAGTCTTGAGTTGAACACTAGCACTTTCTGGCCAACATGAAAATCTTTCCGTAGGATCTTCTGGTCATAAAATTTCTTGACTTTTTGCTTGTATATCCTGGAGTTTTCATATGCTTCTAAGCAGAGTTCGTCAAGTTCTTGCAGTTGAAATCTTCTTTGCTCTCCCGCTTGGTCATAGGACAAATTGCACTGCTTGACAGCCCAATAAGCTTTGTGCTCTAGTTCCGCAGGAAGATGACAGGTCTTACCGAAGACAATCCAGTAGGGGGACATCCCTAACAACATTCGGTATGCAGTTTTATTCACCCAAAGAGCGTCCTCAAGGAGTCGGCTCCAATCCTTCCTGTTGGGGTTGGTCATCTTTTGCAGCGTTTTCTTGATTTCCCTGTTGAAAACTTCTGCCTGGCCATTAGTTTGGGGGTGGTATGCTGTAGCAATTCTATGTTCTACCCCATATTTCCAAAGAAGGGAGGCCATGGCTCTATTACAAAAGTGATTGCCTTGGTCACTTATGAGCGCTTTCGGCACACCAAACCTGCAAAAAATATTGGACTTAAGAAAGTCCACAACTACCTTTGCATCAATGGTCCTGGTGGCGACGGCCTCTACCCATCTTGACACATAATCGACGACCAGCAAAATGTATGAATAACCATTGGAGACTGGGGATGGCCCCATGAAATCTATTCCCTAAACATCGAAAATTTCACAGAACAGGATAGGTTGCTGAGGCATTTCATGTCTTCGATTCATGGCCATTCTTGCTTTTTCGCACCTTTCGCATATGGAGACGAATTTATGAGTGTCTCTAAAGATAGTGGGCCAGTAAAGGCCACAATCAAGCACTTTCTTGGCTGTCCGAATCGATCCATAGTGGCCGCCTCCAGGTGCCGAGTGGCAAAACTGAAGGACCAAACTGATCTCGGTTTCAGGAATGCACCTACGGATGACTTTGTCGCTGCACAGTCTCCAAAGGTAAGGGTCATCCTAAATGTAATACTTGGCATCACTCTAGAGTTTCTCCTTGTATGGCCGAGATGCCTCCGGTGGGAACTGAGATGTTGCCACGTAATTACAAATGTCGAAAAACCATGGTGTAGCTGATTTGATGTGCAGAAGATGCTCATCGGGGAATTCATCTCGGATAGGCATCAATTCGCTTCCTTTTTCAATCCTACTTAAGTGATCTTCCACAGAGATCTCAGCACCCTTTTTATCTTAGATCTCTAAATCAAATTCTTGGAGAAGAAGCATCCACCTGATAAGTCTCAGTTTGGCGTCAGGCTTCTTCAACAAGTATCTCAAAGTAGCGTGGTCAGAGAACACAATTATCTTCGAACCGAGAAGGTAGGAACGAAATTTGTCTAAGGCAAACACGATTGCCAACATTTCCTTCTCCGTTGTGGTATAATTCAGCTGGGCCGAGTCTATAGTTCTGGATGCATAGGCAATTACGTGCACTGGTTGGTCGACTTTAGCTCTTTGGCCGAGGACAACTCCTAATGTCGAATTGGAGGCATCACACATCAGTTTGAATGGCAGGTCCCAATTTGGTGCTTGTAAAATGGGGGCGGATGTGAGTTGACTCTTTAGCTCCTGAAATGCTTCAATACATGGCTGATCGAAGTTGAATTCCACATCCTTCTGTAGCAGCCTAGACAGAGGCAAGGCCATCTTGCTGAAGTCCTTAATAAATCTTCTATAGAAGCCTGCATGTCCCAAGAATGAGCGAACTTCCTGCATTGAAGCGAGGATTGGAAGGGAGGTGATGGCATCTTTCTTTGCTTTATCCACCTCGATGCCTCTATTTGAGACTAGATGTCCCAACACTATTCCCTCAGTCACCATGAAATGACACTTTTCAAAATTGAGCACAAGGTTTGTGTCAATGCATCTCTTCGATACCTTGGATAGGTTGCTCAAGCATGCTTCAAACGAATCTGCATACACCGTGAAGTCATCCATGAATACCTCCATGCAGTCTTGTAGCAAATTCGAGAAGATACTTGTCATGTAGCGTTGAAATGTACTCGGTGCATTGCACAGGCCAAATGGCATGCATGTGTACGCAAAGGTACCTGATGGGCAAGCGAAGGTTGTTTTGTGCTGGTCTTCAAGTGCAATATGGATTTGCATGTAGCCTGAGAACCCATCAAGAAAACAATAATGGGATTTCCCTGCTAGTTTTTCAAGCATTTGGTCAATGAAAGGCAAAGGAAAGTGATCCTTGCGAGTTGCCAAGTTTAATCTTCTGTAGTCAATGCAGACCTGCCAACTATTTTGAATCCGCATAGGTACCAACTCGTCTTGTTGGTTTTTCATGACAGTCATCCCAGATTTCTTTGGTACCACTTGTATAGGGCTCACCCATTGGCTATCCAAAATGGGATAAATGATGCCTGCAGCAAGTAGCTTTGTAACTTCCTTCTTGACCACATCTAGGAGTGTCGGATTCAGTATTCTTTGTTGTTGCCTTATGGGCTTGAATTCCTCCTCCATTAATATTCTATGCATGCAGATGGAGGGATTGATGCCTGGAAGGTCTGATATCTTCCACCCAATTGTCTTTTGTTGTTGCCTCAGGACTTCTAAAAACTTTTTTTCTTGCTCTTAGTGGAGATTGTTGGCAATGATAACTGGGAGTTGTTGTTCCTTGTCCAAGTAGGCATACTTCAGGTGACTCGGCAATGGTTTCAGTTCCATGGGTGGTGGTAGCAATGGAGATTTTTTAGTTACTGGACTTGGATCCGTCTGGTCGACTTGGTTTCGACTCGGCACCAAATGTGCCAACATGACTTCGGCCCTTGGTTGCTTCAACTGACTCGACTCGGTAGCTTCGTTTTTTGTCGGATCGGAGTTAGCATTACCTTCTTGCACTGCTTCGGAGTTGGATTCGGATGGAACTATAATTTCAACTCCAGCTTGTTTCTGGTCTTCATCGTCGATATGGTCTCGGCAAGCGTGTTGGCCTTGATGTTTGACTTTTCAGTTGAGTTGACTTTTATCTCATCCTCGAATCGGCCTTCTCTGGCCGACTTGATCTCGGCCATGAAAATGGTCGCCAATTGTGCAATGGGGGATTCTTCGGTTTCGACGACTTTGACTGCTGCATCCTTTGTACACTTTGAGTGTTCTTGGTTGTAGACTTGGTCTAGTAATTCAGACAATTCAACTTCAAAGTCCAAGTTAGCAATGTCGCTATGGTCGTCCTCAGAGTTGGGAAGATCTTGTACTTCCTCATGGTCGACCTCTTCATCTACGACCCCTAGGCAGCTGATCTCATCAACGCTTCCAGCAAAGTTCTCAACGTCTTAACTGCTGCTATTTAGTTCAAAGTATTCTTCAACTATCTTAACGAGTAAATCGATGCCAAAGAAGGAGTGGTCTTCGGTGGGGTGCTTCATTGCTTCAAAAATGTTGAATTGCACTAGAGTGTCACCGAGTTCCATCGAGAGAGTCCCGGCATACACATCGATCTTGGTTCTTGCTGTCATGAGGAATGGTCTCCCCAGAATTAAGGTTGATCCCTTCCCAAATGTCTCATCCTCCATGTCAACACTAATGAGTCACAAATTATACATCTTTTAGACACCTAAGAGCTGTGTTTGCAAGACTATTTTGTGCTTAAAGATGGATTGTTAGCTAAGATTCATTTTATGGGCTTAAATATAGAGAAAATACAAATCTGTGTCAATTCAGAAGTTTTAGCTAATAAAAAGTCTCACCCCTTCTTCTGCAGGACAAGCCGAGTTGACCAGGGTCAACAGAAAAGTCTCAGCCGAGATGAAGTCATCCCGGCCAGACCGACTTCGTCTCGGCAGTCCATGCCTTGCAGCCCAATAAAGAGCGGCCCAATTGTGTTGTCCACATAAGCTAGGCAGCTTAGAGACCACCTAAGCGCCAGTTCAGCTGCCATGTCACTCTTGGAGAATCTGCGACATCACTCTTGAGATCTTCACAAGGGTAGAATAGGAAATTCCCATTGTAATTCTGTTAGGATATTTTGTTAGCGTCATCTAGCTGCTTAGCTCGTGTATATATAGGAGGACCTGTGCACTTTTTAGAGGGTCTTGGAATTCATTTTTGATACACTTTCATTATACACATTCCTTCGCTCTCGTTCTTCCATTCTATGGAGGTGCACGGTACTGCATTGTGTTTTCTCTCGATCAAGGAAGTGCAGGTATGAGACTGGGAATCCGAAGTCTGTTAGAGGGGACCGTTCAGATTACTGACGCACTCTGGTGGAGCTGATCCTCAACGCTCAGGCTAACAGAGGTGAACCACCACCATCAACCATGGCGATCGCTGTGGGAGATGGAACCACCTAAATCCAGACCACTGTGTTTGTAATCCATTTTTTGTTAATCAATTACTTTCTGTGCTTCGTTTCTCTGTTCTCTTCCTCTCCTTTAATTCACGATTTAATCTGCGATTGCAATTGAACTATGAACAATGTTAAACTAAGCCGATTGGAACTGGTTTAACTAATTCAGTAGGTAATCATTTAATGATTGTTAATCGAGAACCTAAAATCAACTCTGAACTTAATCCCTGCCAACTGATGAGGTAGCGATTGCATAAATCCTCGGTATAGCAATGGAAAAACCTTTGGCGATTACCATAAGATTACCCAAGGCTGATATGGATTGAGAACTGGAGTGAGGAATTTGGACTGGATTTGGACTAACAGAACTGAACACGAACACAGTTATATCATAATAATAATAATAATAGGAAACCAGTAGCAGTGGTATATGTTTACTGCATTCGCAGTCTAGTTTATTTCTACTTTGCTTACGTTCAAACCCCCTTGTTTACTGCTTCCCAGTCTGAGACAGAGATAGTCCATCTCTGTAGCGTTTGTCTGCAATTAGCCAAGACCAAGCCGGATTGTCTTTGCCGAGATCATCCTGGCTCAATCTTTGCCAAGGAGAGTCAACACTTTACATCTTGAATTCAATATCATTTCGCTTCACACTAAGACACAGTTGAGCATACTGTGTCCTTGAGAAGAATGACCTAGGGTTGGCTATGCTATAGTTAACTTTAGTTATTTGATAAGCACGTAAAACGACTGAAAACGAGCAATCATGAAATTGGCACCGTTGCCGGGGATACAAGTTCTTTTGTGTTTGTGTGTGTCAAATTAAGTGAGGTCGAATCCCGAGTCTGTAAAGTGTGTCTGTCAAGTCAGTCTTGAGTCTTTTGAACTTGTCTCTGTTTGTTTGTTTGCTTTTGGATCCTAAATAAAAAGCATGCTGAGTATTGTTTTTCTCTGTGTGAATTCACCGCAAAAAAAAAACAAACAAACAAAAGAAATCAAACATTTATTTCTGTAGCAACGTAGCATTAGCATTCTGTTTTGCTTTCACTATTGTATTTTCTTTTTGCATTGCATTCTTTCTGCATACGATTCTGTAGTTCCGTTAGCTAGTTAACTGATAGTTATAGTTTATTGTTTAAAGTACTATTTTCAATTCTGATTTTTCTGCATAATATGTACAATGCATGACTAGGAGTAGTATTGACCCATTGTATGCTTTTGACCCCGAATTAGAATTGACTTTACATAGGTTACGAAACATTAGAAACACTGTAGTAGATACTAGTAGTAATTTAGACTCTACCATTGATTCTAACCTGTCTTCCACTAACACATTTGTTTCTAGCTTTAACATTTTTGCAAAACCAGGACAAATGGAGAATAACGATAGGACACTGAAGGTATTAGCTACTCCAGACGTGGTGTATCAACCTTGGTGCATCCAGTACCCATAACTGGAGCCAGCTCAAACATATGAGTTAAAGTCTGGTCTCATACACTTGTTGCCTAAATTTCATGGTCTTGCAAGAGAAGACCCCCACAAGCATCTTAAAGAATTTCATGTGGTTTTCTCCACAATGAGGCCGTAGGGGATATCGAAGGACTATATCAAAATGAAGGCATTTCGATTCTCCCTGGATGGAGCAACGAAGGATTGGCTGTATCTTCAGCCAGTACTTTTCAACACTTGGGGGGACATGAAACGCACAATCTTGGAGAAGTTCTTTCTAGCATCCCGCACTGCGTCCATTAGAAAGGAGATATGTGGGATGAGGCAGCATACAGGAGAAACATTACATGAGTACTGGGAGAGATTCAACAAACTCTGTGCCACCTGTCCACATCATTAGATCAGCGAACAATTGTTGATCCAGTATTTTTACGAAGGATTATCAATGATGGACAGAAGCATGATCAACGCAGCCAATGGTGGAGCCCTGATGGACAAAACGCCACCAGCAACCAAGCATCTGATCTCCAACATGGCAAGCAATACACAGCAATTTGGGATCAGAGGGCCAAGTCAAACTCGGATGGTGAATGAAATTGATGCAGCTTCCAACCAGAGACTGGAGAATCAGCTGACTGAATTGACATCATTGGTGAGACAGCTTGCTGTTAGACAACACCAACCAGCCATGGCAGTGAAAGTATATGGCATATGTACTTCCGTGGAGCACCCCACTGATATGTGCCCCACTCTCCAAGAAATTGAGTCGGACCAACCAAAGAATGTTGGAGCCATAGGTGGATTTCAGTACGGGAAGCAGCCGTATCAGAATCGGCCATTCAATAGCCAGCAGCATGGGAGACAGCCATTTCGGCTAGGACCAAATCAAGGACCATATGCATCTCAACAATTCGGATCCACACCGAATACCTATCAGAGGCAAGTAGGTTAGCAACAGCCGACTCCGTAATACCAAGCACCACCTTTCCAACAACAACAGCAACAGCAGAGAGTGCCTACCCAAGGCAACTCTCCATCTCTGGAGGACATGATGAAGCATCTTGTAGCCAACAACCTGGAGTTCCAACAATCTGTGAGCTCCAGCAATATGCAGTTTCAGCAAAATATGACCGCCACCATCCAAGACCTCAAAATGCAAATAGGACAGTTAGCCAACACTGTGAGCACCATACAATCAGCTGGGTCCAGCAACCTTCCCTCTCAAACCATTCCAAATCCGACAGGAAATGCAAGTGCAGTCACCCTAAGAAGTGCTAAAGAATTACATCAACCTGCATTGCAACCGTTGCCAAGACTAGCCCAAGTTTAAACTGGAAGCCAACTCGTAGTCTCGGCGAGACAAAACTGTCCCATTGCTGTTTCCAACTTGGACCAGCATAGCAAGGCCCATAGAGTCAGATGAAGAGCTGCTGAAAATGTTCCGTAAGGTAGAAATCAACATTCCACTCCTTGATGCTATCAAGCAAATTCCCAAGTACGCAAAGTTCCTCAAGGAACTCTGTGTGCACAAGCGAAAGAAGATAAAAGGGAGTGTGGAAGTTGGAGGTGTGGTGTCGGCATTGACCAGAAATGAAACTTCCATTACAGGAGCAAAACTACTGCCAAAGAAATGCAGAGATCCCAGAATCTTTTCTGCCCCATGCACCATTAGTGAATGTACTTTTGCCAATGCCATGCTGAACCTGGGAGCTTCAATTAATATCATGCCAGCATCAATCTACAGAGCCCTGAATTTTGGCGATATTGAACCTACAGGGATGACCATTCAGCTTGTGAATAGAAGCATTGTGCAGCCCTTAGGTGTCAAAGAAGATGTCCTTGTCCAAGTTAATGAGCTAATTTTTCCAACTGACTTTTATGTGCTGGACATGGAGGATGAGACAGCCGGAAAAGAATCAACCTTGATTCTGGGGAGACCATTCCTGATGACAGCAAGAACAAAGATTGACGTGCATGCCAGGACCCTTTCAATGGAATTCGGTGACACTCTAGTGCAGTTCAACATCTTTGAAGCTATGAAGCACCCCCACTGAAGACCATTCCCTCTTTGGTGTTGACCTTATTGAAGAACTAGTTGAAGAATACCTTCAACTAAACAGCTGCAGTAGGAGCATGAAAGATTTTGCTGAAACTACTGACCTTACCAGTTGCTTAAGGACCACAACAAGAGAGGCTGACAATGAAGAAGTACATGACCTCTCTAGCTCCGAGGACGAGTATGATGATATTGCTGACCTAGATTTCAAAGCTGAGTTATTCAAAACGATAAACCAAGCATGCAATCAGGAAGACCCGGAGTGCTCAAGAATTGTAAGAGCTGAAGTTGCCAAGACTAAGAGACCTTTATCTGCACAGCTGCCAACAATCTTTTCGGTCGAGAACGAGTCAGCCAGAGAAGGTCGAGTCAAGGAAGATGTCAAGGTCAACTTAGCCGAAGGGTCAAAAATCAAGGCCGACAAGCTTGCCGAGACCATCTTAGCCAAAGAAGACCCGACTCAGACTATAAAAGAAATAAATGGTCCATCTGGATCCGACTCAAAAGGAACGCTTGAAGCCAATGCCGACTCCCATCCGACAAAGACCGAAGCCGCAAAGTCGAGCCGGCCGAAGTAGCCAAAGGCCGAAATCATGTCGGCACACCTGGTGCCGAACCAAGATCAAGTCGGCCAGTCGGATCCAAACTCAGAAAATGAAAAATCTCCATTACCGCCACCACCCATGGAATTAAAAACATTGCTGAGTCATCTGAAGTATGCCTACCTAGACAAGGAACATCAACTCCCAATCGTCATTGCTAATAACCTCCTCCGGGACAAAGAAGACAAGTTACTGGGGGTCCTCAGGCACCATAGGAAGGCAATAGGGTGGAAGCTGGCAGACCTTCCTGGCATAAACCCCTCCATCTATATGCACAGATTCCTGATGGAGGAGGAAATCAACCCCATAAGGCAGCAGCAAAGAAGACTGATTCCAACACTCCTGGACGTGGTTAAAAAGGAAGTCACCAAGCTCCTTGCTGTAGGGATCATCTACCCCATCTCAAATAGCCAATGGGTGAGCCCTATGCAAGTGGTGCCGAAAAAGTCCGGGATGACTGATGATGTACGTTTTTACAGTCGTTTCACGCACTTATCAAATAACTAAAGCTAACTATAGTATAGCTAACCCTAGGTCATTCTTCTCAAGGACACAGTGTGTTCAGTTGCGAATTGGTGTGATGCGAACAGTAGTTGAATCTAAGTGTAAGATACCGACTCGTCTCGGCAATGGCCGAGTTGCTCTCAACAGAGACTCAACCGAGTCGATCTCAACAGAGACGGTCCGGCTTGGTCTCGGTTGAATGCAGACAGACGCTACAGAGATGGACTGTCTCTGTCTCAGACTCAGAAAGCAGTAAACAAGGGGGGGTTGAAATGCAATTGGAATCAAACAGAAGTCAACTATAATCAAAATGCAATTATGCTACTCCTAACGCTATTACTGTTACTGTGTTCATGTTTTAGTTTCAATAATCAAGTCCTTTCTGGTTCGGTCATTCCAGTTACAATCCTCATCAGCCTCCAGTGTTCTTGTGGCAATCGCCAAAGGTTCATCCATTGCCATACCGAGGATTTATGCAATCGCTACCTCATCAGTTGGCAGGGATTGAGTTCAGAGCTGATTTTAGGTTCTCTATTAACAATCGTTAAATGATTACCTACTGAATTAGCTAAACCAGTTCCAATCGGCTTAGTTTAGCATTGTTCCTCTACCAGGTGCAATCGCAACACAGTAATTGAACTTAGATTTCAGGAATGCAATGGAGTTCAGAATTCAGAAAATGCTCGTGATATTGAAAGCAAAATACAAACACAGGGCCTGGATTCGATGATTTCATCTTCCACGACGATCGCCATGGACGACGGCGATGATTCACCTCAACTAGCTAAGACGCTGAGGTTCAGGTCCACCAGAGTGCGTTGGTGCTCCAATCGGTCTCCTCTGATAACCTTCGGCCTCTCAGTTCTCAACCTGCATTTCCTCAATCGAGAGAAATGCCATTAACAGCTCTGTGTACCACCGTGAGCGGAGAAGAAGAGAATTATGAACGTGGAAAAAGTTTGAATGCCAAAAGCCCCTATTCGTTCAGAGTTCTATCTATTTATACATGAGTGGACACAGCTAACGATGCTAACAGAATTACATGAACAATTCCTACTCTACCCTTTGCTGTGACTTGCGTTGCAAGCTACTCCAGTAGTGACGTGAAGCTGAGCTGATCCACGGTGTTTCTGATTGCTAACGTGGAGTTCCACCTAGACCTGCCTGATTGGGCTCTGCATAAGTTGAGTCCTGGCCGGCCGAGGCTCTCGGCCTGGGCTTCCGATGGCGGGCTAAGTTTGGCTGAACCTGCAATGAAGAGATGGTTAGCTAAAAATCTTGATTAAGCACAGATTGTGTTTTACTTCAAGTTTAGGCCATTAATCTGGATCTTAGCTAACAGTCATCTTTTAAGCTCGTGAGTTGTTCAATGGTGCCCTTCTTAGGTCCACTTAGGATGTGCATTTTATGACCCATCAAACCCCCACACTTAGCCTTTTGCACTCCTGGGCAAAACATACGATTCAATTTAAGGGTGACTTTAGTGAGAGAATTTCCCGTTTGATTTCCTTAAGCTGACTCTACAGAGTCGACCTCTCTTCATCCCGGTTCAAAGCGCTCGTGCAGTCAGGGAGCTACTTCCTTTGGTTCTCAAGGGCCTTCATGGTTTCCAATTGTGAAAGGGTGCCCCAGAGTGATAGAACCTTTTACTCATGTACTCAATTTTCTCGCTTCTCTCAAGTGTCTGGGCTGTGTTTACACTCAGCATTGCATGGGATTGGTGCCACCATATTTTGACAGAGCTCTCCTCTTTCACCTGCAAAACACAGCAGTTATGATCACTAGGACTTTTCTGGCTTGTAGCGAGGTTGAGGTTATGGGTCGAATAGATGTAAGAAAACTAGCTTCAGGACCCACGGGGGAGAGAGAGAATGGGGAGTGAGTGTAACCAGTATGAGGCGGTCCCGATTGCTGTGGTCTCCTTTGTTCTTTATTTACTCGCCGTTTTTCATTCTTTCTTTCTTTTACTCATGCAGCTTGCTGATCTTTGTTTATTTCAGCTCATTCATTCTAGCTGCCTGTTTTCTATTTTTATGTACTTTCTTTTCTTTTCTTTTATTCCATTTCCTTCTTTCTTTCTTTTCTTCTTAAACCTTCAGCTGCTTTTTTGGTCGACTTCAGCTCCCTAGACTTCCCCCACACTTGATTCTAACTCACTCCCAAGACGATTCCACGGCTCCTCGGCTTCTCGAGGGTGAGGTAAGAATGGTTTTTTCTGGCCTCGGCTTGTGGTGAGCTGCAAGAAAAGTGGTCAATTTAGGCTCAAAAGGGGGTGACAAGGGTCAGCTTGTTTTTGGACAGCTTATTTGGCTCTGGGCTCATAAGAAATACGGCCTAGATCATTTCATTCCTGCATGTGTAAAACAGTTGTATCCAGAGAGTTAAGGCAAAATTCAGCACACACAATTAACATGCTTGCAAAAACACTCAGAAAGAAGGGAGATGGCAGAGTGTAAGCCGTCTCTATTGCAAGGCTCAAATTCTCACGCTGGCTGATTCTGTTCCTTCACTCTGAAGGCTCCCTCTTCCCATTTTCACCATTTAGCACTTGGGACCCAGAGGTTTGGTTTCCCTTCAGGCAGAGCAGCTTTTGCTCGAGAATAGAGAGATTCCTTCTACTGGCTTGTCAGACTCTCGGACTCAGCAAGGAATTTCCTCTCTTCTTTTGGACACGTAATTCTGCTAAGATAAGGTCATTCCGGCTGTGGCAGACTCGGCAGTGAGACTCTTTTATTAAACACAAACTTAAGCAGAAAAAATACTAATGAGACTTAAAATGGTATGTTGGGTATGTAAGAAACGAAATGGAACAGTTAGAGGGAAATGAAAAAGTTAGAGAAGAGAAGGGCAGATATGATGTGAATGATCCGTTCCAAAATGGACAGAACCCCCCCACACTTAATCTCGGCATTGCCCTCAATGCTTAGATAGGAGGGGTAGGCCAAGTCGGCCTAGGCACTGCCATCTGGTGGAGTCGGTTTCTGTGTTCTCTCCCATTGGTGCTGGGCCTTCGAGGAAAGGTTTGACTTGGTGCCCGTTGACCTGAAAGGTGCGGTTGGTCTGTTCTTCTCTTAGCTGCACTGCACCGTGGGGAAATATGTCAGTAATAACAAAAGGTCCATCCCATCTGGAGCGAAGCTTACCTGCTATGAGTTTTAATCTGGAATTGAATAGCAACACTTTTTGGCCAATCTGAGATCTTTCCTCAGGATATTTTGGTCGTGGAACTTTTTTTTTTCTGCTTGTAGATCCCGGCGTTTTCATAGGCTTCCATGCGAAGTTCATCTAATTCTTGAAGTTGGAACTTCCTATGCTCTCCTGCTTGGTCATAAGCCATGTTGCATTGCTTAACAGCCCAAAGAAGCTTTATGCTCGAGCTCCACAGAAGGTGACAGGCTTTCCGAACACAATTCGATAGGGAGACATCCCTAGCGGTGTTCGATATGCAGTCCTGTGAGCCCATAGAGCATCCTCAAGGAGTCTACTCCAGTCCTTCCTGCTGGGATTGGTCATCTTTTGCAGAGTGTGCTTGATTTCCCTATTAAACACTTCAGCTTGTCCATTTGTCTGAGGGTGATATGCTGTGGCTATCCTGTGTGCTACCCCATATTTTTGAAGAAGGGAGGCCATGGCTCTGTTGCAGAAGTGACTCCCATGGTCACTGATGAGCACTTTTGGGACACCGAACCTGCAGAAAATATTGGACTTAAGAAAGTCCACTACTACCTTGGCATCATTGGTTCTGGTGGGAATGGCTTCTACCCATCTTGATACATAATCGACGGCAAGCAGGATGTATGAATATTCATTGAGATTGGGAATGGCCCCATAAAATCGATACCCCGGGCCAAAGACTTCACAAAACAGGATGGGTTGTTGGGGCATTTCATGTCTTTGGTTCAAGGCCATTCCTCGCTTTCGACATCCGTCGCAGAAAAAGAGACGAATTGATGAGCGTCTCTGAAAATAGAAGGCCAATAAAGGCCACAATCAAGCACTTTCCCCGGCAGTCCGAGATGAGTTGTAGTGGCCTCCTCCAAGGGCCGAATGGCAGAAGAAGGACCGACTTGATCTCGGCATCGAGGAATGCACTGCGGATGATCTTATCACTGCATAATCTCCATAGATAGGGGTCATCCCATACGTAGTGCTTAGCATCACTTCTGATCTTCTCTTTGTAAGTTCGGGATGCCTCAGTGTGGAAATTGAGATGTTGCCACGAAATTACAAATGTCTGCAAACCATGGTGTAGCCGTCTTGAGGTGCAGGAGTTGCTCGTCAGTGAACTCGTCTCGGATAGGCAATTGTTCACTTTCTTTCAATCCTGCTGAGGTGGTCCGCTATGAATTCTCAGCACCTTTCTTATCTCCGATATCCAGGTCGAATTCTTGAGAAGAAGCATCCACCAGATTAGTCTCGGCTTGGCATCCGGCTTCTTCAAGAAGTACTTGAGAGCCGAAAGTGATCGAGAGAACACGACTATCTTAGAACCGAGAAGGTAGGAGCGAAAACTTATCAAGGGCAAACACAATTGCCGGTTCCTTCTTAGTTGTCGTGTAATTTTTGCTGGGCCGAGTCCATGGTTCTAGACGATACGCAATAACGTGACTGAGTCGGCTCAAGGCTCTCTGGCCGAGAACAGCTCCTAGTGCCGAATTGATGCGCCGCACATGAGCTCAAATGGCAGGTCCCAGTCTGGTGCTTGCAGGATAGGTGCGGATGTGAGTTTGTTCTTCAGCTCCCGAAATGCCTCAATGCAGGGCTGGTCAAAGTTGAAGTCCACATCCTTGTGCAGAAGTTGGGACAGAGGCAGCGCTATTTTGTCAAGTCTTTGATGAACCTTCTATAAAAACCTGCATGTCCCAAAATGAGCGAACTTCCCGCATTGAAGTGGTTTGGAAGGGACGTGACTATGTCTATTTTCGCCTTGTCCACTTCGATGCCTCTATTCGAGACCAGGTGTCCCAACACTATTCCCTCAGTCACCATGAAATGGCATTTTTCGAAGTTGAGAACCAGGTTCGTGTCCATGCATCTCTTCAACACCTTGGACAGGTTATTCAGGCATGCGTCGAATGATTCTGCATACACTGTGAAGTCATCCATAAACACCTCCATGCAATCCTGTAGCAAATCCGAGAAGATGCTCATCATGCAACGTTGGAATGTACTCGGCGCATTGCACAGGCCGAATGGCATGCGGGTATATGCAAAAGTGCCAAACGGGCATGTGAAAGTGGTCTTATGTTGATCCTCCGGTGCTATGTGTATTTGCATGTATCTTGAGAATCCATCCAGAAAACAGTAATGGGATTTCCCTGCTATTTTTTCTAACATTTAGTCAATAAAAGGCAAAGGAAAGTGATCCTTGCGGGTTGCCTGATTGAGTCTTCTGTAATCTATGCATACCCGCCAGCTGTTCTGAATCCGTGTAGGTACCAACTCATCTTGTTGGTTTTTCATGACGGTCATTCCAGACTTCTTTGGCACTACTTGCACAGGACTTACCCATTGGCTGTCTGAGATAGGGTAGATGATGCCTGCTACAAGCAGCTTCGTGACTTCTTTCTTGACCACATCTAGAATGGTAGGATTCAGCCTTCGTTGCTGTTGCCTTATGGGCTTAATGTCTTCCTCCATTAATATTCTGTGCATGCATATGGAGGGGTTAATACCTGGAAGGTCAGAAAGTTTCCACCCAATTGCCTTTTTGTGTTGCCTAAGGACTTCCAGCAGCTTGTCTTCTTGCTCCAAGAGGAGGTTGCTTGCAATAATGACCGGGAGCTTCACTGTCCAAAAAGGCGTATTTGAGGTGGCTAGGCAATGGTTTCAGCTCTGTGGGTGGTGGAGATGGAACTGGAGATTCCTGAGTTACGGGTCTCAGATCCGTCTGGCCGGCTTGTTCTAGACTCGGCATTAGGGCTGCCGTCATGGCCTCGGCCTTGTACTGCTTCGGCCGACTCGGATTGAGATCGGCTTCGGTTCCCTTTGTAGCTTCGATCTTGGATCCGGGTGGAGCAATGAGCTTCTTGGCTCGAGTCTGGTCCTTACTCGCCGAGATGGTTTCGGTTAGTGTGTCGGCTTGTGTGTTTGACTCGTCGGCCGAGTTGACTTTTGAACTTGCATTGACTCGGCCTTCTTTGGCCGACTTCACTTCGGCCGTGAATATTGTTGCCAATTGTGCAGGTAGAGGCTTCGTAGTCTCGGCAACTTTTACCTCTGCACTATTCTCATTCCCTGAGGTGTCATGATAGCAGACTTGGTTTATTAACCTGGTCAGTTCTTTTTCAAATGCCAAGTTGCTGACGTCACTGTGATCATCCTCAGAGTCTGGGGGCTTTAGTGCTCCATTATGGTTGGCCTTGGAGCAGCTACTGGTTTCGGGAGTTCTAGCGAGATCTTCCATTCCCTCACTGCAACTGTCTAGTTGGAAGTATTCCTCCACCAACTATTCCATTATGTCTATGCCAAAGAGAGAGTGATCTTCGGTGGGGTGCTTCATGGCTTCAAAAATGTTGAACTGCACCAATGTGTCACCGAATTCCATAGAGAGTGTTCCCATGTACATTGATCTTCGTCCTTGCCGTCATTAGAAATGGTCTCCCAAGTATCAATGTTGATCCTTTTCCTGGATGCTTCGTCCTCCATGTCAAGCACATAGAAATCAGTCTGAAATATTAGTTCGTTCACCGACGAGGACATCTTCGAGAACTCCCGGGGTTGCACGATGCTTCTATTAGCAAGCTGTATGGTCATCCCTGTAGGTTCCAGATCTCCAAAATTGAGGGACCTATAAGTTGATGCGGGCATGACGTTGATTGATGCTCCCAGGTCCAGCATAGCATCAGCGAATGTGCATTCGCCAATAGTGCACGGGACCGAGAAGATACCGGGGTCTCGGCACTTCTTTGGTAAGACTTGTGAAATCCCTGCAGTGGGATGGCTCCTAGTTAAGCTTGAGACCACACCTCCGAGTTCTCGATTCCCTTCATCTTTCTTCTTTTTGTGTACGCATAATTCCTTGAGAATTTTGCGTATTTCGAATTTGCTTGATCGCATCGAGAAGTGGAATGTTGATTTCCACCTTCCGAACATCTTCAGCAGCTCGTCATCGGAATCTGGTTTTCGTGTTTGACGGTCCGGGATGGAAATGGCAATGGGACAGTTGTCTGTGGTTGAGACGGTGAGTCAGCCATTGCTTCAGAGTCGGCTTCAGCTGGCTGCAGTACCTGATGCTGTGCAGGCTGAAGTAATTCTTTGCCACTTCTGAGTATTACTGCATTGGCATTCCTCCGGATTCGGAATGGGTTGGGAGGAAGGCTGCTTGAGCCGGCTGGACAGTAACTCGCTCACAGTATTTGCTAGCTGTCCTATCTGCATCTTGAGGTCCTGGATGGTGGCGGTCATATTCTGCTGGAATTGTAGGTTGCTGGAACTTACTGATTGTTGAAATTCTAGATTGCTTGTTGCCAGCTGCTTCATTAAGTCTTCTAGTGATGGAGAATTGCCTTGGGTAAGAGTTCTCTGTTGCTGTAGTGGGAAGGATGGTGCTGGGTATTGCGGACTCGGCTGCTGGTAACCAGCCACTCCATAGGGTACATTTGGCATGGTTCCGGCTCTTTGAGCTGCATATGGTCCTTGTTGTGGGCTAGGCCGAAATGGTTGTCTCCCATATGGTTGATTATCGAACTGCCGGCTGGTATGGCTGCTTCCCGCATCGAATCCTCCTACGGCTCAAACACTTTTCTGTTTGGCCAGTGTTCGGTCTCTTGGAGAGTGGGGCACAGATCAGTTGGATGCTCCATTGAAATACATATGCCACAGACCTTTGCTGCCATGGCTGGGTGATGTTGACTAACAGCCAGTTGTCTCACCAGAGATGTCAATTCGGTTAGCTGGTTCTCCATCCTTTGGTTGAGGCTGCACCGATTTCGCTCACTGGCCGAGATGGATTCGGCCCTCTGATCCCAAATTGTTGAGTGTTGCTCGCCATGTTCGAGATCAGATGCCTTGTCGCTACTAGTGTTTTGTCCATTAATGCTCCTCCACTGGCGGCATCAATCATGCTCCTGTCCATCATTGATAGTCCTTCAGTAAAGTACTTTGGATCAGCAACTGTTCGCTGATTTGGTGATGGGGACAGGTGGCACAAAGCTTGTTGAAGCGCCCCAATATTCGTGCAGAGTCTCTCCTGTATGCTGCCTTATCCCACATATTTCCTTCCTGATGGTAGCAGTCCTAGAAGCTGGAAAAAATTTTCTAGGAAGGTCCGTTTCATATCTCCCCTGTGTGTTGAAGAGTGCTGGCTGTAGATATAGCCAATCCTTTGCAGCTCCGTCCCAGAGAATGGAAATGCCTTCATCTTTATGTAGTCTTCTGATTCCTCGGCCTCATCGTGGAACAAACCACATGAAATTCTTTGAGATGTTTGTGGGGGTCTTCTCCTGCAAGACCATGAAATTTAGGCAACAAGTGTATCAAACCAGACTTCAATTCATATGTCCGAGCCGGCTCCAGCCAGGATATTGGATACATCATGGTTGGTACACCACATCTGGAGTAGCTAGCTCTTTCAACGTCCTGTGTTGGTGTTCCATCTGCCCTGGCTCTGTGAAATTGTTAGCATTAGTAATAAAATGGTCAGTACAAAACTGGTAGGAGTTAATGGCAGAATTCACACCACTACTGATATTTACTGTGGTATTTCTAATTTTTCGCAATCTGCATAAAGTTAGTTCTATCTCTGGATCAAAAACATACAATGGGTCAGTGCTACTCCTAGTCATGCATCATGCGGGATTTAAAGTAATTAAAACAACAATTAATTCTACTGCAAAATTAAATGTAATGTATGCAAAATTAACTGTAATGGAGAGTCAGAAAATTTAATGTATGCAATGCAGAATTGAGAATTTATTCTATATCTATATGTATATATTTTTTTTTATTTTATCAGTGAATTCACGTAGAGATTTATTGACTAATTCAGACTCAAAAACTCTAAACGAAACTTCTTACAACTCGGATTCGACTCGGTTTACTTGGCACACTGAAACACAAAAGAACTTGTGTTCCCCGGCAGCGGCGCCAATTTGATGATGTACGTTTTTACAGTCGTTTCACGCACTTATCAAATAACTAAAGCTAACTATAGTATAGCTAACCCTAGGTCATTCTTCTCAAGGACACAGTGTGTTCAGTTGCGAAATTGGTGTGATGCGAACAGTAGTTGAATCTAAGTGTAAGATATCTGGCTTCCTCTCGGAATGGCCGAGTTGCTCTCAATAGAGACTGAACCGAGTCGATCTCAACAGAGACGGTCCGGCTTGGTCTCGGTTGAATGCAGACAGACGCTACAGAGATGGACTGTCTCTGTCTCAAACTCAGAAAGCAGTAAACAAGGGGGGGTTGAAATGCAATTGGAATCAAACAGAAGTCAACTATAATCAAAATGCAATTATGCTACTCCTAACGCTATTACTGTTACTGTGTTCATGTTTTAGTTTCAATAATCAAGTCCTTTCTGGTTCGATCATTCCAGTTACAATCCTCATCAGGCTCCAGTGTTCTTGTGGCAATCGCCAAAGGTTCATCCATTGCCATACCGAGGATTTATGCAATCGCTACCTCATCAGTTGGCAGGGATTGAGTTCAGAGCTGATTTTAGGTTCTCTATTAACAATCGTTAAATGATTACCTACTGAATTAGCTAAACCAGTTCCAATCGGCTTAGTTTAGCATTGTTCCTCTACCAGGTGCAATCGCAACACAGTAATTGAACTTAGATTTCAGGAATGCAATGGAGTTCAGAATTCAGAAAATGCTCGTGATATTGAAAGCAAAATACAAACACAGGGCCTGGATTCGATGATTCCATCTTCCACGAC
This sequence comes from Mucuna pruriens, assembly GCA_025330945.1. Taxonomy (NCBI): domain Eukaryota; kingdom Viridiplantae; phylum Streptophyta; class Magnoliopsida; order Fabales; family Fabaceae; genus Mucuna; species Mucuna pruriens. The sequence goes on along the minus strand of JAENHJ010000274.1, from coordinate 129,861 downwards.
GATCGCCATGGACGGCGATGATTCACCTCAACTAGCTAAGACGCTGAGGTTCAGGTCCACCAGAGTGCGTTGGTGCTCCAATCGGTCTCCTCCGATAACCTTCGGCCTCTCGGTTCTCGACCTGCATTTCCTCAATCGAGAGAAACACCATTAACAGCTCTGTGTACCACTGTGAGCGGAGAAGAAGAGAATTATGAACGTGGAAAAGTTTGAATGCCAAAAGCCCCTATTCGTTCAGAGTTCTATCTATTTATACATGAGTGGGCACAAATTAACGATGCTAACAGAATTACATGAACAATTCCTACTCTACCCTTTGCTTTGTGACTTGCGTTGCAAGCTACCCGTGTAGTGACGTGAAGCTGAGCTTTGGATCCACGGTGTTTCTGATTGCTAACGTGGAGTTCCACCTAGACCTGCCTGATTGGGCTCTCTGCATAAGTTGAGTCCCGGCCTGGCCGAGAGGCTCTCGGCCTGGGCTTCCGATGGCGGGCTAAGTTTGGCTGAACCTGCAATGAAGAGATGGTTAGCTAAAAATCTTGATTAAGCACAGATTGTGTTTTACTTCAAGTTTAGGCCATTAATCTGGATCTTAGCTAACAGTCATCTTTTAAGCTTGTGAGTTGTTCAATGGTGCCCTTCTTAGGTCCACTTAGGATGTGCATTTTATGACCCATCAATGACCGTCATGAAAAACCAGCAAAATGAGCTGGTCCCAACAAGGATTCAGAATAGCTGGCAAGTATGCATCGACTACAGAAAATTGAATCAAGCAACTCGCAAGGATCACTTCCCTCTGCCCTTCATTGACCAAATGCTTGAAAAGTTATCTGAGAAATCCCACTACTGTTTTCTGGACGGATTCTCAGGCTACATGCAAATACATATCGCACCTGAAGACTAGCATAAAACAACCTTCACCTGCCCATTTGGTACTTTTGCGTATACACGCATGCCATTTGGCCTGTGCAACGCGCCGAGTACATTCCAACATTGTATGATGAGCATCTTCTCGGACCTACTGCAGGATTGCATGGAGGTGTTCATGGATGACTTCACAGTATATGCTGACTCATTCGAAGCATGCCTGAATAATCTATCTAAGGTGTTGAAGAGATGCATTGACACAAACCTTGTGCTCAATTTTGAAAAGTGTCATTTCATGGTGATTGAGGGTATAGTGTTGGGACATCTAGTCTCCAACAGAGGCATTAAGGTGGACAAGGCAAAGATAGACATCATCACCTCCCTTCCGAACCCCGCTTCTGTGCGGGAAGTTCGCTTATTTCTAGGACACGCAGGCTTCTATAGAAGATTTATCAAGAACTTCAGTACACTAGCCTTGCCTCTATCCAAACTATTGTAGAAGGATGTGGAATTCAATTTTAACCAACCCTGTATTGAAGCATTTCAGGAGCTGAAGAGCAGACTCACATCCACCCCTATTTTGCAAGCATCGAACTGGGACCTACCATTCGAATTGATGTGTGATGCATCCAACTCAGCATTGGGAGCTGTTCTCGGCTAGAGAGCTAGAGTCGGCCTTACTGTGCACATGATTGCCTATGCATCCAGAAATATGGATCCATCCCAGCAAAACTACACAACAATTGAGAAGGAGCTTTTGGCAATTGTGTTTGCCTTAGATAAATTTTGTTCCTACCTTCTCGGTTCTAAGATAATTGTGTTCTCTGACCACGCTACCTTGAGATACTTGCTGAAAAAGCCTGACGCTAAGCCGAGACTAATCAGGTGGATGCTTCTTCTCCAAGAATTCAATTTAGAAATCAGAGATAAGAAAGGGGCTGAGAATTCTGTAGCATATCATCTAAGAAGAATTGAAAATGAAAGCGAACTGATGTCTATCCGAGATGAATTCCTCGATGAGCAGCTGTTGCACATCCAAACGGCTACACCATGGTTTGCCGATATATGCAACTATGTGGCAGCATCTCAGGTCGCACTAGAGGCATTTCGGGCATACAAAGATAAAATCGAAAGTGATGCCAAGTACTACATTTGGGATGATCCCTACCTTTGGAGACTATGTAGTGACAAGGTCATTCGTAGGTGCATTCCTGAAGCCGAGACCAACTCAGTCCTCCAGTTTTGTCACTCAACACCTGGAGGCGGCCATTATGGATCAACTCAGACTGCTAGGAAAGTGCTAGACTGTGGCCTTTACTGGCCAACTATCTTTAGGGACGCGCATGAATTCGTCTCCACCTGCGAGAAATGCTAAAAAGCAAGAGTGGCCATGAACAGAAGGCATGAAATGCCCCAGCAACCCATCCAGTTCTGTGAAATTTTTGATGTTTGGGGAATAGATTTCATGGGGCCATTCCAGGTCTCCAATGGATACTCATACATTCTGTTGGCCGTGGATTATGTATCAAGGTGGGTAGAGGCCATTGCCACCAGAACCAATGACGCAAGAGTAGTTGTGGACTTCCTGAAATCCAATATTTTCTACAGGTTTGGTGTGCCAAAAGCACTCATAAGTGACCATGGCAGTCACTTCTGTAACAGACCCATGGCTTCTCTTCTTTAGAAATATGGGGTAGCACACAGAATTGCTACTACCTACCACCCCCAAACAAATGGCCAAGCAGAAGTATTCAATAGGGAAATCAAGAAAACACTGCAAATGATGACCAATCCCAATAGGAAGGACTGGAGCCGCCTCCCTGAGGATGCCCTTTGGGCACACAGAATTGCACACCGGACACCTCTAGGGATGTCTCCCTATAGGATTGTTTTCGATAAAGCCTATCACCTTCTTGTGGAGCTAGAACACAGAGCATACTAGGCTGTTAAGCAGTGCAATTTGCCTATGACCAAGCTGGAGAACAGAGAAAATTTCAACTGCAAGAGTTAGATGAACTCTGCTTGGAAGCATATGAAAATTATAGGATCTACAAACAAAAAGTCAAGCGATTCCATGACCAGCAGATCTTGAGAAAAGAATTTAGAGTTGGTCAGAAAGTCCTCCCGTTTAACTCACGCCTTAAGCTCATTGCAGGTAAACTTCGTTCTAGATGGGATGGACCTTTTGTTATCACTAATGTGTTTCCCCATGGTGCAGTACAGCTAAAAGATGAACACAGTAGCAGCACCTTCCAGGTCAATGGGCATCAGATCAAGCCATTCCACAAAGGTCCAGCACCAATTATTCATGACATGGAGATAATGTCATTGATGGAACCGACTCCACCAGACGACCCTACCTCGCGTTGAGGACAATGTAGATTTTAAGTGTGGGGGGGATACCCTTACAATCATTCACAATGCTTTGTCTTATTTTATTCCCATCATCCTGAACTCTGCTAGTTTCAATTGCTTTGTTGTTTTGATTAAATCTTTTAATTGCTTTGTTTCATTTTGTTTTGATTAAATATATCATGTTTCATTTTGTTTTTACTAAATCTGCCATCTGTTCTTTTTAATAAAAGCTACCCGAGCAGAATCCATTCTGGCTCTGTGCCATCTCGACCTGGCAGGAATTCAATTTCGTCATTTTATTGTTACATTTTGTTCTCCTAATAGAATTCCAAATAGCATTGTCGAAAATAAATTGTTTTGAAAAGAATCTTGAATTGGCTTCTGGAAGTTTGAAAAAGACAGTAGGAGTAATTCTGCAACTCTAGCAAGAGATTCCTCTAGCTTGACGGGAGTGAAACTTTTGTGCTCTAGTCAGTGCTTGACTAAAAAACTGAAAAGGAAACCCTCTATGATAGAGCAAATATAACCTGTGTGAGATTTTGAGCCTTTGTAAATATTGATGGCTTACATCTTGCCATTTCTCTTCTCTTCTAGTGTGATTTTTGCATTCATGATAACTGCATATTCTACATTTTGCCTTAACTCTCTGGATACAACTGTTCTCACATGCAGGAATGACATGATCTAGGCCATGTTTCTTATGAGCCCTGAGCCAAATAAAGCCTACCTGAACAAATGTGTCTATTGTTTTTCCCCTTTGAGCCTAATTTAACCATTCTTTCTGACAGCTCACTACAAGCCAAGTCTAGAAAAACCATGAATTAACCTCTCCCGCAGGGAGCAGAGGAGCTTTGGAATTGTTTTGGGAGTAAGTCATGATCAGGTGTGGAGGAACTCCAGGAAGCAAATTTGTTCAGCACTCTCTACAGCTTGAAAAGGCAAGAAAAAGAGTAAAAGTGAGTGAAAGAAAGGAAAAGAAGAAAAGAGGAAGCAACAGCTGAAAATCTAAGTTGAATCAGACAAAAGGAGCAAACAGCAAGCTGCATAAATTTGTATAATAAAGAAAAAGAAAAGGAAGTGAGCTGGTAGCAGTATGGGTGGAAATGGCAGCATCCTGGGTTATTCCTCAGGCTAATAAAGCTTACTCCCCATTGCTCCTCTCTTCCTCGTGGATCATAAAGCTAGTTTTTCCATATTTTATCCTACCCGTGACCCAGCCTCGCTACAAGCCGAAAAGAAGTCCTAGTGATCATAATCGCGTGTGTTTTTACAGGTGTAAGAAGAGAGCTTTTCCAAAGTATGGTAATATCAGTTTCATGAATATTTAGTGTAAATACAAGCCCAAACACGTGAGAAGTGAGTGAGTCATTTTCCTAAACGAGAGCTCTGGCACTCTTAGTTACCTTCTCTCATTTGCGGGTCATGAATTTGCCTAAAGCATGGAAAAGGTAATTTTCAGATTGTTAGAATATCTCGATCTCACGGTGAATGAGTGTCGACTCTGTCTCAGTTGAACTGAAGGAAGCCAAGTGAAAAGTTCTTTTCTATCTTTAAAAACTTCCCCTTGTTGATTTTCAATTTATTTTGCCCAGGAGTGCAAAAAGGTAAGTGTAGGGGTGTGATGAGTCACAAATTATACATCTTTTAGACACCTAAGAGCTGTGTTTGCAAGACTATTTTGTGCTTAAAGATGGATTGTTAGCTAAGATTCATTTTATGGGCTTAAATATAGAGCAAATACAAATTTGTGTCAATTCAGAAGTTTTAGCTAATTAAAAGTCTCACCCTTTCTTCTACAGCACAAGCCGAGTTGACCAGGGTCAACAGAACAGTCTCAGCCGAGATGAAGTCGTCCCGGCCATACCGACTCTGTCTCGGCCAAGCCAGATTTGTCTCGGCAGTCCACGCGTTGTAGCCTAATAAAGAGCGGCCCAATTATGTTGTCCACATCAGCTAGGCAGCTCAAAGACCACCTCAGCGCCAGTTCAGCTGCCATGTCACTCTTGGAGAATCTACCACGTCACTCTTGAAGATCTTCACAGGGGTAGAATAGGAAATTCCCATTGTAATTCTGTTAGGATATTTTGTTAGCGTCATCTAGCTGCTTAGCTCGTGTATATTGATGTGTGGCGTATTTAGTCGTTTCAACGCGCTTATCAAATAACTAAAGCTAACTATAGTATAGCTAACCCTAGGTCATTCTTCTCAAGGACACAGTGTGCTCAGTTGTGATTTAGTGTGATGCGAACAGAAGTCGAATCTAAGTGTAAAATACCGACTCGTCTCGGCAATGGCCGAGTTGCTCTCGGCAGAGACTGAGCCGAGATGATCCCAATAGAGATAATCCGGCTTGGTCTCGGCTGAGGGCAGACAGACGCTACAGAGGTGGACTATCTCTGTCTCAGACTTAAAGGCAGTAAACAAGGGGGGTTGGAATGCAATTGGAATCAAAACAGAGGTTAACTATAATCAAATACAATTACGCTACTCCTAATGCTATTGCTATTACTGTGTTCATGTTTAGTTCCAATAATCAAGTTCTTTCTGGTTCAATCACTCCAATTGCAGTCCTCATCAGCCTCTAGTGTTCTTATGGCAATCGCCAAAGGTCCGTCCCTTACCATACCGAGGATTTACACAATCGCCACCTCATCAGTTGGCAGAGATTAAGTTCAAGCTGATTTTAGATTCTCAATTAACAATCGTTAAGTGATTACCTACTGAATTAGCTAAACCAGTTCCAATCGACTTAGTTTAACATTGTTCCGTTACCAGGTGCAATCGCAACACAGTAATTGAACTTAAACTTCAGGAATGCAATGGAGTTCAGAATTCAGAAAACGCTCATAATATTGAAAGCAAAATACAAACACAAGGCCTGGATTCGATGATTCCATCTTCCACGACGATCGCCATGGACGACGGCGATGATTCACCTCTGCTAGCTAGGAAGCTGAGGTTCAGATCCACCAGAGTGCGTTGGTGCTCCAATCGGTCTCCTCTGATAACCTTCGGCTTCTCAGTTCCTAACCTGCATTTCCTCAATCGAGATAAATGCCATTAACAGCACCGTGTACCACCGTGAATGGAGGAGGAGAAAATGAGAGAATTTGGGAATTATGGACGCGGGAAGGTTTGAATGCCAAAAGCCCCTATCGTTCAGAGTTCTATCTATTTATACAAGAGTGGACACAGCTAACGATGCTAACAGAATTACATGTACAATTCCTATTCTATCCTTGATGTGACTTGCGTTGCAAGCTACTCCAGGTAGTGACGTGAGGCTGAGCTGGACCTAAGGTGGTTCTGATTGCTGACGTGGAGTTCCACCTGGATCTACCTAACTAGGCTCCCTGCATGGGTTGAGTCTCGGCCTGGCCGAGAGGATCTCGGCCTGGGCTTCTAATGGCGGGCTGAGTTTGGCTGAACCTGCAATGAAGAGATAGTTAGCTAAAAACCTTGATTAAGCACAGATTGTGTTTTACTCAAGTTTAGGCCATTAATCTGGATCTTAGCTAACAGTCATCTTTTAAGCTCGTGAGTTGTTCAATGGTACCCTTCTTAGGTCCACTTAAGATGTGCATTTTATGACCCATCAAACCCCCACACTTAGCCTTTTTGCACTCACAGGCAAAACATATGACTTCAATTAAGGGGTGACTTTAGTGAGAGATTTTTTCTGTTTGATTTCCTTAAGCTGACTCTACAGAGTCGGCCTCTCTTCATCCCAGTTCAAGGCTCATGCAATCGGGGAGCTACTTCCTTTGGTTCTCAAGGGCCTTCATGGTTTCCAATTGGGAAGGGGGTGCCCAGAGTGATATAACCTTTACTTATGCGCTCAATTCTCTCGCTTCTCTCAAGTGTAAATGTACCGTGCTTACACTCAGCATTGCATGGAATTGGTGTTACCATATCTTGACAGAGCTCTCCTCTTACACCTGCAAAACACAACAGTCATGATCACTAGGGCTTTTCTGGCTTGTAGCGAGGTTGAGGTTATGGGTCGAATAGATGTAAGAAAACTAGCTTCAGGACCCACGGGGAGGAGAGGAGCAATGGGGAGTGAGTGTAACCAATATGAGGGCAGTCTCAGTTGCTGTGGTCTCTTTTGATCTTTATTTACTTGTCGTTTTACATTTTTTCTTTCTTCTACTTATGCAGCTTGCTGATTTTGTTTATTTCAGCTCATTTATTTCAGCTGCCTATTTTCTGTACTTTCTTCTCTTTTCTTTCATTCCATTTTCTCTCCTTTTTCTCTTCTTTTGAACCTTCAGCTGCTTTTTGACCGAATTATGCTCCCTGGACTTCCCCCACACTTGATTCTAACTCACTCCCAAGACGATTCCATGCCTCCTCGACTTCTCGAGGGTGAGGTAAGAATGGTTTTTCTGGCCTCGGCTTGTAGTGAGCTGCAAGAAAAGTGGTTAATTTAGGCTCAAAAGGGGATGACAAGGGTCAGCTTGTTTTTGGACAGCTTATTTGGCTCTGGTTTCATAAGAAATACGGCCTAGATCATTTCATACCTGCATGTGTAAAACAGTTGTATCGAGAGAGTTAAGGCAAAATTCAGCACACACAATTAACATGCTTGCAAAAATCACTCAGAAAGAAGGGAGGTGGCCGAGTGTAAGCCATCTCTGATGCAAGGCTCAAATTCTCCCACTGGCTGATTCTGTTTCTTCACTCTGAAGGTTCCCTCTTCCCATTTCCGCCACTTACCGCTTGGGACCCAGAGGTTTGGCTCTCTTCAAGCAGAGGTAGCTTCTGCTCGGGAATGAAGAGATTCCTTCCGCTGGCTCGTCAGACTCTCGGATTCAATAAGGAATTTCCTCTCTTTTTGGACACGTAATTTTGCTAAGGTGAGGCTATTCTGGCTGTGGCGGACTCGGCAGTGGAGACTCTTTTATTAAACACAAACTTAAGCAGCAAAAATACTAGTGAGACTTAAAATAGTAAATGAAGCGAAATGAAAAAGTTAGAGAAGAGAAGGGTAGATATGACGTGAATGATCAGTTCCCAAATGGACAGAACCCCCCCACACTTAGTTTCGGCATTGTCCTCAATGTGAAGAGGGTGGCCGAGTTGGCTTAGGTTGTGCCATCTGGTGGAGTCGGTTCCACTAAGGAAATGTTCTCCATGTTCTCTCCTGTTGGTGCTGGACCTTCGAGGAAAGGTTTGACTTGGTGCCCATTGACCTGAAAGGTGCGATTGGTCCGTTCTTCCCTTAACTGTACTACACCATGGGGAAATATGTTAGTAATAACAAAAGGTCCATCCCATCTGGAGCGAAGCTTACCTGCTATGAGCTTTAATCTGGAGTTGAAGAGCAGCACTTTTTGGCCAATATGGAGATCTTTTCTCAAGATCTTTTGGTCATGGAATTTTTTTACCTTTTGCTTGTATATCCTGGCATTCTCATAGGCTTCCCTACGAAGTTCGTCTAATTCTTGAAGTTGGAATTTCCTATGCTTTCCCCCGCTTAGTCATAGGCCATGTTACATTGCTTGACTACCCAGTAAGCTTTGTGCTCTATCTCCACAGGGAGGTGGCAGGTTTTCCCAAAAACAATTCGATAGGGAGACATCCCTAGCGGTGTTCGGTATGCAGTCCTGTGAGCCCATAGCGCATCTTCAAGGAGTCTGCTCCAGTCCTTCCTGCTGGGATTTGCCATCTTTTGCAATGTATGCTTAATTTCCCTGTTAAACACCTTAGCTTGCCCATTAGTCTTGGGGTGGTATGCTGTAGCTATTCTATGTGCCACCCCATATTTTTGAAGAAGGGAGGCCATGGCTCTGTTACAGAAGTGACTTCCCTGGTCACTGATGAGCGCTTTTGGAACACCGAACCTACAGAAAATATTGGACTTAAGAAAGTCCACTACTACCTTGGCATCATTGGTTCTGGTGGGAATGGCTTCTACCCATCTTGATACATAATCGACGGCAAGCAGGATGTATGAATAGCCATTGGAGATTGGGAATGGCCCCATAAAATCTATGCCCCAGACGTCAAAGACTTCGCAGAATAGGATGGGCTGTTGGGGCATTTCATGTCTTTGGTTCAGGGCCATCCCTACTTTTTGACATCTGTCGCAGGAGGAGACGAATTGATGAGCGTCTCAGAAAATAGAAGGCCAATAGAGGCCACAATCAAGCACCTTCCTGGCAGTCCAAGATGAGCCGTAGTGACCCCCTCTAAGGGCCGAATGGCAGAAGTGGAGGACCGACTTGATCTCCGTATCAGGAATGCACCTGCGGATAATCTTATCACTGCATAATCTCCATAGATAGGGGTCATCCCATACGTAGTACTTAGCATCACTTCTGATCTTCTCTTTGTAAGTTCGAGATGCCTCAGGTGGAAATTGAGATGTTGCCACGAAATTACAAATATCTGCAAACCATGGTGTGGCCGTCTTGAGGTGCAGGAGTTGCTCGCCAGGGAACTCGTCTCGGATAGGCAATTGTTCGCTTTCTCTTTCAATCCTGCTGAGGTGGTCCGCTACAGAATTTTCAACACCTTTCTTATCTCTGATTTCTAAGTCGAATTCTTGGAGAAGAAGCATCCACCGGATCAGTCTCGGCTTGGCATCCGGCTTCTTCAACAAGTACTTTAGAGTCGCGGTGATGGGAGAACACGACTATCTTAGAATCGAGAAGGTAGGAACGAAACTTATCCAAGGCAAACACAATTGCCAGAAGTTCCTTCTCAGTCGTCGTAATTTTCTGGGCCGAGTCCATGGTTCTGGACGCATACGTAATAACATGGACTGGTTGGCCGACTCGCGCTCTCTGGCCGAGAACAGCTCCTAGTGCCGAATTGGATGCGTCGCACATGAGCTCAAATGGCAGGTCCCAGCTTGGTGCTTGCAGGATGGGTGTGGACGTAAGTTTATCCTTCAGCTCCTGGAATGCCTCAATGCAAGGCTGGTCAAAGTTGAAATCCTCATCCTTCTGTAGAAGTTGGGACAAAGGCAGAGCTATTTTGCTGAAGTCCTTGATGAACCTTCTATAAAAACCTGCATGTCCCAAGAATGAGCGAACTTCCCGCACAGAAGTGGGGTTTGGAAGGGAAGTGATTATGTCTATTTTCGCCTTGTCCACTTCGATGCCTTTGTTGGAGACCTGGTGTCCCAATACTATTCCCTCGGTCACCATGAAATGGCATTTTTCGAAGTTGAGAACCAAGTTCATGTCCATGCATCTCTTCAACACCTTGGACAGGTTGTTCAGGCATGCGTCAAATGATTCTGCATACACCGTGAAGTCATCCATAAACACCTCCATGCAATCCTGTAGCAAATCCGAGAAGATGCTCATCATGCAACGTTGAAATGTGCTCGGAGCGTTGCACAGGCCGAATGGCATGCAGGTGTACGCAAAAGTGCCAAACGGGCATGTGAAAGTGGTCTTATGTTGATCCTCAGGTGCTATGTGTATCTGCATATATCCCGAAAATCCATCCAGAAAGCAGTAGTGGGATTTCCCTACTATCTTTTCCAACATCTGGTCAATAAAAGGCAAAGGAAAGTGATCCTTGCGGGTTGCCTGATTTAATCTTCTATAATCGATGCACACCCGCCAGCTGTTCTGAATCCTCGTAGGTACCAACTCATCTTGTTGGTTTTTCATGACGGTCATTCCAGATTTCTTTGGCACTACTTCCACAGAACTCACCCATTGGCTGTCTGAGATAGGGTAGATGATGCCTGCAGCAAGTAGTTTTGTGACTTCTTTCTTGACTACATCTAGAATGGTAGGATTCAACCTTCGTTGCTGTTGCCTTATGGGCTTAATGTCCTCCTCCATTAGTATTCTGTACATGCATATGGAGGGGTTAATACTTGGAAGGTCAGAAAGTTTCCACCCAATTGCCTGCCTGTGTTGCCTAAGGACTTCTAACAGCCTATCTTCTTGCTCCGGGAGGAGGTTGCTTGCAATGATGACCGGGAGCTGCTGTTCACTGTCCAAAAAGGCATATTTTAGGTGGCTAGGCAATGGTTTCAGCTCTATGGGCAGTGGAGATGGAACTGGAGATTCCTGAGTTACAGCTCTCGGATCCGTCTGGCCGGCTCGTTCCCGACTTGGCATTAGGACTGCCGTCATGGCCTCCTTAACTTGTATCTTTGCTTCGGCCGACTTCGGATTGAGGTCGGCCGGTTTCCTTTGTAGCTTGGATCTCGGATCCGGTGGAGTAAATGAGCTTCTTGGCTCGAGTGTGGTCCTTACTGGCCGAGATAGTTTCGGCAAGTGTGTCGGCTGCGTGGTTAACTCTTCGCCCGAAGTTGACTTTTTTTTGACCTTCGCTGACTCGGTCTTCTTTAGCCGACTTCATTTCGGCCGTGAATATGGTTGCCAATTGTGCAGGTAGAGGCTCCGTAGTCTCGGCAACTTTTATCTCTGCACTATTCTCACTCTCTGAGGGGTTAGGGTAGCAGACTTGGTTTATTAACCTGGTTAGTTCTTTTTCAAATGCCAAGTTGCTGACGTCATTGTGATCATCCTCAGAGTCTGGGGACTCTAGTACTCCATTATGGTCGGCCTTGGAGCAGTTCTATCGACTTCAGCAGTTCCTGCAAGGTCTTCCATTATTCCACTACAACTGTCTAGTTGGAAGTATTCTTCTACTAATTCTTCCATTGTATCGAAACCAAAGAGAGTGGTCTTCGGTGGGGTGTTTCATGGCTTCAAAGATGTTGAACTGCACCAACGTGTCACCGAATTCCATAGAGAGTGTTCCTAAGATGTACGCCGATCTTCGCCCTTGCCGTCATTAGAAATGGCCTCCCCAGTATCAATGTTGGTCCTTTTCTGGATGCTTCGTCCTCCATGTCAAGCACATAAAAATCAGCTGGAAATATTAGTTCATTCACTTGGACGAGGATATCTTCGAGAACTCCCAGGGGTTGCACGATGCTTCTATTAGCAAGCTGTATGGTCATCCCTGTAGGTTCCAGATCTCCAAAATTGAGGGACCTATAAGTTGATGCAGGCATGACGTTGATTGACGCCCCCAGGTCCAACATAGCGTCAGCAAATGTGCAATCACCAATAGTGCATGGGACCGAGAAGATACCGGGGTCTCGGCACTTCTTTGGTAAGGCCTGTGAAATCCCTGCAGTGGGATTATTCCTAGTTAAGCTTGAGACCACACCTCCAAGTTCTTGATTCCCCTTCATCTTTCTTCTTTTGTGTACGCATAATTCCTTGAGGAATTTTGCGTCTTCGGAATTTGCTTAATCGCATCGAGAAGTGGAATGTTGATTTCCACCTTTCCGAACATCTTCAGTAGCTCGTCATCGAATCTGGTTTCGTGGTTGAGACGGTGCTGGGATGGAAACGACAATGGGATAATTGTCTGTGGGTGAGACGGTGAGTCGGCTATTGCTTCAGAGCCGGGCCACCTGGCTGCAGCACTGATGTTGTGCAGGCTGAGGTAATTCTTTGCCGCTTTCCGAGTATTATCTTGCATTGGCATTCCTCCTGGATTCGAATGGGTTGGGAGGGAAGGCTGCTTGAGCTGGCTGATTGTAGTTCACTCACAGTATTTGCCAGCTGTCATATTTGCATCTTGAGATCCTAGATGGTGGCGGTCATATTCAGTTGGAATTGTAGGTTGCTGGAACTTACTGACTGTTGGAATTCTAGATTGCTTGTTGCCAGCTGCTTCATTAAATCTTCTAGTGATGGAGAATTGCCTTGGGTAGGAGTTCTCTACTACTGTGGCGGGAAGGATGGTGATGGGTATTGCGGACTCGGCTGCTGGTAACCAGCTACTCCATGGGTGCATTCGGCATGGATCCGGCTCTTTGAGCTGCATATGGTCCTTGTTGTGGGCTAGGCCAAAATGGTTGTTTCCCATATGGTTGATTATCGAACTGTCGATTCTGGTATAGCTGCTTCCCGTACTGGAATCCTCCTATGGCTCCAACACTTTCTGTTTGGCCAGACTCGGTCTCTTGAAGAGTGGGGCACAGATCAGTTGGGTGCTCCATTGAGGTACATATGCCATAGACCTTTGCTTCCATGGCTGGGTGATGTTGACTAACAGCCAGTTGTCTCACCAGGGATGTCAACTCGGTTAGTTGGTTCTCCAGCCTTTGGTTGGAGGCTGCACCGATTTTGTTCACTGGCCGAGATGGATTCGGCCCTCTGATCCCAAATTGTTGAGTGTTGCTCGCCATGTTCGAGATCAGATTCCTTGCTGCTACTGGTGTTTTATCCATTAACGCTCCTCCACTGGCGGCATCAATCATGCTCCTATCCATCATTGATAGTCCTTCGTAAAAGTACTGGATCAGCAGCTGTTCGCTGATCTGATGATGGGGACAAGTGGCACATAGCTTGTTGAAGCGCTCCCAATATTCGTGCAGAGTCTCTCCTGTATGCTGCCTTATCCCACAGATTTCCTTCCCGATGGTCGCAATCCTAGAAGCCTAAAGAATTTTTCTAGGAAGGTCCGTTTCATGTCTCCCCTGTGTGTTGAAGAGTGCTGGCTGCAAATATAGCCAGTCCTTTGCAGCTCCGTCTAGAGAGAATGGAAATGCCTTCATCTTGATGTAATCTTAAAGGATTCCTGCGGCCTCATCGTCGAACAAACCACGTGAAATTCTTTGAGATGCTTGTGGGGGTCTTCTCCTGCAAGACCATGAAATTTAGGCAACAAGTGTATCAAACCAGACTTCAATTCATATGTTTGAGCCGGCTCCAGCTTGGATACTGGATACGCCATGGTTGGTACACCACATCCGAGGTGGCTAGCTCTTTCAACGCCCTGTCTTGGTGTTCCATCTGCCCTGGCTCTGTGAAATTGTTAGTACTAGTAATAAAATAGTTAGTACAAAACTGGTCAGAGTTAACGGTAGAATTCACACCACTACTGATATTTAATGTGGTATTTCTAATTTTTCGCAATCTGCTTAAAGTTAGTTCTATTTCTGGATCAAAAACACGCAATGGGTCAGTACTACTCCTAGTCATGCATTATGCAGAATTTAAAGTACTTCAACAACAATTAATTCTACTAAAAACAGAATGTGGTCAATACGTACTGCAAAATTAAATGTAATGCAGATTTAGAAAATTTAATGTATGCAATGCAGAATTAAGAATTTCTTCTATATTTATATGTGTACATTTGTTTTTGTTTTATCAGTGAATTCACGCAGAGATTTATTGACAAATTCAAACTCAACAACTCTAAACAAAACTTCTTACAACTCACTCGGATTCGACTTAGTTTACTTGGCACACCGAAACACAAAAGAACTTGCGTCCCCGGCAATGGCGCCAATTTGATGTGTGGCGTATTTAGTCGTTTCAACGCGCTTATCAAATAACTAAAGCTAACTATAGTATAGCTAACCCTAGGTCATTCTTCTGAAGGACACAGTGTGCTCAGTTGTGATTTAGTGTGATGCGAACAGAAGTCGAATCTAAGTGTAAAATACCGACTGCCTCTCAATGGCCGAGTTGCTTTCTCGGCAGAGACCGAAATGAGATGATCCCAATAGAGATAATCCGGCTTGGTCTCTACTGAAAGTGCATGACAGACGCTTCTGAGGGTGGACTATCTCTATCCCAGACTTAAAGGCAATAAACAAGGGGGTTGGAATGCAATTGGAATCAAAAACAGAGGTTAACTATAATCAAATACAATTACGCTACTCTAATGCTATTGCTATTAATGTGTTCATGTTTAGTTCCAATAATCAAGTTCTTTCTGGTTCAATCACTCCAATTGCAGTCCTCATCAGCCTCCAGTGTTCTTATGGCAATCGCTAAAGGTCCGTCCCTTACCATACCGAGGATTTACACAATCGCCACCTCATCAGTTGGCAGAGATTAAGTTCAAGCTGATTTTAGATTCTCAATTAACAATCGTTAAGTGATTACCTACTGAATTAGCTAAACCAGTTCCAATCGGCTTAGTTTAACATTGTTTCGTTACCAGGTGCAATCGCAACACAATAATTGAACTTAAACTTCAAGAATGCAATGGAGTTCGAGAATTCAAAAAACGCCATAATATTGAAAGCAAAATACAAACACAGGGCCTGGATTCGATGATTCCATCTTCCACGACGATCGCCATGGACGACGGCGATGATTCACCTCTGCTAGCTAGGAAGCTGAGGTTCAGATCCACCAGAGTGCGTTGGTGCTCCAATCGGTCTCCTCTGATAACCTTCGGCTTCTCAGTTCCTAACCTGCATTTCCTCAATCGAGATAAATGCCTTTAACAGCATCGTGTACCACCATGAATGGAGGAGGAGAAAATGAGAGAATTTGGGAATTATGGACGCGGGAAGGTTTGAATGCCAAAAGCCCCTATTCGTTCAGAGTTCTATCTATTTATGCAAGAGTGGACACAGCTAACGATGCTAACAGAATTACATGTACAATTCCTATTCTACCCTTGATGTGACTTGCGTTGCAAGCTACTCCAGGTAGTGACGTGAGGCTGAGCTGGACCCAAGGTAGTTCTGATTGCTGACATGGAGTTCCACCTGGATCTACCTGACTGGGCTCCCTGCATGGGTTGAGTCTCGGCCTGGCCGAGAGGATCTCAGCCTGGGCTTCTGATGGCGGGCTGAGTTTGGCTGAACCTGCAATGAAGAGATAGTTAGCTAAAAACCTTGATTAAGCACAGATTGTGTTTTACTCAAGTTTAGGCCATTAATCTGGATCTTAGCTAACAGTCATCTTTTAAGCTCGTGAGTTGTTCAATGGTACCCTTCTTAGGTCCACTTAAGATGTGCATTTTATGACCCATCATATATATAGGAGGAGTTGTGCACTTTTTAGAGGGTCTTGGAATTCATTTTTGATACACTTTCATTATACACATTCCTTCTCTCTCGTTCTTCCATTCTATGGAGGTGCACGGTGCTGCATTGTCGTTTCTCTCGATCAAGGAAATGTAGGTCTGAGACTGGGAATCCGAAGTCTGTTAGAGGGGACCGTTCAGATTACTGACGCACTCTGGTGGAGCTGATCCTCAATGCTCAAGCTAATGGAGGTAAACCACCACCATCAACCATGGCGATCGCTTTGGGAGATGGAACCACCTGAATCTAGACCATTGTGTTTGTAATCCGTTTTTTGTTAATCAATTACTTTCTATGCTTCGTTTCTCTGTTCTCTTCCTCTCCTTTAATTCATGATTTAATCTGCGATTGCAATTGAACTGTGAACAATGTTAAACTAAGCCGATTGGAATTGGTTTAACTAATTCAGTAGGTAATCATTTAACGATTGTTAATCGAGAACCTAAAATCAGCTCTGAACTTAATCCTTGCCAACTGATGAGGTAGCGATGGCATAAATCCTCGGTATAGCAATGGACAAACCTTTGGCGATTACCATAAGATTACCCAAGGCTGATATGGATTGAGAACTGGAGTGAGGAATTTGGACTGGACTTGGACTAACAGAACTGAACACGAACACAGTTATATCATAATAATAATAATAATAATAGGAAACCAGTAGCAGTGGTATATGTTTACTGCATTCGCAGTCTAGTTTATTTCTACTTTGCTTACGTTCAAACCCCCTTGTTTACTGCTTCCCAGTCTGAGACAGAGATAGTCCATCTCTGTTGCGTCTGTCTGCAGTTAGCCAAGACCAAGCCGGATTGTCTTTGCTGAGACCATCCTGGCTCAGTCTCTGGCGAGGAGAGTCAACACTTTACATCTTGAATTCGATAACATTTTGCTTCACACTAAGACACAGCTGAGCACACTGTGTCCTTGAGAAGAATGACCTAGGGTTGGCTATGCTATAGTTAACTTTAGTTATTTGATAAGCACGTAAAACGACTAAAAACGAGCAATCATCAAGCACATAAAAATTAGCTGGAAATATTAGCTCATTCACCTGGACGAAAACATCCTCGAGAACTCCCAAGGGCTGGACAATGCTCCTGTTTGCAAGCTGAATGGTCATCCCTGTGGGTTCTAAATCACCAAAGTTCAGGAGCCTGTAGATTGATGTGGGCATAACATTGATTGAGGCTCCCAGGTCCAAATGGCATCGACAAAGGTGCATTTGCCAATGGTGCATGGGACAAAAAAGATTCCAGGATCTCTGCACTTCTTCGGCAGTGGTTGTGAAGCACCTATAGTGAATTCCTCGTTTCTGGTCAAGGCTGACACCATGCCTCCAATTTCCCTACTCCCCTTTTTCTTTCTCCTTTTATGTACGCACAATTCCTTGAGGAATTTTGAATACTTAGGGACCTGTTTGATTGCGTTGAGGAGTGGGATATTGATTTCCACCTTCCGGAACATCTTCAACAGTTCTTTGTCTGACTCTGGCTTCCTTGCCGAGACGGTTCGAGATGGAAATGGCAGTGGGACAGCCATCTCTGGCTAAGACTACAGATCAACATTTGGTCCAGAGTCAACTTTGGCTGGTCTCAACAACTGCTGTAGTGTAGGCTGAGGTAGTTCTTTTCCACTTTGGATAGTGACTATGCTAGTGTTTCCTCTCGGATTTAGGATGGTTTGAGAGGGTAGGTTGCTAGACCCAACCGACTGCAATTGACTTATAGTGTTGGCTAGCTGCTCGATTTGTGTTTGGAGGTCTTGGATAGTGGCGGTCATGTTCTACTGGAACTGTATATTACTGGAGCTCACAGATTGCTGGAACTCCAGGTTGCTGGTTGCAAGATGCTTCATTAGGTCTTCCAAAGATGGAGAGTTGCCTTGGGTGGGCACTCTCTATTGCTGTTGTTGCTGTTGGAAAGGTGGTGCTTGATATTGCGGAGTCGGCTATTGATAACCTGTTTGTCTCTGAATTGTTGAGTTGCGTATGGCCCCTGATTCGGTCCTGGATGAAATGGCTATCTTCCATGTTGCTGGCTATCAAATGATTGATTCTGATATGGATGCTTCTCGTACTGAAATCCACATATGGCTCCCACATTCTCTGGTTGGTCCGACTCAGTTTCTTGAAGAGTGGGGCACATATCAGTGGGGTGCTCCACAGAAGTACATATGCCACATACCTTCACTGCCATGGTTGGTTGGTGTTGTCCAACTACAAGCTGTCTCACCAATGATGTCAATTCCGTCAGCTGATTCTCTAGTCTCTGGTTGGAAGCTGCACCAATTTCGTTTACCATTTGAGATTGACTCGGCCCTCTGATCCTAAACTGTTGTGTGTTGCTTGCCATATTGTAGATCAGATGCCTAGTTGCTGCTGGTGTTTTATCCATCAGAGCTCCTCCATTGGCTATGTCTATCGGGCTTCTGTCCATCATTGAGAGTCCTTCACAGAAATACTGGATCAGCAACTTTTCACTGATTTGATGGTGTGGACAGGTGGCATAAAGTTTGTTAAACCTCTCCCAGTACTCGTGCAAAGTCTCTCTTGTATGCTACCTTATCCGACATATCTCCTTCTTGATGGACGCAGTTCTGGATGCCGGAAAGAACTTCTCCAGGAATGTGCGTGAGAGGAACGCAGTTCTGGTGCCCAATTCCTCTAGTGTTCTATCATTATTCTCCATCTGTTCTAACTCTACAAAAATGTTAGAACTAGAAACAAGTGCGTTAGTGGAAGGCAGGTTAGAATTAATGGTAGAGTCTGAACTACTACTAATACTTACTACATTATCTCTAGTTTTTCGTAATCTACATAAGGTTAATTCTATATCGGGGTCAAAAGCGTATAGAGGATGAATACTACTCCTAGTCAGGCATGATGCAAGTCATGTAAAAAAAATGGTTAGCGATTACAGTTAACAGATAATTCAGATGAAAAGTAAGAATGCAATGCAAAGATGGATGCAAACAGAATGTTCAATAGTATGCAATGCAGAATTGAGTAAAATGAAAAAATAATTTTTCTTTATTTTCTCTTTTTATTATTTTTTTTCAAACAGTGGATTCACGAAAAATTCTATTCACAGAATTTTAGCATGCACAATTATTATTGGATCTGAAGTGCAGAAACGATTACAAACACAATTTAAGACTCAACAGTTATCTAAAACAAGACTCTACAAACTCAGGATTCGACTTCACTTAACTTGGCACACCAAGACATAAAAGAACTTGTGTTCCCGGCAACGACCCCAATTTGATAAACTCGTTTTTAGTCATCTTACGGGCCTCAAATAACTAAAGCTAATTTTAGGGTAGTCAACCCTAGGTCGATTTTTCTCAAGGACACAGTGTGTTCGATTGTGATTTGGTGTGAAGTGAAATGACATAGAATCCGAGGTGTAAAGTACTGACTCGCCTCTGCACGGGCCGAGTCGCTCTCGACAGAAACTAAGCCAAGATGATCTCAATAGAGATCTATCCGACTTGGTTTCGACTGAGTGCAGACAGACGCTATAGAGACGGACTATCTCTGTCTCAGACTTAAAGCAGTAAACAGGGGGTTTTAATTGTGGAAACAAGAAAAGTGAATGAATGCAGAAAGTAAATGCAGATATAAGGATGCTACTGATACGATGTAACTACTGTTGTTATTATGATGTAACTGTGTTCGTACTCAACTCCATTAGTTCAAGTCCAATCCAGATTCCTTACTCTAGTTCTCAGTCTAGGTCAGCCTTGGGAATGCTTATGGCGATCGCCATAGGTTCGTCCATTACCGTGCTGAGGAATTACACAATCGCTACCTCATCAGTCGGTAGGGATTAAGCTCAGAGCTAATTTAGATTCTATATTAACAATCGTTAAATGATTACCTACTAAATTAGTTAAATCAGTTCCAATCGGCTTAGTTCAACTTTGTTCACAATTGAATTGCAATCGCAGATTAAATCATGAATTGAGGAAGAGGAGAGGAACAAAGACAAGAAATGTAGAATAAAATTGATTAATAGAAAATAGAGTACAAACACAGTGGTCTGAATTCAGGTGGATCCATCTTCCACGACGATTGGCGTGGTTGATAGTGGTGGTTCACCTCCAGTAGCCTGGGCACTGAGGATGAGATCCACCAGAGTGTGTTGGAATCCCAAGCAGTCCTCTCTGATAGACTTCAGCTTCCCAGTCTCAGACTTGTACTTCGTCGATTGAGAGAAACACCATTGCGGCATCGTGCACCACCGTAAACGGAGGAAATGAGAGCAAGATAATGGATATAATGAGGATGTGTAGAGAGTGAATTCAAAGACCCTTAAAATGTACACGACTATTCCTATTTATACATGAGCATGCAAACCACGACGCTTAGCATAATTACAAAAGTGGATTTTCTAATCTGCCCTTGCAATGTGCATTGCTGGTTGCGCCAGGAGTGATGTGGCGTCTAGCTGGTGCCGAGGTGGCCTCTATGTTGGATGGCTAACGTGAGAGACGCAACTGGGCCATTCCTCAATGGGCTGTTGTTCAGTGAGTTATTGGAAGTTGGACCTGGCCGAGATGGCATTGGCCTGGGTCCTTCGGTGCTGGATCTGAGAGCTTTGGCTGGACCTACACTAAAAGGAAAATCAGCTAAGATCCTTGAATTAGCACAATTTTGTATTTTCCATATTTTTCGATTCCTAATATGAATCCCAGCTAATATTCATTCCTTAGTTGTAAAATATGCTTGCAATGGTCCTTCATAGGTCTGAGATAGGTGTATAGTTTGTGACTCATCATAAATCTTTCCCAATACTTGTGTAGAGTCTCTCCAGAATGTTGCCTTATCCCATAAGTTCTTTTTCTGATGGTCATGGTTCTGGACACTAGAAAGAACTTCTCAAGGAATATGCGGTTCATATTTCCCCAGGTGCTAAAAGGAATTGGTTGCAAATATAACCAATTCTTAGCAGTTCCATCCAAGGAAAAGGGAAACAACTTCATTTTAATATAGTCTTATGGTATCCCCTATAGCCTCATTGTGGAATAAACCACAAGAAATTCTTTTAAGTGCTTGTGGGGTCTTCACCTACAAGACCATGAAATTTAGGCAACAGATGTATTAGGCCGGATTTCAATTCATAAGATTGAGTTAGCTCAAGCTATGGATACTGGATGCACCAAGGTTGATACACCACATTCGGTGTGGCCAACTCCTTCAAAGTTCGATCATTATTCTTCATTGGGTTCAACTCTTGAAAATTACTTAAACCAAAATTACAATAAGAGTTAATGTTAGAACTACTACACTCGGAAAAATCAAAATCGTTGGTTACAAAAACAATGTTATCAGAATTAGAGCTATCACTATTACATACTACAATACTCCTAACCTTCCTTAACCTTTATAAAGTTATTTCTATCTCAGGATCTAAAGCATGTGATGGGTCAGAACTACTCCTAGTCATGCATCATAAAAAATTATACAGAAAATTGCAGAATCAAATATGTAGACAATGAAAGTCAATTATGTAGAAAAGTTAGGGTTAATTATGTAGAGAATTAGTGGTCAGTTATGCAAAGCAGAAATAAAATCACTTTTGCATAAAAGGAAAACAAGGGTTTATGCGTTGTTTTTTTCTCTCTTTTTTTTTCAACAGTGAAACTTACACAACGAAAATTCAACACATACTCAGCATGCTATATTATTTTTAGAAGCTGCCAAAAAGAAAACAATCACAGATTCACAAACTCAAAATAGACTTTATGACTCAAATGGTAGACACAACATTCCACAGACTCGGGATTCAACTTAAACTTAGATTTGATACACAAAGACACAAAGGAACTTGTGTCCCAAGCAATGACGCCAATTTGATAACTCGTGTTTTAGTCATCTTACACCCATCAAATAAAATTAAGGCTAACTATAGCATAGTGTAACCCTAGGTCGAATCTCTCAAGAACACAGTGTGTTCGATTATGGCTTAGTGTGAAAATCAAAGTTTTATGCAGAAAATGATGTGTAAAATGCCGAATTGCTCTCGGCAGAGACGGATCTGATACAGACTTAGCGGGGCTATATTCGACATGGTCTTGGCTAAGTGCAAACTCAAACACAGACAGACATGACAGAGTCAGACTAGACTCAATCTTGGACTGAAAGCAATAAACAAGGGGTTTGGATTGTGAAAATGTAAAAGAAAAGAAAGTATACTAAGTATAAAATTAAATGCAAGCTAAACTACGCTAACTACGACTTTAACAATACAAAGTTCAACTACAATTGGTTCTCGATTCTGCACTCAAGATTATGTTTCCAAAACAACCCAAGGTTCTTAAGACAATTTTCGAACACTTGTCTGCTGCCATACCGAGGATTTACACAATCACCACCTCATAAGTTGACATGGAGTAAGCACATGGTTGACATTAGGTTCTCTAATCGATTACGTAATGAAATTGTTAAACTAGTTCCGATCGACCTAGTCTAATGTTGATCCACTTCTACAATGCACAATCACAACACAGTAAAGTGGATTAATGACAGGATTCATAATCAAGAGATAAGAAATGCAAACCAATCGTAATATTGAAATAGAGTATGGATATAAGGAATGAATTCATGGATTCCATCTTCCACAAAGATCACCATGGAAGGAGAGCGATGGTTCACCATTGATAGTTAGGACTTTGAGGATCTAGTCCACCAGTGTGCATCGGCTATACCGAGTGATCACCTCCTTTAACCGTTGGCTTCCCAGTCCCTAACCTGCACCTCCTTGATCGAGAGAGACACCACTGAGGTACCGTGCACCATCATAAGAATGAGGGTGAGAGAGAGAAGAAGAAGTGTAAATGGTAATGGATAAAACTTTGAATTCAACAACCAATTAAAGTGTGCACCAGGTCCCTATATATACACAAGATGGGTAGCTGATGAGTCATATTTTGTACACTTTATGTGGGCTTAAGATGGGTGTTGTTAAGAATATTTAATGATTAAAAGTCTTGTCTTAATCAAGATTTGAATTATGGGCCTAAAAATAGGAGAAATACAAATCTGTGCGAAAGTGAAGTTTTTAACTAACAAAAAGGTTAAGACTTGTTTTGCAAGCCTGAATGCCAAGCCATCTCGGCCCAAGTCAACTCGGTCTAGGCCGAGAACATCTCGGCTAGTCCAACGCTCCTGGTCAAGCCGACATTAGTGAAGGAGATCTCGCCTAAAATCACTCCAGCAAGAATGCAGATATGATTTGCTAAGATTAAGGAATCTGTAATGTACATATGGTTTGCTAAGATTAACGAATCTGTAATGCAGATATTATTTGCTAATATCAAGGAATCTGTAATGTAGATATGATTTGCTAAGATTAACGAATTTGTAATGCAGGTATTATTTGCTAAGATCAAGGAATCTGTAATTTGGGTAACTAGGAATGCATATATGATTTTGCTAGAAATTAGGAAACTGGAAAACTCCTAAGATTTTGGAGATTGTAATCTGTAATTTGAATTAGAATCTTTTGGATTTGAATTTCTGTTATTGGGATTAGATTTAGATTTATCCAGCTTGTGTATAAATAAGCACACTAGGTCACATCTTCAAGCATGGAATTTTCAACAAAATCTAGAGCTAGCACCGTCAGCAATCGTAGACACTCCAAGCTAGTACAGTGGTACACAAAGCTCCAATACAGTGTCTATCTCTGTCAAGGAGGTACAGGACCAGGATTTGGGAAGTTGGAAGCCTTCAGAAGTGATTGCTCGATATAGCCGACGCACTATGTTGGACGGAAACCTCAATGTCTGGCCACCATTAGTGCATCAGTGCCATTCTTCCATTGGCGGTCGTCGTGGAAGGTGGACTATCTAGAGACTCTGATTTCTCACCTTTATATTCGGTTTGGTATACCAATAAATACAACTGATTTGCAATTCTAAATTTTCTTATAATTCTTGCGCTTTAGTTCTACTCTTAACTTTTCCATGACACATTGTTAGGGGTAGATCACGTTAGATTAGGACCGGTTGGAACTAGTTTAACAATCTGATTAGGTAGAGAACCTAAAATCAACCAAGTGTATACTCTTTGCCAACTAATGAGGTAGCGGCTGTGTAAATCCTTAGTATGGCAGTAGACAAATATTCGATGATCATCGTAAGAATCTAAGGTTGATTTGAAATACAAATCCCAATAGGAATGGTAAGCTGTGATGTGTTTTTGATTCCTGAATCAGTACAGTAGATTAGTTAGTTTAGTTTACTTTTAGTACTTAGTTTATTTTCTTGCACTAAAACACAAACCCCTTTATTTACTACTTCCCAGAGTCCGAGATCGAATTAGTCCGACACCGTCGCGTCTAAATCCATTTTGGCTGAAACCATATCGGTTCCCTGTTAGCCGAGACCGGATTGCCGAGAGCGAGTCGGCCTTAGCGTCGTCGAGGCCAAGTCGGCATTTCACAACACTTAGCGTTTTCTGCAAAACTCTTATTTCTACACTTAGCACAATCTGAACACACTGTGTCCTTGAGATAATCGACCTAGGTTAGCTATACTATAGTTAGCTTTAGTAATTATTTGAGGCGTGTAAGACGACAAAAATCCCACTTATCCATAGCTTGTATGCATGCCTAATCCTAACAAATTTCCTAACTGAATTACAAATTTTGGTTTGACCTTGGTACCTTCCTAAATGATCCTACTTGCGCTGCAAGCTTCTCTTGGAGTGATATGGCAACTGAGTGATAAGTCATATTTTATACACCTCATAGATCTATAAGTAGAAGGTCAAGCAATTTCATGATCAACAGATCCTGAGGAAGGACTTCCAAGCCATCCAGAATGTGATATTGTTTAATTCACGCTTAAAGCTCATTGCAGGTAAAGAAAAAGAAAAGAAAGAAGAATAATTGCAGGACGAAACAAAGAAAAGGAAAGCAACCAAAAAAGTTAGAAGTTGTAGCAAAAATGCAGTACAAGGTTGCAAAATGATAAGTGATGAAAAGAAGAAAAGACAAATGAAAAGGGAAAGAAAAGAAGGGAGCAAAGGATGTTTTCAAATAGAATTGTAGTGTCTTGGTGATATCCTCCATACATGAAAGCTCATTCCCCATTTCTCCTCTCCTCCATGTGGTTAGAAAACTCACTTTACCATCCTATGTCCTACCCTTTAACCCTGGCCACGTTACAAACTAAAAAGAAAGCCCTTGTGATCATAATTGCATGTGTTTTTATGGTGTGGAAGGAAAGGCTAGTCAAAGTCTGGTAGTGCCAGTCATATGGGATGTTTGAGTATACGTACAAGCCCAAACACTTGAAATATTGAGAGGATTTTCCCTAAGAGAGCTTGGTCACTTCTCGACTAATCTTTAATGTTTGAAGGTCGCTTACCTGTCTTGGATATGGGAAAAGTAATTTTCATGATTACTTGAATGTCTTGATCTCGGAGTGAATGACTGCCGACTTTGTTTTAACTTAACTTAAGAAATTCATTTGAAAACTCTTTCCCTCTTTTGAAAAACTCCCTTAATGATTAAATCTGATTTTGCCTAGAAGTGCAAAAGTGTAAGTGTAGGGGGTCTGATAAGTCATATTTTATACACCTTACAAGGACTTAAGATGTGTGTTTTTAAGATTATTTGGTACTTAAGAATCGCGTCCTAGCTAAGTTTCATATCATGGACTTAGAAATAGAAAAAGTATAAATTTGTGCTAATTTGAGGGTCTTAGCTAATAAAAGATTTTATTCCTTTTGGTGTCACGATAATTAGCTAATGTAAACCTTGATTTTGCCCAAGAGTGCAAAGAGTAAGTATGGGGGTCTGATAATGCTTAGTTTATACCCCTTATAAGGTCTTTAGATGCGTAACATAGACTATAATTTGGAGTTAAGAATCATGTATTAGTTAAAGATTTAGATTTGAAAGGTTGAACTAAGGAAAATACAAATCTAGGCTAAGTTACTGGTTTTAACTAACAAAGGAGAAAGTATTATTTTGTAAGTTAAATTGGAGTCACGAAACATTCCCAACCGAGGCCAAGACTGAGTCTTCTAGGCAGTGGCCGACTCCGTATCCAACCGACTTGGTTTAGCATAGCAGACTCTAGTTTCGCATGGTCGACTCCACATAGAGGCCTTGCATGCCAACTCCATGAGATCGACTCCACAAGACTGACCCCGCATCCGAGTCTATCCAAATGTTGACCTCAAAGCAGATGCCGACTCCTATCCAAAATCGGATCCATCCTGGCTTCAGAAGACCGACTCCACTTTGGGTTATTCAAGCACATGAATAAAATGTAATTTAACACCTGGTAGTTAGGAAAGTAGTTAGGGTAGTTAAATCTAGTAAATCTATTATAATCAGGCAGTTAAATCTGTTATTTCAGTTAATATGGTTATAGAGTAGTTAGTTGTTGCATGTATAAGAAGGAATGCATGTCAACATTCATGGGTTAGTAGATCGATCATACACAACTACACGTAGCTTAAACACACTTTCCATTCCCCAAGCCTAATTTCCCTTCATACCTCTTTCTTCCACAATGCTTCAATATGGTGCTTACTTAGGCTTGAGTGAAACACAGGACTAGGGGCTAAGAATCGAGGTCGGTTGCCTAGAAGGGACTATCAAGGCTCGCTGGTACACTACTTGGTAATTCAACCCTTCCATACCCTAGCCATTGTAGGTGGAACACTACAACTACTATTGGCAATTGTTGTAGGAAGTTGGCCATCATCCTTTCCATTGAATCCATCCTTGTATATGTATTTTGTCTAATTAGTGAATGCATATGTTTCTTCGTACTTGTATGTTTGTAATTCCTATAGTTTCATTTGTTCCTAATTTTATTACAATTGTGCATGTTAAGAATAGACCACGCTTAGATTAGGGTCTGGTTGGAAACTACCTAAGTAATAATATAGATAATCCTTAGATAATCTACGCCAACCACGAGCTTAATCCCTACTAACTTGAAACTATGGTTGTGTAAGCCCTTAGTCAGTAATGAACGAACGTTAGGCGGTCGTCTTAGGAAATAGGTTGGCAAGGAAATTCTTGCATGCTAGGAATATGCAGTAGAGTCATTCTTTGATTACCTTGTATCTGATATCATAAATATATGTTAGATAGTTATAGTTGTAATTCTTTACTTAGACTGTAAATCTTTACTTTCTTTAACTACTTTGGATAACCTTTACATTTCTTTCCAATTTACTTTTCCTATAAAAAAGCCCCATTTACATTTACTTGTCAGAGTCTGCATTCTACATAACCAGTTTAAGAACCTTTTCAGCCGTGCACCCTAGAAAATACATGAACCATGTGTCCTTGAGAAGGATGACCTAGGTTGACCCTATGCTACTTTAACATAGGAAAATCTAGTATTTTGATAGGAGAAGTATGATGAATCACAAATTATGCATCTTTTATGGACCTAACAAGGATGTCTACAAGACTATCTTGTGCTTAAGAATTGAGAGTTAGCTGAGATTCATATTATGGATCTAAAAATAGAGAAAATACAAATCTATACTAATTCGAGGATCTTAGCTAACTCTTCTTTTCTTACAGATCAGCCGAGATGTTCTCGGGTCAATCATGAGAAGAATCAGCCGAGATGAAGTCGTCTCGGCCAAGACCTACTCCATCTCGACCAAACCAGATCAGGCCAGGCTTCACGGCCCAGCAGCCCAAGTAGGTGCAGCCCAAGGATGCTATCCACATGAGCTATCCAGCTCAGGGCCACCTCAGCTCCAGCTCAACTACCGCGTCACTTTTGGAGAAGCTTGCAGCGCAAGTTATGCAAGGGTAGAATAGGCAATACATGTTGTAATTTTGTTAGGAATCATTAGGAATAGCAAGTCACAGCTTGTGTATATATAGGAGGAGTTGTGCACTTTTTAGGGGTCTTTGAATTCACTTTCATTGCACTCTCATTATATCCATTTTCTCGCTCTCGTTTTCCTTCGTTACAGTGGTGTACGGTGTTTCATTGGTGTTTCTCTCAATCGAGGAAATATAGGTCTGGGACTGGGAAGCCAAAGGTTGTTAGAGGTGACTGATTGGGATCTCCAACACACTCTGGTGAATTTGATCCTCACCGCTAAGGCTATTGGAGGTGAACCACCACCATCAACTAGGGCGTTCGTCATGGAAGATGGAGCCACTTGAATTCAAACTGCTATTTCTGTACTCTATTTTCTATTAATCAATTTCATTCTGAATTTCTTATTTCTGTTCCTTTCCTCTTCCTTAATTCATGGATTGAATCATAATTGCATTTAAAAATGAACAATGTTAAGCTAAGCCGATTGGAACTAATTTAACTAATTTAGTAGGTAATCATTTAACGATTGTTAATAGAGGACCTAAAATAAGTTCTAAACTTAATCCTTGCCAACTGATGAGGTAGCCATTGTGTAATTCCTCGGTATGGCAATGGACAGACCTTTGGCGATAGCCATAAGAATTCCCAAGACTGATATGGACTGAGAACTGGAGTATGGAAATTGGATTAGACTTGGACTAATGGAGCTGAACATGAGCATAGTTATATCATAATAATAATAATAGTAGAGCCAGTAGCATTAGTATGTGTTCACTGCATTCATAGTTTTAGTTTACTTTCCGCTTTGCTTGCATTTCAACCCCCTGTTTACCGCTTTTCAGCCTGAGATAGGGATAATCCGTCTCTGTAGTGTCAGTCTGTGCTTAGCCAAAACCAAGTCGGATAGGTCTCTGCTGAGATCTTCTTGGCTCAGTTTCTCCCGAGAGCGACTCGGCCATTGCCGAGACAAGTCACCACTCTTCACCTTAGATTCTACGTCATTTCACTTCACATCGAATCATAATTGAGCACACTATGTCCTTGAGAAAAATCGACCTAGGGTTGACTATACTATAGTTAGATTTAGTTATTTGATGCGCGTTGAGACGACTATAAAATGAGCCTATCAAATTGGAGTCGTTGCCAGGGACACAAGTTCTTTTGCGTTTCCATGTGCCAAGTTAATTGAAGTCGAATCCCAAGTCTGTAGAGTGTCTACTGAGTTAGTCTATTGAGTTTTTGAATTCGTCTGTATCTATCTTCTAGATTTTGGATCCTAAATAAAAAGCATGTTGAGTGTTGTTAATTTTTCTGCGTGAATTTACCGCCAAAAATAAAACCCACAATAAAACATTTGTTTCTACAGTGCATAATGTTAGCATTTTGTTTTGCATTCATGTCCGCATCTCACAATTGACTTGCATTCTTTTTACATTGCATACTACATTCTTGTAGTTTTATTAGGTTATGACTGGTAGTTGTAGTTTACTATGTGTAAGTACTGTCTCAAGTCTGATTTTCTGCATAATATGTACAATGCATGACTAGGAGTAGTATTGACTCATTGTGTGCTTTTGACCTAGAATAGAATTAACTTTACGTAGATTACAAAAAATTAGAAACACTGTAGTAAATACTAGTAGTAGTTCAGATTCTGCCATTAATTCTAACCTGTCTTCTGCTAACGCACTTGTTTCTAGTTCTGACATTTTTGCAGAGCCAGGACAAATGGAGAATAATGACAGAACATTGAAGGAATAAGCCACTCCAGATGTGGTGTATCAACCCTGGTGCATCCAATACCCACAGCTAGAGCCGGCTCAAACATATGAATTGAAGTCTGGTCTTATACACCTGTTGCCTAAACTTCATGGTCTTGCAGGAGAAGACCCCCACAAACATGTAAAGGAATTCCATGTGGTTTGCTCCACAATGAGGCCGCAAGGGGATATCAGAAGACTACATCAAAATGAAGGTGTTCCCGTTCTCCCTGGACGGAGCAGTGAAAGATTGGCTGTATCTTCAGGCAGTGCTTTTCAATACTTGGGGAGATATAAAGTGCACATTCTTGGAATAGTTCTTTCTGGCATCCAGAACATCGTCCATCAGAAAGGAGATATGTAGGATAAGGCAGCATACAGAAGAGACTTTGCATGAGTACTAGGAAAGGACTCTCAATGATGGGTAAAAGCATGATAGACGTAGCCAGTGGAGGAGTGATAAACTCATTTCTAGTCGTCTTGACGGGCATCAAATAACTAAAGTTAACTATAGTATAGTCAACCCTAGGTCATTCTTCTCAAGGACACAGTGTGCTCAAATGTGATTCGGTGTGAAGCGAAATGACGTAGAATCTGAGATGTAGAGTATTGACTCGCCTCAGCAATGGTCAAGTCGCTCTCGGCAGAGACTGAGCCAAGATGATCTCGGTAGAGATTAATCTGGCTTGGTTTCGATTGAGTGTAGACAGACGCTATAGAGATGGACTATCTCTGTCTCGGACTGAAAAGTAGTAAACAAGGGGGATTGTTATGCAAGTAAAGCAGAAAATAAACTAAACTATGAATGCATTGAACATATACTAACGCTATTGGGTTACTATTAGGATTATTATGATATAACTGTGTTCGTATCATTTCTATTAGTCCAAGTCCAATCCAATGTCCGCACTCCAATTCTTAGTCCATATCAGCCTTGAGAATTCTTATGGCGATCGCCAAAGGTTCGTCCATTGCCATACCAAGGAATTACACAATCACTACCTCATAAGTTGGCAGGGATTAAGTTCAGAGTTGATTTTAGGTTCTCAATTAACAATCGTTAAATGATTACCTACTGAATTAGTTAAACCAGTTCCAATCGGCTGAGCTTAACATCATTCACAATTCAATTACAATCACAGATAAAATCATGAATTAAGGGAGAGGAAGAAAATGTAGATGAGAAATGTAGAATGAAATTGATTAATAGGAAATAGAGTACAAACACAGTGGTCTGAATTTAGATGGACCCATCTTCCACGAAAATCGCCATGGTTGATGGTGGTGGTTCACCTTCAATAGCCTTGAGCACTGAGGATTAGATTCACCAGAGTGTGTTGGGAATCCAGATCAACCCCCTTTGGCAAACTTCGGCTCCCAATCTCAGACCTGCATTTCCTCGATCGAGAGAAACACCAACCCAGCACTATGCACCACCGTAAACGGATAAAAATGAGAGTGAGGAAAATGGATATAATGAGAGTGTATTGTGAATGAATTCAAAGACCCCTAAAAAATGCACAACTCCTCCTATATATACATGAGATGTGACCTGCTATGCCTAATGATTCCTAATAGAATTACAACATGAAATACCTATTCTACCCTTGTGTAACTTGCGTTGTAAGCCACTCCAGAAGTGACGTGGCAATTGAGCTGGAGCTGAGGTGGCCCTGAGCTAGATAGCGCCTTTGGGCTACTCCTTATTGGACTACACCTACTTGGGCTACTGGGCCGTGAAGCCTGGCCTGATCTGGTTTGGCTGAGATGTATTCGGTCTTGGTTGAAATGACTTGATCTCGGTCGAGTCTTCTTATGATGGATCCGAGAACATCTCCGCTGATCCTACAAGAGAAGAAGAGTTAGCTAAGACCCTCGAAATAACACAGATTTGTATTTTCTCTATTTTTAGGTCCATAATATGAATCTCAGCTAACACTCCATTCTTAAGCACAAGATAGTCTTGTAAATATCCTTCTTAGATCCATAAAAGATGCATAATTTGTGACTCATCAGACCCCCACACTTAACCTTTTGCACTCCTAGGCAAAATAAAATGAAATACACAAGGGAGATTTTTAAAGGTAGAAAATAATTTTTCAATTGGCTCCCTTCAGTTTAACTGAGACGGAGTCGGTACTCATTCACCTTGGGATCAAGATACTCAAACAATCTGAAAATTAATTCTTCCGTGCTCTAGGCAAATTCATGACCTACAAACAGGAGAAGGTAACCAAAAGTGACAGAGCTCTCATTTAGGCAAATAACTCCCTCACTTCTCACGTGTTTGGGTTTGTATTTACACTCAACATTCATGGAACTAATATTACCATACTGTGACAAAGCTCTCTTCTTACACCTGCAAAAACACACGCAATTATGATCACTAGGACTTCTTTTTCGGCTTGTAGCGAGGCTGGGGTCACAGGTAGGATAAAATATAGGAAAACTAGCTTCAGGACCCACAGGGAGGAGAGGAGCGATGGGGGGTGAGTCTTATCGGCATGAGGGCAGTCCCGGTTATTGTAATCTCCTTCCATCTTTATTTGCTCTCCCTTTTTACATTCTTTCTTTCCTTTCCTTCTACTCACGCAACTTGCTGTTTTTGTTTGGTTCAACTTGCTTATCTCGGCTGCTTATTTCTTGTTTATATATACTTTTTTTCAATTTCTTTTTCTTTTTCTTTTCTTCTGAGCCTTCAGGTACTTCTGACTGGATTATGCTTCCTAGACTTCCCCACACTTGATTCTGACTCACTCCCAAGACAATTCCAAGGCTTCTCAGCTTCTCGAGGGTGAGGTGAAATAATGGTTTTCTGGGCTCGGCTTGTAGTGAGCTGCAAGAAAGAACGGTTATGCGGCTCAATAGGGTAAACAAGGGAGAGAATTTTCTTCAGGTAGGCTTTATTTGGCTTAGAGCTACTCAGAAACATGGCCTAGATCATGTCATTCCTGCATGTGAGAACAGCTGTATCCAGAGAGTTAAGGAAAAACATCGAATACACAGTTAATCATGAATGCAAAAATCACACAAGAAAATGGCAAGATGCAAACCATGAATATTTACAAAGGCTCAAAGTCTCACACGGGTTATTATGCTTTGTCACCAAAGGTTTTCCTTTTCGGTTTTTCAATCAGTCACTATTTAGAGAGTACAAAAGTTTCATTCCCTTCAAGCTAGAGAAATCTCTTGCCAGAGTTGCAGAATTACTTTTACTATGTTTTCCAAACTTCCAAAAGTCAATTTTGGATTCTTTTCAAAACCCTTGTTTTTTTTTCGACAATCCAATTTTGGAATTCTACTAGGAGGAATTCAACATAAAACGAAATGACAGAATTGAAATCCTGCCACGCCGAAGTCAATCCGGACTCAGCCAAGATGGCACAAAGCCGGAATGGATTCGGCTTGGACAACTTTTATTGAAAGCAGATAAAAAAATTCAAAATAGGGTCAAAACAAAACAAAATTAAAGTGAGGCAAAAGAGTTCATGATAGGAATTTAAAACATGACTACAATAGTATCCCTCCCCCCACACATTTAAAATATACATTGTCCTCAATGCGAGGCAGGGTCGACTAAGGTAATGTCATCTTATGGCACTAGTACCATCAATGAGATAATCTCCATGTCATAAGTAAGTGGCGTTGGACCTTCATGGAATGACTTGATCTAATGCCCATTGACCTGGAAGGTGCTGCTACTATGTTCATCTTGCAGTTGTACTGCACCATTGGGAAATATGTTAGTGATGACAAAAGGTCCGTCCCATCTGGAACGAAGCTTACCTGTTATGAGCTTGAGTCTTGAATTGAACAGTAGTACTTTTTGGCCAACATGAAAATCTTTCCTCAGGATCTTCTGGTCATGAAAATTCTTGACTTTTTGTTTGTATATCCTGGAGTTTTCGTATGCTTCCAAGCGGAGTTCGTCAAGTTCTTGTAGTTGAAATTTTCGTTGCTCACCCGCTTGGTCGTAGGCCAAATTGCATTGTTTGACAGCCCAGTAAGCTTTGTGCTCAAGCTCCACAGGAAGATGACAGGTCTTACGGAAGACAATCTGGTAGGGGGACATCCCTAACGGTGTTCGGTATGCGGTTTTGTATGCCCAAAGAGCATCCTCAAGGAGATGGCTCCAGTCCTTCCTGCTGGGGTTGGTCATCTTTTGCAGTGTTTTCTTGATTTCCCTGTTAAAGACTTCTTCTTGGCCATTTGTCTGGGGTGGTAAGCTGTAGCAATTTTGTGTGCTACCCTGTATTTCTAAAGAAGAGAGGCCATGGCTCTGTTACAGAAGTGACTGCCTTGGTCACTTATGAGCACTTTTGGCACACTAAACCTGTAGAAAATATTGGACTTTAGGATGTCCACCACCACTTTTGTGTCATTGGTTCTGGTGGTAGTAGCCTCTACCCACCTTGATACATAATCCACGGCCAACAGAATGTATGAGTAGCCATTGGAGACAGGGAATGGCCCCATGAAATCTATTCCCTAGACATCGAAAATTTCACAAAACTGGATGGGTTGTTGGGGCATTTCATGCCTTCGGTTCATGGACACTCCTGCTTTTTGGCACTTTTCACAGGTGGAGACGAATTTATGAGCGTCTCTAAAGATAGTTGGCCAATAAAGGCCACAGTCAAACACTTTCCTGGTAGTCCGGGTCGATCCATAATGGCCGCCTCCAGGTGTTGAGTGGCAAAACTAGAGGACCGAATTGATCTTGGCATCAGGAATGCACCTGCAGATGAGCTTGTCAATGCACAATCTTCAAAGGTAGGGATCATCCCAGATGTAGTACTTGGCATCGCTTTGGATTTTATCTTTATGGGCCCGAGATGCCTCTAGTGGAAAATGAGATGTTGCCACGTAGTTGTAGATGTCAGCTAACCATGGTGTGGTCATCTTGATGTGCAAGAGTTGCTCATCAGGGAATTCATCTCGGATCGACATTGGTTCGCTTCCTCTTTCAATCCAACTCAGATGATCTGCCACAAAATTCTCAGCACCCTTCTTATCCCTAATTTCTAAGTCGAATTCTTGGAGAAGAAGCATCCACCTGATAAGTCTTGGCTTAGCATCAGGCTTCTTCAGCAAGTATCTCAAGGCAGCATGGTCAGAGAACACAATTATCTTTGAACTGAGAAGGTAGGGGCGAAATTTGTCCAGGGAAAAGACAATTGCCAACAGTTCCTTCTCAGTTGTTGTGTAATTTTGTTGGGCCGGATCCAAGGTTCTGGATGCATAGGCAATCACATGCGCTGGTTGGCCGACTCCGACATTCCGGTCGAGAACAGCTCCTAACTCAGAATTGGATGCATCACACATCAATTCGAATGGAAGGTCCCAGTTTGGTGCTTGCAAGATAGGGGCAGATGTGAGTCTGCTCTTCAGCTCCTAAAATGCTTCAATACAGGGCTAATCAAAGTTGAATTCCACATCCTTCTGTAGTAGTTTGGACAAAGGCAGGGCTAGCTTACTGAAGTTCTTAATAAATCTTCTATAAAAGCCTGCATGTCCTAGGAATGAGCGAACTTCCCGCACAGAAGTGGGGTTTGGAAGGGAGGTGATAATGTCTATCTTGGCCTTATCTACCTCGATGCCTCTGTTGGAGACTAGATGTCCCAACACTATTCCCTCGGTCACCATGAAATGACATTTTTCAAAATTGAGCACGAGATTTGTGTCAATGCATCTCTTCAACACCTTAAACAGATTATTTAGGCATGCTTCAAATGAGTCAGCGTACACCGTGAAGTCATCCATGAATACCTCCATGCAGTCTTGCAGCAAGTCCGAGAAGATACTCATCATGCATCGCTGGAATGTACTCGGAGCATTGCACAGGCCAAATGGCATGCGTGTATACGCAAAGGTACCAAATAGGCAAGTGAAGGTCGTTTTATGCTGGTCTTCAGGTGCAATATGTATTTGCATTTACCATGAGAATCCATCAAGAAAGCAATAATGGGATTTCCCTGCCAATTTTTCAAGCATTTGGTCAATGAAAGATAGAGGGAAGTGATCCTTGCGAGTTGCCAGGTTTAACCTTCTGTAGTTGATGCAGACTCGCTAGCTATTTTGAATCCTTGTAGGCACCAACTCGTCTTGTTGGTTTTTCATGACGGTCATCCCGGACTTCTTTGGCACCACTTGCACAGGGCTCACCCATTAGCTGTCCGAAATGGGGTAGATGATCCCTACAGCAAGGAGTTTGGTGACCTCCCTTTTAACCACATCCAGAGTGTTGGATTCAGCCTTCTTTGCTGCTACTTGATGGGCTTGATTTCCTCCTCCATCAAGATTTTGTGCATGCAAATGGAGGGTTTTATACCAAGAAGGTCTGCTAGCTTCCACCCTATTGCCTTCTTATGTTGCTTGAGGACCTCCAGCAACTTGTCTTCTTGCTCCTGGTGGAGATTGTTGGCAATGATAACTGGGAGTTGCTGTTCCCTGTCCAGGTAGGCATACTTCAGGTGACTCGGCAATGTTTTCAGTTCCATGGGTGGTGGTAGTAATGGAGATTTTTCAGTTACTAAGCTTGGATCCGTCTGGCCGACTTGATCTTGTCTCGGCACCAGGTGTGCCGACATGATTTCGGCCCTTGGTTGATTCGGCCGGCTCAACTTGGCGACTTTGGTTCTAGTCAGTTTGGAGTCAGCATTAGCTTCTAGCACTCCTTCGGAATCGGATCCATATGGAACATTAATTTCTATCCCAGCCTGAGTCTGTTCTTCTTTGGCCGAGACAGTCTCGGCAAGCGTGTCGGCCGTGCTATTTGACTCTTCGACTAAGTTGACTCTTATTTCTTCCTTGACTCGGTCTTCTCTGGTCGACTTGATCTCGACTATGAAAATGGTCACTAATTATGCAATGGAAGACTTTTCAGCTTCGGCGACTTTGATCTCTGCATCATTTGTACACTCTATCTTGGTTGTAGACTTGGTCTAGTAATTCAGACAATTCCACTTCAAAGTCCAAGTCAGCAATATCACTATGGTTGTCCTTAGAGTTGGGAATGTCTTGTGCTTCTTCATGGTCGACCTCTTTTTATGCGACCCCCAGCAGTTGCTCTCATCATCATTCTCAGCAAACTTCTCAATGTCTTCACTACTACTATTTAGTTGAAGATATTCTTCAACTATTTCATCAAGTAAATCAATGCCAAAGAGAGAGTGGTCTTCGGTTGAGTGCTTCATAGCTTCGAAAATATTAAATTGCACCAAAGTATCACTGAATTCCATCGAGAGCATCCCTGTATGCACATCAATCTTTGTTCTAGCTGTCATCAAGAATTGTCTCCCGAGAATTAAGGTGGATTCTTCCCAGATGTTTCATCCTCCATGTCAAGCACATAAAAATCAGCTGGAAATATTAGTTCGTTGACTTGGACGAGAACAT
Source organism: Mucuna pruriens (assembly GCA_025330945.1). Lineage (NCBI taxonomy): Eukaryota > Viridiplantae > Streptophyta > Magnoliopsida > Fabales > Fabaceae > Mucuna > Mucuna pruriens. Next base: position 92,835 of record JAENHJ010000274.1, on the reverse strand, counting down.
CTTCGAGAACTCCCAAGGGTTGGACAATACTCCTGTTTGCAAGTTGAATGGTCATCCCTGTGGGTTCTAAGTTACTAAAATTCAGGGACCTGTAGATTGATGCTGGCACGACGTTAATTGAGGCTCCCGGGTCCAACATGGCATCGACAAAGGTACATTCACTAATGGTGCATGGGACAGAAAAGATTCCAGTATCTCTGCATTTTTTTTGGCAAAGTTGAAGCACCTGTAGTGATTTCTTCATTTCTTGTCAGGGCCGACACCACGCCTCCAATTTCCTTGCTCCCCTTCATTTTTCTCCTTTTGTGTACACACAATTCCCTAAGGAATTTTGCGTACTTAGGGACTTGTTTAATGGCATCGAGGAGTGGAATATTGATTTCCACCTTTCGGAACATCTTCAACAATTCTTCATCTAACTCTGACTTTCTTGCCGAGGTGGTCCAAGAAGAAAATGGCAATGGGACAGTTATCTCTGGCCGAGACTGCAAGTTGACATTTGGCTCAGAGTCGGATTCATCTGATGTCGGCAACTGCTGTAGTGTAGGTTGAGGTAATTCGTTTCCACTTCAAAGAGTGACTACACTGGCGTTTCCTCTCGGATTTGGAGTGGTTTAAGAGGGCAGGTTGTTGGATCCTGCTAACTGTAATTGACTCACAGTATTGGCTAGCTGTCCAATTTGCGTTTTGAGGTCTTGGACGGTTGTGGTCATGTTCTACTAGAGCTGCATATTACTGGAGCTCATAGATTGTTGGAACTCCAGGTTGCTGGTTGTAAGTTGCTTCATCAGTTCTTCTAGAGATGGGGGATTGCCTTGGGTAGGCACTCTCTGCTGTTGCTGTTGGAATGGTGGTGCTTGATATTGCGGAGTCGGCTGTTGATAACCTGCTTGCCTCTGATAGGTGTTCGGTGTGGATCCGAATTGTTGAGCTGCGTATGGCCCCTAATTCAGTCCTGGCCGAATGGTTGTCTCCCATGTTGCTGGCTATCAAATGGCCGATTCTGATACGGCTGTTTCCCATACTGAAATCCACCTATGGCTCCAACGTTCTCTGTTTGGTCCGACTCGGTTTCTTGAAGAGTGGGGCACATATCAGTGGGGTGCTCCACGGAAGTACATATGCCATATACCTTCGCTGCCATGGGTGGTTGGTGTTGTCCAACTGCAAGCTGTCTCACCAATGATGTCAATTCAGTCAGCTGATTCTATAGTCTTTGATTGGAAGCTGCACCGATTTCATTCACCATTCGAGTATGACTTGGCCCTCTGATCCCAAACTGCTGTGTGTTGCTTGCCATATTAGAGATTAGATGCCTTGTTGCTGCTGGCGTTTTATCCATCAAGGCTCCTCCACTAGTTGCGTCTATCATGCTTCTGTCTATCATTAATAGTCCCTCACAGAAATACTGGATCAACAACTGTTTGCTGATCTGATGGTGTGGACAAGTGGCACTCTAATGGACGCAGTTCGAGATGTCGGAAAGAATTTTTCCAGGAATGTGCACTTCATGTCTCCCAAGGTGTTGAAGAGTACTGGCTGAAGATACAGCCAATCCTTCGCTACTCCATCCAGGGAGAATGGGAATGCCTTCATTTTGATGTAGTCCTTCGATATCCCCTACGGCCTCATTGTAGAGCAAACCACAAGGAATTCCTTGAGATGCTTGTGGGGGTCTTCTCTTGCAAGACCATGAAATTTGGGCAACAAGTGTATTAGACCAGACTTCAACTTATAGGTTTGAGCCGGCTCCAGTTGTGGATATTGGATACACCAAGGTTGATACACCACATCTGGAGTAGCCAGTTCCTTCAATGTTCTGTCGTTGTTCTCCATCCGTCCTAGCTCTACAAGAATGTTAGAACTAGCAACAAGTGTGTCAAATGAAGACAGGTTAGAATTGATGGTGGAATCTGAACTACTACTAGTATTTACTACATTGTTTCTTATTTTTCGTAATCTACGTAAGGTTAATTCTATCTCTGAGTCAAAAGTGTACAATGGGTTAGTACTACTCCTAGTCATGCATTGTACAAACCATGCAGAAAAATTAGATTTCAAACAGTACTTACAAATAGTAAACTACAACTATCAGTCAACTACCTAATGGAACTACAAATGTAAAAAGAATGCAAGTCAACTGTGAGAAGCATATGTGAATGCAAAACACTATGTACTGTAGAAATAAATGTTTTATTGCTTTTGTTTGTTTTGTTTTTTTTTTTGGTGGTGAATTCACGCAGAGAAAAAAACTACACTTAACATGCTTTTTATTTGGGATCCAAAATCTAAAAGACGGACATAGACAGATTCACAAGACTCAATTAGACTAACTTGACAAACACTCTACAGACGCAAGATTCGTCCTCACTTAACTTGGCACACGAAAACACAAAAGAACTTATGTCCCCGGCAACGACACCAATTTGATAAACTCGTTTCTAGTCGTCTTAACGGGCATCAAATAACTAAAGTTAACTATAGTATAGTCAACCCTAGGTCATTCTTCTCAAGGACACATTATGCTCAAATGTGATTCGGTGTGAAGAAAAATGACGTAGAATCTGAGATGTAGAGTATTGACTCGCCTCAGCAATGGTCGAGTCGCTCTTGGCAGAGACTAAGCCGAGATGATCTCGGTAGAGATCAATCTGGCTTGGTTTCGGCTGAGTGTATAGAGATGGACTATCTCTGTCTCAGACTGAAAAGTAGTAAACAGGGGGATTGTTATGCAAGTAAAGCAGAAAATAAACTAGAACTATGAATGCATTGAACATATACTAACGCTACTGGGTTACTATTAGGATTACTATGATATAACTTTGTTCATATTGATTTCTATTAGTCCAAGTTCAGTCCAATGTCCGTACTCCAATTCTTAGTCCATATCAGCCTTAGGAATTCTTATGGAGATCGCCAAAGGTTTGTCCATTGCCATACCGAGGAATTATGCAATCGCTACCTCATCACTTGGTAGGGATTAAGTTCAGAGCTGATTTTAGGTTCTCGATTAACAATCGTTAAATGATTGCCTACTGAATTAGTTAAACCAGTTCCAATCGACTTAACATCGTTCACAATTCAATTACAATCACAGATTAAATCATGAATTAAGGGAGAGGAAGAAAACAGAGATGAGAAATGTAGAATGAAATTGATTAATAGGAAACAGAGTACAAATATAGTAGTCTAAATTTAGATGGACCCATCTTCCACAACAATCGTCGTGGTTGATGGTGGTGGTTCACCTTCAATAGCCTGAGCGCTGAGGATCAGATTCACCAGAGTGTGTTGGGAATCCCAATCAGCCCTCCTGGCAAACTTCAGCTTCCCAGTCTCAGACCTGCATTTCCTCGATCGAGAGAAACACCAACGCACCATCGTGCACCACCGTAAACGGATAAAAATGAGAGCGAGGAGAATGGATATAATGAGAGTGTATTGAGAATGAATTCAAAGACCCCTAAAAAGTGCACAACTCCTCCTATATATACACTAGCTGTGACTTGCTATGCCTAATGATTCCTAACAGAATTACAACATGAATTTCTTATTCTACCCTTGCGTAACTTACGTTGTAAGCTACTCTAGAAGTGACGTGGCAGTTGAGCTGGAGCTGAGGTGGCCCTGAGCTGGATAGCTGACGTGGATAGCATCTTTGGGCTGCTCCTTATTGGACTGCACCTACTTGGGCTGTTGGGCCGTGAAGCCTGGCCTAATCTGGTTTGGCCGAGATGGATTCGGTCTTGGCCGAGACGACTTGATCTCGGCCGAGTCTTCTTATGATGGATCTGAGAACATCTCGGCTGATCCTGCAAGAGAAGAAGAGTTAGCTAAGATCCTTGAATTAGCACAAATTTGTATTTTCTCTATTTTTAGGTCCATAATATGACTCTCAACTAACACTCCTTTCTTAAGCACAAGATAGTCTTGTAAATATCCTTCTTAGATCCATAAAAGATGCATAATTTGTGACTCATCAAGGAGCTCTGATGGATAAAATGCCAGCAGCAACAAGGCATCTAATCTCTAATATGGCAAGTAACACACAACAGTTTGGGATCAGAGGGTCGAGTCAATCTCGGATGGTGAATGAAATCAGTGCAGCTTTCAACCAGAGACTGGAGAATCAGTTGACCGAATTGACATCATTGGTGAGACAACTTGCAGTTGGACAACACAAACCAGCCCTAGCAGCGAAGGTATGTGGCATATGTACTTTCGTTGAGCACCCCACTGATATGTGCCCCACTCTTCAAGAAACTGAGTCGGACTAACCAGAGAACGTTGGAGCCATAGGTGGATTTCAGTATGGGAAACAACCATATCAGAATCGGCCATTTGATTTCCAGTAACATAGGAGACAGTTATTTCGGCCAAGACTGAATCAAGGGCCATATGCAGCTCAACAATTCGGGTCCACACCGAATGCATATCAGAGACAAGCAGGGTATCAATAACCAACTCCGCAATATCAAGCACCACCTTTCCAATAGCAACAACAGTAGGAGAGAGTACCTACCCAAGGAAACTCCCCATCTCTGGAAGAATTAATGAAGCAGCTTGCAACTAGCAACCTGGAGTTCCAACAATCTGTGAGCTCTAGTAATATGCAGTTCCAGCAGAACATGACTGCCACCATCCAAGACCTCAAAACACAAATCGGACAACTAGCCAACACTATGAGCCAGTTGTAGTCGGCTGGATCCAGCAACCTCCCCTCTCAAACCATTCCAAATCCGAGAGGGAGTGCGAGTGCAGTGACACTTAGAAGTGGAAAAGAACTACCTCACCCTACACTATAGTAGTTATCGAGACCAGTCAAAGCCGACTTTGGACCAAATGCTGATTTGCAGTCTTGGCTAGAGAGAGTTGTCCTACTGCCATTTCGATCTCGGTCCATCTCGGAAGGAAGCCAAAGTCCAGACGAAGAATTGTTGAATATGTTTCGGAAGGTGGAAATTAATATTCCACTCCTCGATGCAATTAAATAAGTTCCTAAGTATGCAAAATTCCTCAAGGAATTGTGAAAACATAAAAGGAGAAAGATAAAAGGGAACAAGGAAATTTGAGGCATGGTGTTGGCCCTTACAAGAAATGAAGAATTCACTACAGGTGCCCCAACCCTGCCAAAGTGTAGAGATCTTGGTATCTTTTCTGTCCCATGCACCATCGGCGAATGCACCTTTGCTGATGCCATGTTGGACCTGGGTGCCTCGATCAATGTCATGCCCGCATCAATCTACAGGTCCCTAAATTTTGGTGACTTGGAACCCACATGGATGACCATTCAGCTTGCAAACAGGAGCATTATCCAGCCCCTCGGTGTTCTCGAGGATGTTCTCATCCAGGTGAATGAGCTAATATTTCCTGTTGATTTTTACGTGCTAGACATGGAGGAGGAGACATCTGGGAAGGAAGCAACCTTAATTCTGGGAGGACCATTCCTGATGACAGCGAGAATCAAGATTGATATGCATGCCGGGACTATCAATGGAATTCAGTGACACTTTGGTGCAATTCAATATTTTTGAAGAAATGAAGCACCTCACCGAAGACCACTCCATATTTGGTATCAATTTTCTTGATGAAATAATTGAATAATACATTCAACTAAATAGCAGCAGTAAAGACATTGAGAAGTTCGCTGGAAGCGCTAATGGGATCAGCTGCCTAGGGGTCGTTGATGAAGAGGTCGACCATGAGGAAGTACAAGACCTTCCCAACTCTGAGGATGATCATAGCGATATTACTAACTTGGAATTTGAAGTTGAATTGTCTGAATTACTAGCCTAAGTCTGCAACCACGAACACCCAGAGTGTACAAAGGATGCAGTAGTCAAAGTCGCTGAAATCGAAGAACCTCCCATTGCATAATTGGCGACCATCTTCACGGTCGAGATCAAGTCGGCCAGAGAAGGCCGATTCGAGGTGCACTAAAAGTCAACTTGGCCAAAAAGTCAAACAACCAAGTTGACACGCTTACCGAGACCGTCTCGGCCAATGAAGACCAGACACGGGCTGAAGTTGAAATTACAATTCCTTTCGGATCCGGCTTCGAAGCAGCGCAAGAAGCCAATGTCGACTCTGATTCAACAAGAACTAATACCATCGAGTCGAGCTGGCCGAGGCAGCCAAAGGCCGAAATCATGTCGAAACACCTGGTGTCAAGTCGAGATGAAGACGGCCAGACGGATCTGAACCTAGTAACCGAAACCACCACCACCCATGGAACGGAGACCTTTGCCGAGTCACCTAAAGTATGCCTACCTGGACAAGGAACAGCAACTCCCAGTTATCATTGCCAACAATCTCCACCAAAAGCAAGAAGAAAAGTTGTTAGAAGTCCTGAAGCAACATAAAAAGGCAATTGGGTGGAAGCTATCCGACCTTCCTGGCATAAACCCCTCCATCTACATGCATAGAATCTTGATGGAAGAGGAAATCAAGCCCATAAGGCAACAACAAAGAAGACTGAATCTAACACTCCTAGATGTGGTCAAGAAAGAAGTCACAAAGCTACTTGCTATAGGCATCATCTATCCCATCTCGGATAGTTAGTGGGTAAGCCTTGTGCAAGTGGTACCAAAGAAATCTGGGATGACTGTCATGAAAAACCAACAAGACGAGTTGGTGCCTTTGAGGACTCAGAATAGCTGGCGGGTTTGCATCGATTATAGGAGGTTAAACCTAGCAACCTACAAGGATCATTTTCCTTTTCTGTTTATTGACCAAATGCTTGAAAAATTAGCAAGGAAATCCCACTATGTCTTTTTGGATGGTTTCTTAGGCTATATGCAAATTCATATTGCACCTGAAGATCAGCACAAGACAACCTTCACCTACCCATTTGGTACCTTTGCGTACACACACATGCCATTTGGCCTGTCAACGCCTCCAAGCACATTCCAACGTTGAGTGACTAGTATTTCCTCGGATCTGCTACAGGACTACATGGAGGTGTTCATGTATGACTTCACGGTGTACGCAGATTTATTTGAAGCATGCCTGAGCAACCTGTCCAAGGTGTTGAAGAGATGTATTGACACGAACCTCATACTGAATTTCGAAAAATGACATTTCATGGTGACCGAGGGAATAGTGTTGGGACATTTGGTCTCCAATAGAGGCATTGAGGTGGATAAAGGCAAGATAGATGTTATCACCTCCCTTCCAAACCCCGCTTCTGTACGGGAAGTTTGCTCATTCTTGGGACATGGGGGCTTTTACAGGAGATTTATTAAGAACTTTAGTAAGCTAGCCTTGCCTTTGTGCAAACTGCTGCAGAAGGATATGGAATTCAATTTCGATCAGCACTGTATCGAAGCATTTCAGGAGCTGAAGAGCCGACTCACATCCACCCCCATTTTACAAGCACCAAACTGGGACCTGCCATTTGAACTAATGTGCGATGCATGCAATTCTGCATTAGGAGCTGTCCTCGGCCAAAAAGCCAAAGTCGGCCAACCAGCGCATGTAATTGTGTATACATCTAGAACTATGGACCCAGCCCAGCAAAACTATACAACAATTGAGAAGGAGCTTTTGGTAATTGTGTTTGCCTTAGACAAATTTCACTCTTACCTTCTCGGTTCCAAGATAATTGTGTTCTTTGACCATGCTGCCTTGAGATACTTGTTGAAGAAGCCTGACGCTAAGCCGAGAGTGATCTGGTGGATGCTTCTTCTCCAAGAATTCGACTTAGAAATCAGAGATAAGAAGGGTGCTGAGAATTTTGTGGCAAATCATTTGAGTAGAATTGAAAAAGGAAGCGAACCGATGCCTATCCGAGATGAATTCCCTAATGAGCAACTCTTACACAGCAAGACGGCCACGCCATGGTTTGCCAGCATCTGGAACTATGTGGCAACATCTCATTTTCCACCAGAGGCATCTCGGGCCTATAAGGATAAAATCTGAAGCGATGCCAAGTACTACATTTGGGATGATCCCTACCTTTGGAGGCTATGCAGTGACAAGGTTATCCGCAGGTGAATTCCTGATGCCGAGATCAATTCGGTCCTCCAGTTCTACCACTCAGTACCCGGAGGCGGCCATTATGGATCAACTCGGACTGCCAGGAAAGTGTTAGACTGTGGCCTTTACTGGCCTACCATTTTTAGAGACGGTCATCATTTCGCCTCCACCTGCGCAAGATGCCAAAAAGCGGGAATGGCCATGAATCGAAGGCATGAAATGCCTCAGCAACCCATCTTATTCTATGAAGTTTTTGATGTTTGGGGAATAGATTTCATGGGACCATTCCCAATCTCTAATGGTTAATCATACATTCTGCTGGTCGTCGATTATGTATCAAGATGGGTAGAGGCCATCGCCACCAGGACCAATGATGCAAAGGTGGTTGTGGGCTTTTTTAAGTCCAGTATTTTTTGCAGGTCTGGTGTGCCGAAAGCGCTGATAAGTGACCAAGGCAGTCACTTCTATAACAGAGCCATGGCCTCCTTTCTTCAGAAATACGGGGTAGAACATTGAATTGCTACAGCATACCAACCCTAAACTAATGGCCAAGCAAAAGTTTTCAATAGGGAAATCAAGAAAACGCTGCAAAAGATGACCAACCCCAACAGGAAGGATTGGAATCGACTCCTTGAGGACGCTCTTTGGGCCCATAGAACTGCATACCGAACACCGTTAAGGATGTCCCCTTACCGGATTGTCTTCGATAAGACCTATCATCTTCCTGTGGAACTAGAGCACAAAGCTTACTGGGCTATCAAGTAGTGCAATTTGGCCTATGACCAAGCGGGTGAGCAAAGAAAATTCCAACTACAAGAACTTGACGAACTCCGCTTGGAAGCATATGAAAACTCCAGGATATACAAGCAAAAAGTCAAGAAATTTCATGACCAGCAGATTTTGAGGAATGATTTTCATGTTGGCCAAAAAGTGCTAGTGTTCAATTCACGACTCAAGCTCATAGCAGGTAAGCTTTGTTCCAGATGGGACGGACCTTTTGTTATCACTAACATATTTCCCAATGGTGCAGTACAATTGCAAGATGAACATAGCAACAACACCTTCCAGGTTAATGGGCATCAGATTAAGCCATTCCATGAAGGTCGAACACCAACTACAGTTGACATGGAGACCATTTCTCTAATTGAACCAACTGTCCACCAGATGGTACTACCTAAGCTTACCCTGTCGGCCCCTCTTAATCATAGCAGGCATTAAGGACAATGTAGAATTCCAATGGGGGGGTATATTGTTGTGGCCATCTAAGGCTTGCCTTCCATTTTTTTCCTTTATTGTTCTCTACCTCTCTTTATGACTTTTCCATTTTAATTGTTTTGTTTCTAATTTCTTCCTTGTTTTGAATTTTTGTCATCATTTTCCTTTGTTTTCAATAAAAGCTGTCCAAGCCGAATCCGTTCCGGCTCTAAGCCATCTTGGCCGGTTCTAGAGTGACTTCAGCATGGCAAGATTTCGATTCTGTCATTTCGTTTTATATTGATTTCCTCCTAGAAGAATTCCAAAATTGGATTGTCGAAAAAAAAATTGTTTTGAATTGATTTTTGAATTGACTTCTGGAAGTTTGAAAAAGACAGTAGGAAGCAATTCTACAACTCTGGCAAGAGATTTCTCTAGCTTGAAGGGAATGAAACTTTTGTGCTTTAGACAGTGATTGACTGAAAAACTGAAAAGGAAAACCTTTTGTGACAAAGCAAAATAACCCATGTGAGATTTTGAGCCTTTGTAAATATTCACTACTTGCGTCTTTCCATTCTCCTTTTGCTAGTGTGATTTTTGCATTCATGATAACTGCATATTCTGCATTTCTATCCCTTGTTCACCCCCATTGAGCCGCATGACCGTTCTTTCTTACAGCTCATTAGAAGCCAAAGCCAGAAAAAAAAAACCATGAATTAACCTCACCCTCAAGAAGTAGAGGAGCTTTGAAATTGTTTTGGGAGTAAGTCATAATCAAGTGTGGGGGAATTCCAAAAAATAGAATCGGTTTAGCATTCTCTAAGGGCTCGAAAATACAAAAGAAAGAAAAACAAAAAAGCTGCAAAAAAAAAGGGGGAAGAAGTGAGCTAGAAACAACAAAGGGAGGAGACCACAACATCTTGGGCTACCCCTCATGCTTATGAAGCTTACTCCCCATTGCTCCTCTCTTTCCCATGGGTCATGAAGCCAGTTTTTACATTTTATCTTACCCATAACCCCAGCCTCGCTACAAGCCGAAAAAGAAGTCCTAGTGATCATAACTGCGTGTGTTTTTGCAGGTGTAAGAAGAGAGCTTTGTCAAAGCATGGTAATACCAATTTCATGAATGTTGAGTGTAAATACAAACCCAAACATGTGAGAAGTGAGAGAGTTATATGCCTAAATGAGAGCTCTATCACTCTTGGTTACCTTCTCCTATTTGCAGGTCATGAATTTGCCTTGAGCATAGAAGAACTAATTTTCAGATTGTTTGTGTATCTTGATCCCAGGGTGTAAAGGAGTGTCGACTCTGTCTCAGCTAAACTTAAGGAAGCCAATTGAAATTTTCTTTTCTATCTTTAAAAATCTCCCTCGAGTATTTTCATTTTATTTTGCCCAGGAGTGCTAAATGTTAAGTGTGGGGGTCTGATGAGTGACAAATTATGCATCTTTTATGGACCTAAGAAGGATGTCTACAAGACCATCTTATGCTTAAGAATTGAGAGTTAGCTGAGATTCATATTATGGAGCTAAAAATAGAGAAAATACAAATCTATGCTAATTCGAGGATCTTAGCTAACTCTTCTTTTCTTGCAGGTCAGTCAAGATTTTCTTGGGTCCATCATGAGAAGAATCAGTTGAGATGAAGTCATCTCGACCAAGACCGACTCCATCTCGACCAAACCAGATCAGGCCAGGCTTCACGGCCCAGTAGCCCAAGTAGGTGCAGTCCAATAAGGAGCAGCCCAAGGACGCTATCCACGTCAGTTATCCAGCTCAGAGCCACCTCAGCTCCAGCTCAACTGCCACGTCACTTCTAGAGAAGCTTGCAGCGCAAGTTACGTAAGGGTAGAATAGGCAATACATTTTGTAATTCTGTTAGGAACCGTTAGGAATAGTAAGTCACAGCTCATGTATATATAGGAGGAGTTGTGCACTTTTTAGGGGTCTTTGAATTCACTTTCAACGCACTCTCATTATATCCATTTTCTCGCTCTCATTTTCCTTCGTTACGGTGGTGTACGATGCTGCATTGGTGTTTCTCTCGATCGAGGAAATACAGGTCTGAGACTGGGAAGCCGAAGGTTGTCAAAGGGGACTGATTGGGATTTCCAACACACTCTGGTGAATCTGATCCTCATTGCTTAGGCTACGGGAGGTGAACCACCACCATCAACATGGGTGATCTTCGTGGAAGATGGAGCCACTTGAATTCAGACTGCTGTTTCTATACTCTGTTTTCTATTAATCAATTTCATTCTGCATTTCTTATCTCTGTTCCTTTCCTCTTCTTTAATTCATGGATTGGATCACAATTGCATTTAAGATGTGAACAATGTTAAGGTAAGCCGATTGGAACTAGTTTAACTAATTTAGTATGTAATCATTTAACGATTGTTAATAGAGGACCTAAAATCAGCTCTGAACTTAATCCATGCCAACTGATGAGGTAGCGATTGCGTAATTCCTCGGTATGGAAATGGACGGACCTTTAGTGATAGCCATAAGAATTTCCAAGGCTGATACAGACTGAGAACTAGAGTTCGGAAATTGGACTGGACTTGGACTAACGGAGCTGAACATGAGCATAGTTATATCATAATAATAATAATAATAGAGCCAGTAGCATTAGTATGTGTTCACTACATTCATAGTTTTAGTTTACTTTCCGCTTTGCTTGCATTTCAACCCCCTTGTTTACCGCTTTTCAGCCCAAGATAGGGATAATCCGTCTCTGTAGCGTCTGTTCGCGCTTAGCCGAAACCAAGTCGGATAGGTCTCTGCCGAGATCATCTTGGCTCAGTTTCTACCGATAGCAACTCGGCCATTGCCGAGACAAGTCACCACTCTTCACCTCAGATTCTACGTCATTTCACTTCACATCAAATCACAATTGAGCACATTGTGTCCTTGAGAAAGGTGACCTAGGGTTGACTATACTATAGTTAGCTTTAGTTTTTTGAGACGACTATAAAACGAGCCTATCAAAGTGACGACATTCTTAACGTTTATCAAAGAGCGAACCAGTATAAATTTTGTGTGCATTTCTCTCTTACCTTATCCTTTTTACTTATTGCACCTCTTTGAATGTTCCCTTTGGACAAAGATTTAAAACTTTGTTATATATCCTTTTTTTTTGTGAAAAGTTTTGAAAAATCACGTGTACACAATTTAACCCCCCCTTCTTATGTGTTACCTGTATCTTCATTCTTCTCTTCTCCATATCTTTGATTTCTTCTTACAAATTATATTTCTAATTCTACAACATTTTTTGGTGTAATTTTCTAACTAGTTGTTTGTGGACCATTTGGTTTAACATTTTGTATCTAGAGCTTGCCTACAACACCTAGTGCTACATTTAAAGGTTTAAATAGAGTTTAATGGAGTTTCCCTCTATTTTGTAGGTGTACCATTTGAGGTAGGTTTTCCCAATTTATGCTTGATTTTTAAGTTGTTTTACTTTAATCTTTGTTAGGTTTTGTTTCCCAAACAATTCTACATCTACCTATGGTCTTCTTTTCTCCTAGTTTAAACATGTTTTCTTGAGTGTTCTTGACAAGATTCCTTAAAAATAACTTATTTGATTCACATGAACTTTAGGTTAGAAGACTTAACGATGTTTTATAGTAGCAAAGTTTGATGTATATGGTGCCTATATGAATTCGCCTAGCATAATAAGATGATAATTGATTGTGGCACTTGTTGTTTCAAGATAGGTACTACACCTTGACCTTCTTGAATTTGTATTAAATGTTTGATTAAATGTTGAGATTAATTACATGTATCTCCTTAGTTAACAAGTAGGAAATTGTGGTATAGTATTGAAAAAACTTATGGACCAAAAATGTTATTTAAAATTGACAAAAAGTGAAAAAAAAGTTATTAGTGGCAAGAAAAAGTGCAGTAAAAATAGAGTATAGCCAAAAAAAAACAAGAAAGAAAAGAAAAACAAAATAAAGAAAAAGTTAGTGAAAGATTCATTATAAAAACATGTGACATACCTAGTTTCTAGAATTCTAGTATAACTAGTTTTTATGCATAACATTGTGTGTGTTGTATAACTCTTTGGATAACATGTGTAGATTTCTTTTCCCATACACACTTTAGTTCTTTTCATCTTGGTTGAGTCTTCTTATTTGTCTCATTCAATTCTACTTTAGTTTGGCTTTCTTCTTGAGCTTTTGTTGCTTGGTCTTTCTTGGGTTCCTAGTTTTGTCTAAGTGTTCTTTTTCTTGGAATTCCTAAGGAGGATTAGAGATTTACTTATCTTTCACTTGTAGCTTAAATCTTGATTAGTAGAGTGAGATTGTTGATCAAGCCATAGAGAAGAGTTAAGTGGAAAAAGGCAAGAGAGATTATTAGATAAAAAGTCACAAAGTGTGAAACACGAGTTGTAAGTGTAATATGATAGAGCATTTTTTAGGAACTTAATAGTAACTAATGTTGGACATAATTGACATCATTTTATGGTTAATATTGACATATTGGTTGAGTCTTTGGTTATTTTACTTAATTGGGTTTAATTGCTAATCTTTACTTATTTTCAGACTTAACTTTCATATGTTGTTGCTATCTTGTGGAGGTCATATCTAGAACTATAAACCTCCAAATTGGACAATCTTGGTGGCTCTAGAAAGATAAGACAAATATATACAACTTCACTCTTTTAGAATCAACCAACTTTGACCATCTTTATTATCAAAAGTCCACGTGATGTTGCAACCTCTATACCCATTTTGTTGGGTCTTTCTTTGTATATTCTGGCTCAATTTTGGGACCTTGGTTTTTGGGATGTGAATTGCTTTGGCCCATATCACCTTCCTTGGCACTCGGAGCATGTAATAATTAGTAGTTGATTAGTAGGAGAGAGAAAATTATTGAGAGATATTTGGGACATTTTAGATTCTGATTTTAAACACTTGAATTTTGGAGGTTTCTTAGATCACAAGTTTCCTCTCTATTCTCTATCCTCTTCTAGGTTTTCTTTGTGTTTTGTGCTGCATTTCTGTGAGGACTGCCATGGAAGGCTAAACTCTCTTATCAATTCAATGTTCCATGTGTGGCTAGGTTTGAGTTCCGAAATTCTTTATTATGCAAATTCTATTATGCCTCTCTTTTCTTTTCAATTCTTGACCTGTTTTCATAATTATGATTTTACTTGAGGTTTTGGATTGTGTTAGGTTAGGATTGATTAATTCTAATCTAATTAAGGTTAGGTAACCAATTAAGCGCTTGAATTCATGCATAATTAGGGATTATGATTGTGATCTTAAATTGTATGGATAAATGTTAGATGATTGTCTAATGAATCTTGAGTGATATGAATTTGCACCCTTATGTGAATTCTGATAACAAAACTACATGACTAGATCCTTGTAATGGTGTTACATAATTCTGTTTTCAATTTGGTTTAGCATAAATTCTATTATACCTATCGTTTTGTGCATAATTTTAGTTTTTGCATCTTTTAGTGTTATAATACAAACTCCCCTTTTTATTTTAATTTCATTTATGTTCAACAAGATTAGGCATTGCATGATTGTGTCCTTGAGAAATTCAACCTAAGTTAGCCCCTATACTACAAAATTAAGGGACATTTAGTGATTTTGATAGTATTCCCACAACATTATCAAATTGGCACCATTGTTGGGGACACAAGTTGTTGTGTCATAATCTTGAGATATTTTGACTCGTTTAGTGTATAGTGAGTGGTAATAGTAGGAAAAAAAAGTAAGTAACATAGAATTGGCTGAAACTTGACTAGGTGATAGAGAAAAATTCATAGATTTAGGGCAACTGTATGAAGGATGAATATAGTTGGGGGCTCGATTTTGCCAAATTTCATCGTTTAGACCACTTTTTCAATTTTTTTATTTCCATGATTTTTAAAAATCACCAAAATATTTCACAAAATATAAATACATCATATAATGTCATTGTGGTGTTAGAATTTTCTTAAAAAATTGTTTGGTATAATTTTACCCGTCTTAGACCTTCCAAAAAGTGTTTACTATAGTAGGAACATTTTTGTCATTTTACTATTTTTTGTCAATTTTGTTGTTTTCTACTATTTCTTATCACCATTTTTGTTAATCTGTTTCTATGGTATATGACTAGAATTGCATGCTTATGATCAAAAAATAGATAGGACATTCCATAGGTTGATAAGAAGTGCTAGGAGTAGTGAAGTAGCTAATAATAGTCATAATAGTAGTGCTTTTGTATCTGATTTTGTTGTTCTCATATCTGATAGTGTTGATTTTGATTTTGATATTGCTAACTCTGATTTTGATTTTGGTATTTGCATATCAAAATTTAGTCTAGTTGACAATAATAAGACCTTGAAGGAGTTGGCTACATCTGATATTATGTGTAAACCTTGGTGTATTTGATATCCTAAATTGGAACAAGCTCAATCATATGAGCTTAAGTATGGACTAATCCATTTGATGCCTAAGTTTCATGCTCTTGCACGTGAAGATTCTCACAAGTATCTTAAGAAGTTCCATGGTGAAAGAAATTTAATTTCCAATATGGTAGGTAACACTCAACAATTTGGTGTTAGGGGGTTTGTTGCATCCAGAGTAGCGAATGAGGTAGTTGTTTTTGACAAATTGATATTGGAAAATAAGATAACTTAACTAACCTCTCTTGTTAGACAACTAGCCATTGGACAACACCACATTAGTTCACCATTGAAATTGTGTGGCATTTGTACTTCTGTCAAACATCCAACTAATGTGTGCCCCACTTTGCAAGAAACTAAACCAAAAAGTACTGAAGTTGTTGTAGGGTGGTTAGCAGCATAACCAACCCAATGATCAATACTCAAACTAGAGATATGGTTCTCAACCTCCGTAAATTGTACCTAAAAATTACTAGAGATACCAACCATCACTTCTATTTAAACAATAGTAACCTATGCAACTTGTACAACAGAATTCCTCAAAGGATTTGGTAAAGGAGAGACAATTACAAGCAACATTCAATTTCAACATAAGTAGTTTCTAGTTCTGATTTCTAGGTTATGAATCCTGCACTTTAATATGTTTTGCTGTGTCGCGATTACACATTGTTGAAGTAGACCAATGTTAGACTAGGCCGATTGGAACCAGTTTAACAACTTAAGTAGGTAATCGATTAGAGAACCTGATGAGTCACAAATTATGCACCTTTTAGAGATCTAAGAAGGATATTTACTAGACTATCTTGTGGTTAAGAATGGAGTGTTAGCTGAGATTCATATTATGGACCTAAAAATAGAGAAAATACAAATCTGTGCTAATTCGAGGATCTTAGCTAACTCTTCTTCTCTTGCAGGATCAGCTGAGATGTTCTCGGATCCATCATAAGAAGACTTGACTGAGATGAACTCGTCTCGGCCAAGATCGACTTCATCTCGGCTAGACCAAATCAGGTCAGGCTCACGGCCCAACAGCCCAAGTAGGTGCAGTCCAATAAGGAGCAGCCTAAAGATGCTATCCACGTTAGCTATCCAGCTCAGGGCCACCTCAGCTCCAACTGAACTGCCATGTCACTCCTGGAGTAGCTTACTACGAAGATATGCAAGGGTAGAATAGGCAATTCATGTTGTTATTCTGTTAGGAATCATTAGGCATAACAGGTCATAGCTTGTGTATATATATGAGGAGTTGTGCACTTTTTAGGGGTCTTTGAATTCATTCTCAATACACTCTCATTATATTCATTTCCTCACTCTCGTGTCTCTCCATTTACGGTGGTGCACGATACTGCTTGGGTGTTTCTCTCGATCGAGGAAATGCATGTTTGAGACTAGGAAGCCGAAGTTTGTCAAAGGGGACTAATTGGGATTCCCAATACACTCTGGTGAATCTGATCCTCAACGCACAGGCTACTGAAGGTGAACCACCACCATCAACCATCGCGATCGTTGTGGAAGATGGATCCACCTGAAATCATACCACTGTGTTTGTACTCTATTTCCTCTTAATCAATTTCATTCTGCATTTCTCTCCTCCTTTCCCTTCCTCTCCTTTAATTCATGGTTTAATCCGTGATTGCAATTGAATTGTGAACAATGTTAAGCTAAGCCGATTGGAACTGGTTTAACTAATTCAGTAGGTAATCATTTAACGATTGTTAATTGAGAACCTAAAATCAACTCTAAACTTAATCCCTGCCAATTGATGAGGTAGCGATTGCGTAATTCCTCGGTATGGCAATGGACGAACCTTTGGCAATTGCCATAAGAATTCCAAAGGCTGATATGGACTGAGAATTGGAATGCAGAAATTGGACTGGACTTGGACTAACAAAACTGAACATGAACACAGTTATATCATAATAGTAATAATAGGAAACCAGTAGTGTTAATATACATTTACTGCATTCATAATTCTAGTTTATTTTCTACTTTACTTGCACTTCAATCCCCCTTGTTTACTGTTTTTCAGTCCGAGACAGAGATAGTCCATCTCTGTAGCGTCTGTCTACACTCAATTTCAGCCGAGAACAACTTGGGCAGTACCGAGATGGGTCAGCACTTTACACTTAGATTTTGCTTCGTTTACTCCACATTGAAACACATTTAGAACACACTGTGTCCTTGAGAAGAATGACCTAGGGTTGACTATACTATAGTTAACTTTAGTTATTTGATGCCCGTTAAGACGACTAAAAACGAGTTTATCAGAACCTAAAATCAACTTCGCGCTTTATCCTTGCCAACCGATGAGGTAATGATTGTGTAAATCCTCGATATGGCGATGGACGAATGTTTAGCGATTGTCATAAGAAGAATCTTAGGTTGATTAGGAAACATAATCTTGAGTAAAAGAGCTGGAACCAACTTGTTTAAAGGAACTTAGCATGAATACAGTAATAGCAGTAGAGTTAGCCTAGTTTAGATTGCATTTTCTTGCTTAGTTTATTTTCTATCTTTATTTAACCAACAACCAAACCCCCATTGTTTCCTACAATTTAGTCTGAAACCGAGTCAGTCCGACTTGGTAGCGTCTACCCGCACTTAGCCTAGACTATGTCTGATCCGTCTCTACTGAGACCATATTGGACCGGTCTTTGCCGAGTGTTTTATGCATTACTCTAGTTTTCACTTTAAGTCATAATCAAGCGCACTGTGTCCTTGAGAGAATTCGACCTAGGGTTGACTATGCTATAGTTAGCTTTAGTTTATTTGATGCGCGTAAAGACGACTAAATATGAGCTTATCAATAATTAACCACCATTGTGAATCAACTACAGTTCAAAGGTTCTTGCTAGATTCCCTCTCAAACCATTCTTAGTCCATAAGCAAATATGAGTGTCATATCCTTGAGGAGTGGCAAGGAGTTACCATAACATCAAACAGTAAATTTGCATTATAAATTCCATGATTTTAATGATTTTACTAATTGTGATTGTACCTGTAATGGATTAACTAAGTGCCCTATTTTCCCCAAAATTAGTAGTGCTATTAATTTAGGTGCATGAGTTGCAAATATTGCAAGTGTGAATATTGCAAGAGTTATGAAGGTTGTAGCAATTCACCCTCAATTTCCATCCATTGTTTAACCATTACAGCCCCTAGTAATACAACCAGCAAACTCCAAGCTAAGTAAAAGGAAGGGCTATTACAAGACTTGAAGAAGTTGAGAGATTTTTATGAGCACCTTGTCAAACTTTTAGGTTCCTACTGAAGAAGCCACCAAAGGATGTGGCATTGGAATTGTTAAGATGGGTGAGGCTCCTCTAACAAACTATAGATAGGAGTAGAGTAAATATTTTGGAAGAAAAAAAGTAAAAAGAAAAAACAAAAAAATAGCAAAACAACAAAACATAATAGAAAAACAATAAAATAAAATAGAAAAACAATAAAATAAAGTAGAAAATAATAAAATACATGTCACAATTAAAATGAGTATTGTCCTCAATGTAAGCATATAGGAACATAACACAAAGAGAACACATGAAGAAATAACAACAAAGGAAGGGGTGAAATAAAATAACTCCTCTTTTAAGGTGGAAATGAGATAGATGACAATTAGGATAGCTTCTCCCTAATAAACATTAGGAACAAACATTTGGAAGAGAATGACTCTAACAACCTCAAGGAGATGACGATTTTTACTTTTTATAACCCCATTTTGTTTGGGAGTATTCACACATGTCAGTTCATGAATCAGACTATTATCTTTACGAAACTTGGAGAACTCAAGATTTACAAATTCGGTACCATTGTCTAATCGTAGTCTTTTACTAGATTTACCAAATTGGTTTTTAACAAGGCAGAAAAATCAATAAATATTTGACAAACCTCAGATTTATGTTTCATAAGAAATATCCATGTCACATAGGTACAATCATCAATAAACAATACAAACCACTTAGCCCCTGATATAGAGTTACTAGTTGGGCCCCACACATTAGAATGAATAAGGTCAAAAGGTTCAAGACTTTTATTATTACTAGGAGAAAATGTTGCATGATGGTGCTTTGAAAATTGACAAACATCACACTTGAAGGACTCGACAGACTTTTTTATAAATAAATGTGGAAACATTGTCTTAAGTAACCCAAACAGTGGATATCCAAGACATTTATGGTAAATCCAAATTTGAGAAGCTGCTCAAGTTTCTAAGGTTTATGCTTCTTGTCTCACATGCATTGGTGATATGATTTAGGCATTCTTTCTTTATAGCCACTAGCTAAATGGAATTACCTTGCATTAAACCCCTTGCTTACCCCTTTTGAGCCTATCTAACCATTTCTTTGATATTATAGTTCATTACAAGCCTAAAGTGGAAAACCATGATCACCCTAACCTTAAGGGTTAAAGGAGCTTTGGAATTATTTTGGGAATAGGTTTTAAATAAGTTTCGAGATGATACCCCAAACGCTTTGCAAGTGGTACCTTGATAGTTTGGCTTGTGCAAGTGATATTTGTTATGTTGTGATGAATGGTTGTAGGAAAAAAAAAGAAAAAAAAGTGTATGGAAAAAAATTTTGAATCATAGAAAGAAAAATGCAACAAAAAGATTGCAAGAAAAAATGAAACATGAGGTTGTGGTGATATTATTTTGGGGATGATCTTCATGCTTGTTGACTTATTCCCCATTGCTCCTCTTCCCTCTTTGGTTGTGCAAACTTAAATCACTTCTCATATCCTACCTTGTCCTTGGCCACATTACAACCTTAATAAAATCCCTTTTGATCATTTTCGCATGCGTGTCAAGTTGTAGAAATTAGAGACTAGTCAAAGCTTGGTAGTGCTAGTTAGCATAGGGTGCTTGAGTGTAAACACAAATTTAAACACTTGAGAGATTTAGAGTATGTATCTTGAGAGAGTTCTATCATGTATAGGTCATTCTTTAAGTTTTATTGTTCTCTTGTTTTCTTTAGATGTTAGAAGTAAATTCATAGATTGTTGGGTACCTTGATTCTACGATGCTTATACTCTTATTCCTTTTATTGTCTTAAGGATTCATTGGAAGGTGCTACATTTTATTTTGTAATTTTCTTCATTTCCTTTTGCTTAGATTTCCTTTGGTTTTTTTATTTTGCTTGGAATGCAAAAGTTCATGTATGAGGGAATTTAATAAAATATGTTTGAGGCACATAATAGTGATTTATTCTGGACATATTTGATATTATTTTTTGCTTAATAATCACAAATTGGTTGGGTTTTGAGTCATTGAGATAAATTGGGGATAGTTGTTAATCTTTGCTTATTTTCAAACTTAATTTTCATTGAGGTTGTTATCTTATGCAGGCCATATCTAAAGCTACAAACCTCCAAATTGAACAATCTTAGTAGCCTTGGAAAGCTAAGATGAAGAAATAAAACTTTTCTCCATATAGTTCAATCCCATTTGACCATTTTCAATTTCAAAAATGGACTGGAAGCCACTGCATCTACACCACTTTGAATTGGACCTTCCCCTATAGACTAGTGGGCTTGTTGGGCTGTTGAAGCTTCTGGTCCATGCCCATTCTCCTTAGCATTTTTGAGCATGTAGTTATTAGGAAGTTTTGTTAGGAAGTGGAGGAGTTAGTTAGTTAGTTGGTTGGTTAGAAACTTGTTGGAGACTCTTGGTTTTAGGGAGTTGAAAGGTGCTGCTTGTAGGAGAAGTTTCTCATTCTTTACATAGACTTTCTCTACTATGTTTTCTACTATAATTTTCTCAGCATCCTCTATGTTTTTTTTTCTTCTTTGAATGTTGATAAATATTTTGTGATGATGAACATGGAAGGATAACTTTGTTATCAATTCAAGATTCAAGATTGCAACCGATTTGAGCTTTTAATTTTTTACTTTCCTTATGCAATTTCTACTATTGTGTTTGCCAATTCTCAATTTGTTTTCATGATTGTGATCTTGCTGATTTTTGGATTATATTTCTAATAGGTAATCGATTGATAGCCTAAAATCATCCAATATGATCTTGAATCCATGTTAATTAGGGACTACGATTATGATCTCAATATACATGGACAAATGTTAGATGATTATCTAAAGAAACTTAGGTTGGTTAATATGAAATTGCATATGTCTTTAGAAGAACCATGATAACAGTTTGCATGATTGAATTATTGAGTTGATGTTCCCTAATTCATTTCCAAATAAATTATGCTTTGTCAAATTATTCTGCATAATTTTTTGTTCTGCATTTCTTGTTCTATACTAAACCCCCATTCTGGTTTCTGATATACATAATTAGGTGTGATAGGATTTTGT
The DNA here is from genome assembly GCA_025330945.1 of Mucuna pruriens. NCBI lineage: Eukaryota > Viridiplantae > Streptophyta > Magnoliopsida > Fabales > Fabaceae > Mucuna > Mucuna pruriens. The sequence goes on along the minus strand of JAENHJ010000274.1, from coordinate 70,949 downwards.
CCTTATGAAGATCGACCTAGATTGGCCCCTATACTATAAAAATTAAGGAAAATCTAGTGATTTGATAGTGTGTCGACAATATTATCAAAAAGGGACAAAGAATTGGATGGCACACCACTTGTCTCGCCTAGGCGTTAAGAGATGCCTCAAAACAATCTACTTGTATGTGAATTATTTGATGTGTGGGGAATTTACTTCATGGGTCTGTACCCTAAATCATTCACTAATGACTATATCTTGGTGGTTGTGGACTACATATCAAAATGGAAGGAAGTGATAGCTCTACCCACTAATAATGCTCAGAGTATTTATTGTTAAGTTCTTAAAGAAAACTTTTTTCACATGCTTTGGCACATCTTGAGCAATCATTAGTGATTATGGCACACATTTCTACAATAGGCAGTTTGAGAACCTTCTAAGGAAATATGGCATGACACACAACATGGAAGCTCCATACCAATGTCAGATTAGTGGGCAGGTAGAAATCTCTAATATGGAGTTAAAAAGGATTCTTAAAATAATAGTGAATACATCAAGAAATGAGTAGTCTTTAAAATTAGATGATGCACTCTAGGCCTATAGAACAACTTTTAAAAAACACCCATAATAATGTCCTCATATAAGCTAGTAGTTGGGAATAATTACCATTTGCCTGTTGAATTAGAGCACAAGGCCCTATGGGCCCTTAAATTTCTAAATTTTGATTCATAGCTTGCACAAAGTAACAAGTTGATATAGTTCGATGAGCTTCGTTTCGAAGCCTATGAGAACTCTAGGATGTATACAAAGAAGAAAAAGAAATACCATGACATACACATTTAGCAGTGGAAATTTCATGAAATGGAAACGATACTCTTGTACAACTCTTGTTGGTGACTGTTCCCAAGTAAGCTACGATCTATGTGGTATGGTCCTTAAATAGCAACCAAAGTGTTCCCACATGGGACAATAGAAGTAATGACTGAAAATGAGACCAAATCTAAGGTAAATGGCCAACAAGTGAAGCATTATGAAGAAGGACTCTTGAAGGCCCTCTTAACCACCAACATCAAGTTCACATAATAGTCCAATTGAGGCATTGTCAAGCTTGAGACGTTAAACAAGCACTCTCAAAAGACAACCTGGTAAAAGTTTTCCTCTCATCTACCCCTTCCATAAAACTAGTTAGTTAAGCACAACTGTGCACAAACTCTACATGGTACACTTTAGCATAGACATGCACAATACCCTTCCAATTGGGATCACAAGACAACACAGTCGTGCACTAGTAAGCATAGGTGTGCACGACACCCTTTCAATTTCCTTTATTGAGCAGAATGGTTATGCATAGCAACAATACAATCATGCACAAGGCATAATCCCAACAACTACTCAAGGCCATTCGCTATGCATAATTGTACACATCAGTAGCACAACCTTTTCTCCCTATCTCACAAATTCTTTCCTGCTCACTCTCGCTCACACACTCTCCCTTGCACACTCTTTCTCCACTTCCCTCTAAGTATGGTTTCATTTGTTTGTCTCTCTCTTCCTTCATCTATTGTCTTCATAAAAAAAACAATTATTTTGCATATGAGCACGATCGTACACCATCTAGCAAAGTCGTGCAAGTTGTGAATAGGCTGTGCAAGTTATGAATAGGTCATGCACATTTTAGCACGGTTATGTAGCGACCCATGCAAATTAGCATGGGCATGCAGAACATGAGCATAACCTTGCAGCCTATCAATATGATCGTGCTTAACTATTTTGGTGAATTTTGGCCTAACATGTATCTTTTCATGTAATTTCAGGACTTCTTCTTGCAGGTCATGATACCCAAATACCCAACGAGTTATGCATCTACTTTTACCAAGCCAACCCCCAAAGAAGTCCCACTAGTTGGAGCCCCATACTAGGAATGATGCACCCAACTCAATAATTATGATTCGCATGGCACGTAATTCTTGGAAACCAACACCTTAACTTAGTACAAGCTTGCCCAGGACATCTAGACTCACCTTCGCTAGATTAGGTGGGAAACATTTGTTGCCCTACATACCTTAACCTACATCATGCCCACCTTAGAGTTCTTGGTAACTTGCTTCAAGTACAACTTTGCTGATGAGTTGCCACATACTATGGTCCAATTCCAGATTATGGGTGTATGGAATTGATAAGGCTTGAGTTGGTCATCACTTCTCCTATCAAAATACTAGATTTTCCTAAGCTAAAGTAGCACAAGGTCAATTGATGAGTCACAAACTATACATCTTTTAGACACCTAAGAAGGGTGTTTGCAAGACCAGCTTGAGCCTAAAAGTGGATTGTTAGCTAAGATTCAATTTATGGGCTTAAATATAGAGAAAATGCAAATCTGTTAATTCAGAAGTTTTAGCTAATATAAAGTCCCACTCCTTCTTCTGCAGGTCAAGCCGAGTTGACCAGGGTAAACAGAAGAGTCTTAGCCGAGATGAAGTCGTCCCGGCCAGACCAACTCCATCTTGGCCAAGCCAGATTCATCTCAGCAGCCTACACCTTGCAGTCCAACAGCCCAATAAAGAGCGGCCCAACTGTGTTTCCACGTCAACTATCCACCTCGTCGCCAGCTCAGCTGCCATGTCACTCTTGGCAAATTTGCCACGTCATTTTGGAAGATCTTCACAGGGGTAGAATAGGAAATTCACATTGTAATTCTGTTAGGATATTTCGTAGCGTCACCTAGCTGCACAGCTCGTGTATATATAGGTGGAGCTGCGCACTTTTCAAGGGTCTTTGAATTCACTCTTCATACACTTCATCTACTCCATTTCCTCGCTCTCATTCTTCCATTCCTGGTGGTACACGGTGCATTCCTCAGCGCTCAGGCTAACAGAGGTGAACCACTACCATCAACCGTGGCGATCGTCGTGGAAGATGGATCCACCTGAATTCAGAACCACTGTATTTGTATTCTGTGACTGATAATCAATTTCATTCTACGTTTTTCACCTCTATTCTCTTACTTTCTTTTAATTCATGATTTAATCCGCGATTGCAATTAAATTGTGAACAATGTTAAGCTAAGTCGATTGGAACTGGTTTGACTAATTCAGTAGGTAATCATTTAATGATTGTTATTCGAGAACCTAAAATTAGCTCTGAACTTAATCCCTACCAACTGATGAGGTAGCGATTGCATAAATCCTCGGTATGGCAATGGACGAATGTTTGGCGATCGTCATAAGACTACCAAAGGCTGATATGAATTGAGAACTGGAATGTGGAAATTGGACTAGACTTGGACTTATAGGATTGAACACGAATACAGTTAAATAATAATACTAAATAGCTGGCAATAGTAGTATATGTTTATTGCATTCATAGCCTTAGTTTACTTTCTGCCTCGGTCGCATTCAAAATCCCCCTTGTTTACTGTTTCATAATATGAGACAGAGATAGTCCCTCTCTGTAGCGTCTGTCTGCTCTTAGCCGAAACCTAGCCAGATTGTCTCTACCGAGAACAACTCGGCCAGGACCAAAAAGAGTCGATACTCCACGTCTCAGATTCTACCTCCTTTTACTTCACATTAAGCCACAACTAAGCACATTGTGTCCTTGAGAAGAATGACCTAGGGTTGGCTATACTATAGTTAGCTTTAGTTATTTGATAAGCGCGTTGAAACGACTAAAAAATGCCCATCATCATCAACCTAGGTCATTCTTCTCAAGGAAACTTTGGTTCTAATGTTTTAAGGTACAAGGCTAGGAATCAAGTGTGTATTCCCTATCAAACTCGAGGCAACAATTGTTTAAGTCCTTAGTTAGCATGGGACAAATGTTCGATGATCGTCGTAGGTAATTGGATTGGTGAGGAATCATAGGCATAGTAAGAAGCAAAATTAAAATCAATAAGTGATAAACTAGGATAGTGATCAAATAAATGTCATAGGAGTCTTAATAATATAAGTAACCTTAGTAATAATAGATAGTTTAATCTTTAGTTTCTTTTAATTGCCTTAGTTAATCTTTACATTTCTTGCAATTTACTTTTCCTATAAAACCCCCAATTATAATCATGCCAAAAAGAATCAGCATACTACTAGTGGTTCCGATCGGCCCCTAAACTAATGTGTTCTATTCTTTACTATACACAATTGTGATTAAGCAAGGAAAAGATTATGCTATTAGAAATCAACACATAGTACAAATAGAATTACAATCATTCATTGATTAACCTGGAATGTGATACAAAGAAAAGGCAAAGTTCTAGATGGTGTGTAGATCAACTTCCTATGACAATCGCCATAGTAGTTGTAGTGTTCCACCTTCGATAACCACAGAGCGTGAGAGGAAGTACCCTTTAGAGCATTCTATGAAGACAAGTAGTCTGGTCCCTTCTGGTCAGTCAATCTCTAGCAACTCTACTTAGCTCAAACTCTGATCTGCACCTCCTCAATCGACGAGGCACCACTACAACATCGTGGACATGCTGAGGTATGAAGTGAACTGGGATAGGGAATGAAGTGTGTATGTGATAGGCTAAGTGTGTATAAATTTATTTTCTTGGGATTGTAGCTCACTTGCTAACAAATGAATGTGGACATGCAACTCTACTTGTACATGCATTACTAACTAACTAACTATTTTAACTGAAATAATAGATTTAACTAACTGACCTAACAAAAATACCAGAAATAACAACCCTAACTACTTTCTTAACTCTCACGTGCTTAATTAAACTATACACATGTTTGAATCTTGCTTTGGAGGAGTCGACCTTCAAATGTCGGGATGGATCCAGTTTCGAATGCGAGTCGGCTCTGCTTTGAGGTCGGCCACGAAGTCGATCCGGCGGAGTCGGCTCTATCTGGTCGAGATGACTTCCTAGTCAAATTGACTTCTCTGGTCTCTCTTTTGACTTGCAAAACAAGACTAGTTCTTTTGTTAGTTAAAATCAGTAGCTTAACCTAGATTTGTATTTTCCTTAATATAACCTTGGAAATCTAAACCTTAGCCAATACATGACTCTTAACTCCAAATTATACTACCCATCTAAAGACCTTATAAGAGGTATAAAATATGTACTATTAGACCCCCACACTTAATTTTTGCACTCCTGGGAAAAATTAAGGTTTTAGTTTAGGAAAGCTTGTAAAACAAAAACAAAAAACAAACACAAACAATAGACTGCACGAGGGATTTTATAAAATTTTTAATGAATTCAAAAAGAGATAAAATAGTTCAAATATACATTCATCCTGGTTCTAGACCTCCAACCAGTTGTGAAACTCTACTCTCCACATCTAAATTAAATAAGTAATCTTCAAGTTTTCAAAAATTTTAGCCGAAACCGATATAGGACTCTTCGAATATTTCTCACTTTCTCTCAAGTGATTGGGCTTGTGTTGTCACTCAAACATTCTATGTTTTTAGCACTTCCAAACTTTGACTAGCCTCTTTGTTTTTACCGTCGAACATACATGCTCTAATGATCAATAAGGCTTTGATTTAGGTTGTGATTTGACAAGGGTAAAAAGGTGGGATATAAGGAATGTAAGTAAGTTTTCCAAAAACCTAAAGTGAATAAAGAAGCAGTGGGGAGTAAGCCTTATAAATATGGAGAATTGATTCCAAGATCCTACAAGTCTTGCTTTTTGATACCCATCTGGCTCTTCTTTGACCTTTACTTCTATTTTTCTCACTTTATGGAGGTTTCCTTTTCTTTGGACTTTCGTGGCATTTGGGTTTTTACTTTTGTACCCTTTTTACTTTTATTGTTGCATCTTATTCATCCACTATTTTTATTTTCACCCTTTCTCTTTTATTTTCACAACCCACTTTTTGTTTCTTCTAGCAAGCTTGGCCCTCACTATAGTACACTAATTTTACCATACCTTTTTCTTGTAGATTCCTTGAGTGCCCTTCCCCCACACTTATTGTGGATCTTACTTCCAAGACAATTCCAATTCTCCTTTGATCCCCCTAAGGCTATGGTGAATCATGGATTTTTCTGGCTATTGACTTGTTATGAGCTATTATCGAAAAGAAGGTTACAGGCTCAACGGGGTTAACAAGGGATTTTCTTGCAAGGTGGGCTTTATTTGACCAATGGTTTAATAAGAAAGAGGGCCTAGATCACTTCATCACAGCATATAAGTCAAACAATATATAGAGAGTCAAGGAAAACCCTAAACACAGATGCAAATTCACACAAACAAAAGAAAGAATATGGCAAGACGTAGGCCACTTTTATGTAAGGCTCAAATTTTCACTAGGTTAACTTCCTCTGTCACTTCTAGTTTTAACTTAGAAAATTTGTAAACTTATTTTCTAAGGGTGCAAAGGGTCTCTTTTCATGCCATGCTAAAAAATTCTTCCGCCTAAGACTATGTACTGCTTATTCATGCTTTATTCTACTTAAGAATTTCATTTAAGTTTTCAAAAACTTTTCCTCAACAATCAGACATAGAAAATGACAAACATAAGCAAAAAACAAAAAACAAACAGAAAAAATGAAAAACAAAAACAACACACAACCGAGTCAGCACAGACCTGGCAAACGACAAAAAACGAAAACAAATAGAAAAAATGAAAAACAAAATGATACATGACCGAGTCGACACAGACCTGGCAAATGACAAAAGAAAAGTAAAACAATACAAATATGAGTCAGCTTAGACTCAGCAAACAACACAACAAAAATGAAACAACAAATCGATATGGAATCAGCATGGACTTGGTCATAAGATAATTTTTAGTCGTGTTCCACTTATTAAATAAACTAAAGCTAACTATAGTATAGTCAACCCTAGGTCGAATTTTCTCAAGGACATAGTGTGCTTGATTGTGAATTAGTGTGAACTAAAATGATGTAGAATCTAAAGTGTAGTGTTGACTCATCTCGGCCACTGGCTGAGTTGCTCTCCATAGAGACTGAGCTGATATGGTCTCAGTAGAGACTTATCAGACTTGGGCTCGGCTGATTGCAAACTTGACACAATAGAGTTGGACTGACTCTATTTCAGACTTGGAAAAAAGTAAACAAGGGGTTTTTGAATATGAGTAAATTAAAACAGAAAGTAAACTACATTGTGAAAGCCTTGACCCAAATAGATCTACCTTGTAAATTTTATCCCTTGTTTACCCCCCTATGAGCCTGAATGACCATTCTTTTGTGACAACTCATTACAAGCCAAGGCCGAAAAAACCATGATTACCTTCAACCTTAGAGGATAAAGGAGGTTTGGAATTGTTTTGGGAGTAAGTTATGATCAAGTGTGCGGGAAGCACTAGGGAGCAAAGCAAGAATAGTGTATGCTAAAGGGCTGGAAAAGAAAAGCAAGAGACAAGTGTAGGGGAACAATAGGAAAATAAAAGAAGTAGACAAAAGCCAGAAGCTGTAATAAAACACAGCACAAAGCTGAAGAAAAAAGAGAAAAAGGAAGGGAAAATTTGAGAAAGGGAAAGAAAGGAAGCAAGATAGAACTGTGTCGAGTAATATTACAGTATCCTGGGATGTCCCTCATACTGATGAAGCATTACTCCGCATTGCTCCTTTCTTCCCTATGGTTACTAAACTCACCTTCCCTTTTATATCCTACCTGGGACCTAGCCTCATTACAAGCCAAAAAGAAGTCCTAGTGGTCATCTTTTGCAGCATTTTCTTTATTTCCCTGTTGGAAACTTCAGCTTGGCCATTGGTCTCGGGGTGATAGGCTGTGGCAATTCTATGTATCACCCCATACTTATGGAGCAAGGAGGACATGGCTCTATTGCAAAAGTCATTGCCTTCAATAGGAATCATAATGCAGCATGGTCAGAGAATACAACTATTTTGGAACCAAGAAGGTATGAGCAGAATTTATCTAAGGCAAATACAATTGCCAAAAGCTCCTTCTCAATTGTTGTGTAATTTTGTTGGGCTGGGTCCATTATCTGGGATGCATAAGCAATTACATGCACTGGCTTGTCAATTCTAGCTCTTTGGCCTAAGACGGCTCCTAATGCCGAATTTGATGCATCGCACATGAGCTCAAATGGCAGATCCCAATTTGGTGCTTGAAGAATGGGAGCGGATGTAAGTTGGTTCTTTAACTCCTGAAAGGCCTCAATGCAAGGCTGGTCAAACTTGAATTCCACATCCTTTTGTAGTAGCTTGGAGAGTGGTGATGTGTGGCGTATTTAGTCGTTTCAACGCGCTTATCAAATAACTAAAGCTAACTATAGTATAGCTAACCCTAGGTCATTCTTCTCAAGGACACAATGTGCTCAGTTGTGATTTAGTGTGATGCAAATAGAAGTCGAATCTAAGTGTAAAATACCGACTCGTCTCAGCAATGGTCGAGTTGCTCTCGGCAGAGACTGAGCCGAGATGATCCCAATAGAGATAATCCGGCTTGGTCTCGGCTGAGTGCAGACAGACGCTATAGAGGTGGACTATCTCTGTCTCAGACTTAAAGGTAGTAAACAAGGGGGGTTGGAATGCAATTAGAATCAAAACAGAGGTTAACTATAATCAAATACAATTACGCTACTCCTAATGCTATTGCTATTACTGTGTTCATGTTTAGTTCCAATAATCAAGTTCTTTCTAGTTCAATCACTCCAATTACAGTCCTCATCAACCTCCAGTGTTCTTATAGCAATCGCAAAAGGTCCGTCCCTTACCATACCGAGGATTTACACAATCGCCACCTCATCAGTTAGCAGAGATTAAGTTCAAGCTGATTTTAGATTCTCAATTAACAATCGTTAAGTGATTACCTACTGAATTAGCTAAACTAGTTCTGATCGGCTTAGTTTAACATTGTTCCGTTACCAGGTGCAATCGCAACACAGTAATTGAACTTAAACTTCAGGAATGCAATGGAGTTCAGAATTCAAAAAACGCTCATAATATTGAAAGCAAAATACAAACACAGGGCCTGGATTCGATGATTCCATCTGCTAGCTATGAAGCTGAGGTTCAGATCCACTAGAGTGCATTGGTGCTCCAATTGGTCTCCTCTGATAACCTTCGGCTTCTTAGTTCCTAACCTACATTTCCTCAATCAAGATAAATGCCATTAACAGCACCGTGTACCATTGTGAATGGAAGAGGAGAAAATGAGAGAATTTGGGAATTATGGACGCAGAAGGTTTGAATGCCAAAAGCCCCTATTCGTTCAGAGTTCTATCTATTTATACAAGAGTGGACACAGCTAACGATGCTAACAGAATTACATGTACAATTCCTATTCTACCCTTGATGTGACTTGCGTTGCAAGCTACTCCAGGTAGTGACGTGAGGTTGAGCTGGACCCAAGGTGGCTCTGATTGCTGACGTGGAGTTCCACCTGGATCTACCTGACTGGGCTCCCTGCATGTGTTGAGTCTCGGCCTGGGCTTCTGATGGCGGCCTGGGCTTCTGATGGCGGCCTGAGTTTGGCTGAACCTGCAATGAAGAGATTGTTAGCTAAAAACCTTTATTAAGCACAGATTGTGTTTTACTCAAGTTTAGGCCATTAATCTGGATCTTAGCTAACGGTCATCTTTTAAGCTCGTGAGTTGTTCAATGGTACCCTTCTTAGGTCCACTTAAGATGTGCATTTTATGACCCATCAAGTGGCAGGGCTAGTTTGCTAAAATTCTTGATGGATCTTCTATAGAAACATCAATGTCCTAAGAATGAGCGAACTTCCCGCACGAAAGCGGGGTTTGGAAGAGAGGTGATGATTGATGAGTCATATTTTATACACTTTATGTGGGCTTAAGATGGGTGTTGTTAAGAATGTTTAATGATTAAAAGTCTTTTCTTAATCAAAATTTGAATTATGAGCCTAAACATAGGAGAAATACAAATCTGTGCTAAAATGAGGTTTTGAACTAACAAAAAGGTCAATACTTGTTTTGAAGGCCTGGCCCAACTCATCTTGGCCCAAGCTGGGAACATCCCGACCAGTCCAACGCTCCCGGTCAAGCCGACATCAGTGATGAAAATCTTGCCTAAAAATCACTCTAGCAAGAATGCAAATATGATTTGCCAAGATTAAGGAATCTGTAATGCAGATATGATTTGATAAGATCAAGGAATCTATAATGCATATATGATTTGCTAAGATTAAGGAATCTGTAATGCATATATGATTTGCTAAGATTAAGGAATCTGTAATGCAGATATGATTTACTAAGATCAAGGAATTTGTAGTTTGGGTAACTAGGAATGCAGATATGATTGTGCTAGAAATTAGGAAACTGGGAAACTCCTAAAATTGAAGAGATTGCAATCTGTAATTCGAATTGGAATCTTTAGGATTTGAATTTCTGTTATTAGCATTAGATTTAGATTTATCCAGCTTGTGTATAAATAAGCACCAGGTCACGTCTTCAAGTGTGGAATTTTCAACAGAATCTAGAGCTAGCGCCGTCAGCAACCGTAGACACTCAAAGCTAGTACGGTGGTACACGAAGCTTTAGTACGGTGTCTCTCTCGATCGAGGAGGTACAGGACTAGGATTTGGGAAGCTGGAAGCTTTCGGAAGTGATCGCTTGGTATAGTCGACACACTCTGTTGGACGAAAACTTCAACGTCTGGCCATCACTGGTGCACCACTACCGTCCTCCCATTGGCAATCGTCGTGGAAGGCGGATTATCTAGAAACTCTGAATTTCTCACCTTGTATTAAATTTGGTTTTCAATCACATAACTGGTTTACAATTCTATTTCTTAATTATATTTTCTGCACTTTAATCTGCTTGTAACTTTGTCATGACACATTGTTAGGGTAGACAACGTTAGACTAGGGCCGATCGGAACTGATTTAATAATCTGATTAGGTAGAGAAGCTAAAATTAACCAAGTGCATACTCCCAACCAACTGATGATGTAGCGATTGTGTAAATCCTCGGTATGGCAATGGACAAACGTTCGGCGATCGTCGTAAGAATCTAAGGTTGATTCGGAATATAATTCTAAGGAAGAATACTAAATTGTTGTGTTTTGATTCCCGAATTGATACAGTAGTTAGTATAGAGTAGTTTAGCATAGTTTAGTTTACTTTCAGCACTTAGTTTATCTTTTGCACTTAAACACAAAACCCCCCCTTATTTATTGCTTTGTAGAGTTTGAGATTGAGTTAGTCCGACTCTGTTGCGTCTGTCTAAGCCGACCGATAGTAAGTCGACATTTCACAAAAATTAGCATTTTCTGCATTAACCCTTATTTTTACACTTAGCACAATCTGAACACATTGTTTCCTTGAGAGAATCGACCTAGGTTAGTTATACTATAGTTAGCTTTAGTTTTATTTGATGTGCGTAAGACTACTAAAAACCCGCTTATCAAATTGGCACTGTTGCTGGGGACACAAGTTCTTTTGTTTCTTTGTGTGCCAAAACTGAGTTAAGCCGGATCCCGAGTTTGTGGAATGTTGTGTCTGTCGTTTGAGTCATAGAGTTTGTCGAGTTTGTTGAGTCTGTATTTGTTTTCTTTTCGGTCGAGTCTAAAAATAATATAGCATGCTGAATATTTGTTAAATTTTTGTTGTGTATGTGTTTTGAATTTTTGTTTGCCTGAGTCTTTACATTACTAAAAAAAACAATCATCCCTACATCATTGCATTTAACTGCATCTGCATAATTGATTTTACTTGCTGATAGCTACTTGTTTTCTATTTTCTGATTTGCATAACTAACTCTAACTTCTTCTGCATAGCCAATATCGATTTTTTTGCATATTTAATTATGTAATTTCTTTGTATGATTTTTTTTCCTTTTTATGCATTAATTTTTTTAACATTTTGACCAGTTTATGATTGTTTTATTATTTTTCAATATTTTGTTGCCTTTCAGTGCCTTTATTTCTTTTGCCGCATATTTTTTTTTTGTTTATGTTTTTGCTTTCTTTCTATTTTTTTGTCTCTCTATCTTTTATTTTTCTATTTTTCCGTTTTTGATTCTATTCTTCTCTGATGTTTTTCTACTTTAATTCAATTATCTTTCTGTTTTTCTATTTTTCTAATTTTGTTATCTTTTTGTTCTTCTTTATGAATTTTAATTTTGTTAACAACACTTGTGCATTCTGATACTAGTATTATTCCTACTTCTTCTAATCTTGATAATTCTGCTCCTAGCTCCAATGAAGAAAGGAATCAGTTGCACATTGATGCCATGATGTATCAACCATGGTGTCCTCAATATCTCGAATGGGATGGAGCCTGGTCATATGAGAATTATCCATTTGAGATAACAACTGTGCTGCCTAAGTTTTATGATTTTGCAGGTAACATTCACCATTTTGACAATGGGGGATCCACGACATCCAGAGGAAGGAATGAGATTGCTGCTGCTAACAATCAGAGATTTGAAGGATTCATAGATGGATGTGGCATGTGTGGTTCTATAGGACATTCATTCAATGATTGTCCCATTTTGCAAGAACCACCACCTTCATTCAGACCACAACCGGTACAAGAAAGCTCCTTAGAGGATTTAATGAAGCAATTGGCCATAAATAACATTCAATTCAAAAAGAATGTGTCTGCCACACAATAACCAGTGCAGCAACCTAGCAATTCACCTTCTTTAGAAGATTTGGTACAACAATTTCAACAAAATACCATGTAGATTCAACAAAACAACATGTAGTTTCAACAAAATATAATTTCCACGGTGCAAGAGTTGACAACACAAATTGGTCAACTGGACACCATAATAAATCAGCTGCAGTTCGAAAATTTTAGACAGGTTCCTTCTCAAGCCATTCTTAGTCCACAGGAGAATATAAGTGACATAACCATGAGGAGTGATATGGAGCTGCCACAACAACAATCACTAGAAGTGCAATATGGATTTTCTGGAAATCCGGATTTAGAGAATTCAACCAATGTAGTGTTGCCAACTCCATGCTTGCTGCTACCGACTCTACTAAGATGGTTGAGATTGACGACTACATGCCAACTGTTTTTGATCTGGCTGATCTGGTTAAGATTACAAATTCTACGACTGGTGTTACTGATCTCACTAATATGACATTGGATGAGATTTCAGACCAAGTTACTAGGATCAAGATAGCTGATCCCGTATGTGCTGATGTTGACATTACTAATCCCATGTGTGCTGATGCCAAGATGACCGATCCCAGATATGCTAATGCTTATAATGCTTTTGCTGAAGGGGCCGAGGATGCTGATTCTATGGTTGATAAGTCGGACAATGTTAATATGACTAAAAGTACCAACTTTGCGGTTGAGGGCCTAGATCTTGTTGATAAGATTTCAATTTCGGATCTTGCCGACTCTAGAAAATAGGATGAAGTGACGATCGACTCTAACATCCAGGAGGAAGCCATGGCCGAGTCCAACAACTTAGAAGGAGCCAGTTCTGAGTCAAACAATCAAGAGGCCACTAAGCCCAATTTCGGGAGCCGCACCCATAAACAGGCTAAGAATGAGCCGGTTCCCAACTGTCGAGACTCGACAATAGTTAAGAGTGACTCGAGCAATAAGATAGATATTGAGTTTGATTTAGACAAACAGAGTCAAAAACAACTAAAGGCCAAGATCGACTCAGCAACCCAAGTGCCGAATCTTGACCGAGTTGGCCAACTCATGCCAAGACGAGACAAAACCAACTCACGTGAAGAGACACATACCACGTCCGACTCCATCTCGGACAATAGAATCCACAAGCAAGTACCATCTGTGTCTGATCCAAACGTGGAAGCCAAGTTCATTCTCGGTAATCAAGGTCGAAACCAATATCAAGCAAAGTCTGAATGTGTCCTTGGTAGCCAATGCAGCAACTTGACGGATGTCGAGACTATATCCAGTAGTCGCATCTACATGTGGACAACTAAGATGACACGCGATCATCTGACTCTACATTCGAAAAGCCGAATTCACTCCCGGCCTCTGAGTCAAGAGTCCACGAATGAAACGTCTTCACTTTTCTCACCAACAATAGAATCAATACCAGTGTCATCCATAGTGTAGCCATTCCATGCCTTTGTAAATTTGCATTTTGAATTGACTAAACATTCTGAATTTTTTGGAAATATGGATTTTAAAAATTTTGTTAATTATGAGTGTACCTATACTGGATTAACTAAATCTTCTTTGTGTGTGAAAAGCAGCAATGACATTAATCCCAGTGCAGGAGTTATAGGCAAAAGTGTAAAGAATCTACTGGAGGATATCATGTTGAAACTATCAAAATGGATGAGGAGAAAGCTCCCCCAAGATGTAGACAACAGGAGCGAAGCAAAAATACTGGATATCAGATTTTGCACATTCTTTCCACCCTGAAAATAACAGTCTTTCACCCCTTCCCTTGTGCACATATTCTTTGCATTGAGGACAATGCATCATTTAAGTGTGGGTGGGGGTGTTCCTTAGGAGGGTGACAGTTTGTTTGGTTTTGTTTTGTTTTTAGTTTTGTTATTTCATTTTTATTTTTTTACTTTTCTATTTCATTTTGTTTCTTTTCTTTTTATTCTGATTCTGCTATTTTTTGTTCAATTTTGGCTTTCATTTTCATTTTATTTTTCCTAGCTGACTTCTGATTTCGGATTGCCAATTACTGAGAAAACTATTTTGAAAAAGAATTTGAATAGACTTCTTTAAGTTGAATGAAACATTATGAAACAATGCATAACCCTGGATGAGAGGTTTTAAAACCTGACAGAGAGTGAAATTTTTGAGTCCTTAGGTAGTGAGTAAGTGAAAAACTGAAAAGATGAACCATTAGTGGCAAAGCAATTAATCGTGTGAGAACTTTTGAGCCTTCCATGAATGACATCGTATCTCGCCATTCTTTCATTTCTTGTGTGATTATTGCATCCATGTTGTTGGTTACTATAGGTTTTGCCTTGATTCTCTAGATATATCTCGGTTCACATTCAGGAATGATATGATCTAGGTCATCCTTCTTTACAGCTACTTAGCCAAATAAAGCCTACCTTGTGAATAATTCCTTTGGTTACCCCCTTTGAGCCTATAACTGTTTCTTGATATGACAACTCATTACAAGCCTAAAGCCAGAAAAGCCATAATCCACCCGAACCTTAGGGAACAAAGGAGCTTTGAATTTGTTTTGGGAATAGATCTTGAATAAGTGTGGGGGTGACACCTAGAGGCATTGCGAGAGTGGTATATTTGAAAAAAAAAAGTAAGTGTGTCCAAAAAAGGGTTGATGAAAAGAAAAGAAAAAGGATATGAAAAGAAAGAATAAGTAGCAAAAACAAAAAGAAAGGATTACAAGTGAGATTGTAACACAAAAGCTACAAGACATGAAGAATGAGAAAAAGAAAGAGAAAAATAAAAATCGAAAAGTAGGACAGTGAACAAAGACAATTTGAAGAAACTGGTAATGTCCAAAGGAGATAATCTCCGTGCTTACAGATTCATTCCCCATTGCTCCTCTTGTCCCTCTGGTTATTAAAGCTCACTTTACCATCCTGGAACCTACCTTATCCTGGACATGTTACAAGCCTAAAAAGTCCTATTGATCATTTGTGCATGTGTTTTTGAAGGTGTGAAAGGAGAGGATAGTCAAAGCTTGGCAGTGCTAGTTGACATAGGATGTTTGAGTGTATATACAAACCTAAACACTTGAGAGATTGAGAGAATATGTCTTGAAAGAGCTTAGTCACTTCTCGGTTACTCTTAATGTTTGCAGGTTGCTCATTTGTTTATGAATGTGGAGAAAGTAACTTTCATAGATTGTTTGAATATCTGGATTCTAGGATGAATGCATGCTTAAGTTGTTTTGTCAAACTTGAGGAGTTTATTTGAAAATCCTAGTCCCTCTTTCAATTCCTTGAATGCTCGAATCTGATTTTGCCCAGAGTGCAAAAAGTGTAAGTGTGGGGGTCTGATGAGTCATATTTTATACACTTTATGTGGGCTTAAGATGGGTGTTGTTAAGAATGTTTAATGATTAAAAGTCTTGTCTTAAGATGGGTGCACTCCGTTGGATGAAAACCTCAACGTCTAACCATCACTAGTGCACCATTGTCGTCCTCCCATTGGAGATTGTCATGGAAGGCAGATTACCTAGAAACTCTGAATTTCTCACCTTGTATTCAATTTGGTTTTCAATCACATAACTGGTTTGCAATTCTATTTCTTAATTATATTTCCTGCACTTTAATCTGCTTGTAACTTTGTCGTGACATATTGTTAGGGTAGACCACGTTAGACTAGGACCGATCGGAACTGATTTAATAATCTGATTAGGTAGAGAACCTAAAATCATCCAAGTGCATACTCCTTGCCAACTGATGAGGTAGCGATTGTGTAAATCCTCGGTATGGCAATGGATAAATGTTCGGCGATCGTCGTAAGAATCTAAGGTTGATTCGAAATATAATTCTAAGTAAGAATACTAAATTGTTGTGTTTTGATTCCCAAATTGATACAGTAGTTAGTATAGAGTAATTTAGCATAGTTTAGTTAACTTTCAGCACTTAGTTTATCTTTTGCACTTAAACACGAAACCCCCCCCTTATTTATTGCTTTCTAGAGTTTGAGACTGAGTCAGTCCGACTCCGTTATGTCTGTCTAAGCCGACCGGTAGTAAGTCGACATTTCACAACAATTAGCATTTTCTGCATTTACCCTTATTTTTACACTTGGCACAATCTGAATACATTGTGTCCTTGAGAGAATCGACCTAGGTTAGCTATACTATAGTTAGCTTTAGTTTTATTTGATGCGCGTAAGACGACTAAAAACCCTCTTATCAATGATATCTAACTTAGATTTATCAACCTCAAGGCCTTTCTTGGATATCAGGTGTCCCAACAAAATTCTCTCTATCACCATAAAATGGCATTTTCCAAAGTTAAGTACTAAATTTGTATCAATACATCTCGCCAACACCTTGGATAGGTTGTCCAGACATGAGTCAAATGAAATTGCATACACGGTGAAGTCGTCCATGAATACCTCCATGCAATCTTGTAGCAGGTCCGAGAAGATGCTTGTCATGCAACGTTGAAATGTGCTCAGCGCATTGCACAGGCCAAATGGCATGCGAGTGTATGCAAAGGTGTCAAATGGGTAGGTGAAGGTAGTCTTCTGTTGATCATCAGGTGCTATATGGATTTGCATGTAATTGGAGAAACCATCCAAAATACAATAGTGGGACTTTCTTGATAACTTTTTCCAAGACTTGATCTATGAAAGGCAAAGGAAAGTTATCCTTGCAAGTTGCCTAGTTTAATCTTTTGTAGTCTATGCAGACTCACCATCTGTTCTGAATCCGCATAGGTATCAACTCATGTTGTTGGTTTTTCATGACAATCATCTCGGACTTCTTTGGCACTACTTGCACAGGGCTCACCCATTGACTATCTAGGATGGGGTAGATGACCCCTATAGCAATGAGTTTTGTGACCTCTTTCTTGACCACATCTAGGATGGTTGGATTCATCCTTCGTTGCTATTGCCTTATGGGCTTAGCTGTCTCCTCCAGTAAAATTCTATGCAAGCAGGTGGAGGGATTTATTCTAGGGAGGTTAGAGAGTTTCCACCCAATTGTCTTCTTTTGCTGCCTTAGGAATTGCAACAGTTTATCCTCCTACTCCTGATGGAGATTGTTAGCAATGATAACTGGAAGTTGTTGTTGAGTATCCAAATAGGCATATTTTAAGTGTTTTGGCAATGGCTTTAATTCCATGGGTGGTGGCGGTGATGAAGAATTGTCATGAGATATTTTCGGATCTATAGGCCGACTTGAGTTGAGTTCGGCACTAGGTGTGCTAACATGATCTTGGCCTTTGATTGTTGTGGTTAACTCCTTTTTATCGAGTTAGTTCTTATCGGATTGAAGTCGGACTTGGCTCTTTGTTTAGCTTTGAAGTCGGATCTGGACGGAGCCTTGCTGTCCGGAATGAATACGTCTCTTGCTTGCTTCTGGTCTTCCTTGGTCAGGATGGTCTCGACATGCGTTTGTACATGATGATCGGCCTTGATTGTTGTCTTTTTGGCCGAGATGACTTTGGCCCTCTCTCTCTCGCCTTCCTTTGACCGACTTGTATTCAATAGTGAATATAGTTGCCAGTTGTGCTTAATAATAACTTTTTGGTTTCGCAACTTGAACTTCTACTTCAATAGAGTACTTCGGGTTCTCATGCTTGCACACTTGGTCCAATACTTGAGCAATTCTACTTTAAAAATCCAAGTCGGCAATGTCATTATTATTCTCCATGGAGTCGGAAAGACTATGTACTTCCCTTGATTCAGCATAGTCGGCCTCTTCTTCTACGATGGACCCTAGGCAACCAATTGAATCAGTTCTCTCAGCAAAATTGTTAAATCTTCACTTTGGCTGTCTAGTTAGAAGTATTCCTCAACCAGTTCATCAAGTATATCAATGCTAAAGAGGGAATGGTCTTCGGTAGGATGCTTCATGGCTTCGAAAATATTGAATTGCACCAATGTGTCACCAAATTCCATTGAAACGTCCCCGACATGCACATCAATCTTTGTTCTGGCTGTCATCAGGAATGGTCTCCCTAGAATCAAGGTTGATCCCTGTCTGAATGTTTTGTCCTCCATATCCAGCACATAGAAATCAGGTGGGAAAATCAACTTGTTCACTTGGACAAGAACATCTTCTAGGATGCCTAAGGGTTGAACAACACTTATGTTTGCTAGTTGTATTATCATCCCTGTACGTTCCAGGCCACCAAAATTCAAGGCTTTGTAGATTGACATCGACATGACATTGATTGAAGCTCCTAGGTCCAACATGGCATTGGCAAAGGTACATTCGCCAATGGTGCATGGGATTGAAAAGATTTTAGGGTCTCCGCATTTCTTTGGCAGTGCTTGTGCTCCCGTAGTGACTTCTTCATTCTTGGTTAACACCGACACTATGCCTCCAACTTCTACACTCCCCTTCATCTTCTTCCTCTTATGCATACACAATTCCTTAAGGAATTTTGCGTACTTCAGAATCTGCTTAATGGCTTCAAGGAGTGGAATGTTGATTTCCACCTTACGGAACATCTTCAACAGTTCTTCGTCAGACTTTGCTTTCCTTGTCGGGACGCTCTGAGTTGGAAACGATAATGGCATAGTTTTCTCTTGTTGTTGCACCTGTGAGTTGGCATATGGTTCGGAGTCGGCTTTAATTGATCACGGCAGCTGCGGTGTTAGCTGAGATAGTTCTTTTCCACTTCTCAATGAGATTGCACTTGCGTTCCCTCTCGGATTCGGAATTGTTTATGAGGGAAGGTTGCTGGATCTGGCCGACTGTAAATGGATCACAGTGTTGGCTAACTGTCCTATCTGTGTTTTAAGGTCTTGGATGGTGGCATTCATATTTTCCTAGTACTGCATGTTGTTGGAGCTCATGGATTGCTGAAACTCCAAATTGCTGGCTACAAGTTGCTTCATCAGGTCCTCTAGAGATGGAGAATTTCATTAAGGTGGCATTCTCTATTGTTGCTACTGTTTGAACAATGGTGCTTGTCATTGTGGATTTGATTGTCGATAGCCTACTGGTCCTTGAGGCGCATTCGGTGGCAATCTGAATCGTTGAGCTACATATGGCCCTCGACACAGCCTTGGCTGAAATGGTTGCTTCCCAAACTGTTGATTATCAAACGGCTGACTCTGATACGGTTGCTTCCCGTATTGATATCCACCTATTGCTCTAACACTCTCTGGCTGGTCCAACTCGGCTTCTTGTAACGTGGGGCACAAGTTAGTAGGTTGCTCTGCAAAAGTACATATGCCACAAACTTTGGCTGCCATGCTTGGTTGGTGTTGTCCAACAGCAAGTTGCCTTACCAAAGATGTTAGTTTGAACAGTTGGTTTTCTAGCCTCAAGTTAGAAGCTGCACCAATTTCGTTCACCATCCGGGATTGGCTAGGTCCTCTGATCCAAAATTGCTATGTATTACTCGCCATATTCGAGATCAGATGCCTTGCTATTATTGGTGTTTTATCCATTAATGCTCCTCCACTGGCAGCATCAATCATGCTTCTGTCCATCATTGTCAAACCTTAATAGAAATACTGGATCAGCAATTGTTCACTAATCTGATTATGTGGGCAAGTGGCACACAGTTTGTTGAATCTTTCCTAGTACACGTGCAGAGTTTCTCCAGAATGTTGCCTTATCCCACATATTTCCTTGCTGATGGTCGCAGTTTTGGATGCCGGAAAGAACTTTTCCAAGAACATGTGCTTCATGTCTCCCTAGGTGTTAAAGAGAACTAGCTATAAGTACAACCAATCTTTTGCTGCTCCGTTCAAGGAGAATGGGAATGCCTTCATTTTGATATAATCTTCTAGTATCCCCTGCGGCCTCATTATGGAGCAAACCACATGGAATTCTTTCAAATGTTTGTGGGGGTCTTTTCCTGCAAGACCATGAAACTTGGGCAACAAGTGTATAAGACCATATTTCAAATCATATGCCAGTTGAGGGTACTGGATGCACCAAGGTTGGTACACTACATCGGGTGTAGCCAGCTCCTTCAGAGTTCTTTCATTGTTCTCCATTTGTTCTGCAAAACTGTTAGTGCTACTATATTCAACAAAGTCAAAATTGTTAGTAACAGAACTAGAAACAGAATTGGAAATATTACTTATTACTATATACTTAGCTTTTCTTAACCTATGTAAAGTTAATTCTATCTCAGGATCTAAATCATACAAGGGATCAATGCTACTCCTAGTCATGCATTATGAAAAAAATATTATGCAGAAAAGTTATGGTCAAGTATGCAAAGCGAGAACATAAACAAAACTAGTTATCAGAAATTAATGACAATTGCAAAAAGAAAGGTAAAGGCACAAAAATTAGTACCAACTTAGCATGTTGTATTATTCAGGATCCAAATCAAACAGACACGCACTTACTTTAGACTCTATGACTCGACTGACACAGCAATCTACAGACTTTAAATTCAGCTTAACTCAGGTTTGACATACAAAGACACAAAAGAACTTGTATCCCGAGCAACGGCGCAAATTTGATAAGCGTATCCTTAGTCGTCTCAATGCGCATCAAATAAACTAAAGCTAACTATAGCATAGTCAACCCTAGGTTGAATTTTCTCAAGGACATAGTGTGCTCAAATGTGAGTTTAATATGAAAACAAAGTGACGTAGAACTCAAGTGTAGAATGTAGACTCACTCTCGACTGGAGGCTGAGTTGCTCTTGGAAGAGACTGGTCCGATATGGTCTCGGCAAAGACTTATCCGACACAGTCTTGGCTAAGTACTAATAGACCCAACAAAGTCAGACTGACTCTATTTCGAGCGGAAATGTAGGAAACATGGGGTTTTGAAGTGTAAGTAACAAAAGACAAAAAGTAAACTAAGATGTGAATGCAATTAAGCTAAGCTGCTCTACTATTACTACTGTGTTCATGTTCAGTCTCCAATTACAATCCGTATCAACCTTCAACTTTCTTATGACAATCGTCAAATGTTCATCCACTTTCATACCGAGGAATTATACGATCGCTACCTTATTAGTTGGCTGGGATTAATCTCATAGTTGATTTTAAATTCTCAATTAGGTTCTCTAATTGATTACCTACTAAATTAGTTAAACCAGTTCCGATTGACTTAGTTCAACATGATTCACGTCACTTAGTGTAATCGCAACGCAGATAGTGAATTGAAGTATAGAAATGTAATGGAGATCAGAATCAGAAAATACTCATATTATTGAAAACGACATACAACCACAAGGTGTGAATTCAATGGATCTATCTTCCACGACGATCGCCATGGTTGAACGACAATGGTTCACCTTTGTTAGCCAGAACACTGAGGATCGGATCCACCAGAGTGCGTTGGCAATCCAATCGATCTCCTTTGACAATCTTCAGCTTCTTGGTTTTAATCTGCACTTCCTCATTCGAGAGAAGCACCATTGAGAGCACCATACACCACCGTGAGTGTAATGAACGAAAGCGAGAATGAGAAAAATGAGGGAAATGGAAAGTATGAATTCAACAACCTTTAAACGTGCCCAGCTCCTACAATATATACATGAGTTAGTCCTACTAAACGTGCTAACCAACGATCCTAATAGAATTTCAAACTGAGGTTCCTATTCTACCCTTGTGTGGCATGCGCTGCAAGAAGTGACGTGGCAGCCAAGCTGGATTGCCTACATGGACAGTGCAGTGGGTTGTTCCTTATTGGGCTACTAGACCTACAGAGTCGTCTGGTTCTAGGACGAGTCAGTCTGGCTGGGATGACTCTTCTGAGCCAAGGCTTCTCATGATGGGCCAAGGTCATCCATTCTGATCCTACAAGAAAGAGGAATGCATTCTTTTATTAGCTAAGATTCTCAAATTAGCATAGATTTATGATTTCTCTATTTCTTGTTCCATAATATGAATCTTAGCTAAGACTCCATTCTTAGTCATTAATTGATCTCTAAAACACCCATCTTAGGTCCCTGTAAGGTGTACAAAATATGTCTTATCACTTGGTCAGAATCAGTTGAGTTGTAGTGTTTGGGAGAAGGGTTTCATGACCATTTGGAGAAATAAGAGGCTAAAATACTAGAAGAAAACATAGTTGCATGGCTAAATCTTGACTATTAATTATGTGCCATTTTGTGGCAGTCTGTTAGCCCCGAATTATTAGAAATCTTAAGGTCATTCAAGGCTTGCTATTCCTTCTAGACGAACGCTAGACATGTCTTCACTAATGATGTTCAACGTCTATTTGATTCAACTCAAAAAATTGTTTCCCCTCAACAGACCAATCATGATATGGTGTCGCACAGAGCCAAAGCTAGGGTTGCTGCTAAAGAGTTGAAAGGTTTATTTATGTGTAACTCTATTGAGGAAACAACAAAGTGAATTGGCAAAGTACTAATGGTTCTAATCCTGCGAAGTTTGCATCTTGACTATGAGCATGCTTGGGATCAAATCCTATCAAGTGAGCAGATTCCCTCTATGAATAGCCTGGTTACTAGGCTTCTTCGGGTTCCTACCATAATGAAAGGTGATGGTATCACTATTGAAAACTCTGCTATGATAGCCTTTCGTGGTAGAAGAAGAAGCGGTCGGGTTACTAGAGGAATATTATGAAATGGTAAAAGTGGTCGTGGTAGGCCTATTTGCTCACATTGTGGAAAAGAAGGACACCTACAAAATAGATGTTATGATTTGATTGGTTGGCCAGACAAAACTGCAAATATATCTATGAGTGATACCCCTTCAAATGGAAGGACTGGTTCTCAATTAATCTTAGATGAAGAGTATTAGGAGTTCCTAAGGCTCAAGTTCAATAATCACAGCCAACCATCGGTATCACCAAGTGTTTCAATTACATGCATTTCCCAGTCCATGGGGAGTCAAGGTCCATGGATAGTCAATTCAAGTGCTTCATATCACATTTCTAGTAATGAGTCTGTATTCTCCTCTATCTCCTCACCTAAGTTTCCTCACTTCATTTCATTAGCCAATGGTTCCAAAATGGTATCTCAGGGAGTTGGTCAAGTTTCTTTATCCTCATCAATTAGTTTAAACCATGTGTTGTACATTCCCAAATGTCCCTACAATTTGATTTCTTTGAGTCAATTGACTTGTTCTTTCAATTGTTCAGTAACCTTTTATGTTAATTCCCTTGTTATACAGGACCGGAATATGGGCTAGCTGATTGGCAAAGGACATGAATCAAGAGGACTTTATTACTTATCCAACAATCCCTCTACATTGTGTTTTGCGTTTGTATCTCCAAAGCTTTTGCATAATCGTTTAGGGCAACCTAGTCTTGCAAAGCTAAAGTTAATGGTTCCTAGTCTCAATAAATTGTCTACCCTAGAGTGTGAGTCCTGTCAATTAGGCAAACATGTCAGATACACCTTCCCTAACCAAGTCAACAAAAGATGTAATTTGTCTTTTTTCTAGTGTCAATTCAGGTATTTGGGGACCAAGTCAAGTAACATCTTTTGGTTTTAACTACTTCATCACATTCATTGATGAATACTCACGATGTACTTGGGTCTATTTCATGAAAGAAAGATCTGAACTTTTGTCCATCTTAATGTCCTTCTCTCTAAAGAAGTGGAAAAACCATTAAAATATTAAGAAGTGATAATGCAAAAGAATATTTTTCTTCCGAACTAAACTCATATCTATCGTGAAAAAGAATCTTACATCAATCCACATGCCCTCATACTCCTCAATAGAATGGTATAGCTGAAAGGAAAAATACGCATCTAGTTGAAACTAATCGCACCTTACTTTTAAGTGCAAATGTCCCTACTAATCATTGGGGTGAAGCTGTTCTTACTGCTTGTTTTTTAATAAATTGTATACCATCTGCTTCACTTGAGAATCAGGATTAGCTATCTCAACCCTAGGAACCTGGTCCGAAATCTGGACAAGGGACTCGACACTCTGTATCATGTTAGTAATATCAATAACATTAGCTGCAAAATTTGCAATCTTAACCAAATCAGTCGGATTAGAAATAGTTTCCACACAATCATCATTCTAAACAATCACAATAGAGTCAGCAACAACAAGTATGGAGTTGGCAACGCCTGGCACAACAGTTATGATCACTAAAGGTTGCATAGCTACCACCTCAAGGTCAGTTATAACTCTTGTACCTGCATCTATATCAATATCATTGCTAATTTTGCCACAATTAGCATCCTTTATTACAACGGTACAAGCGTGGTTACAATCAATAGTAGGACTCTCTGAATCCGAAATTTCAGAAAATCCATAAGACACTTGGACGGATTATTGTGGTGGTAGCTCCTTGCCATTCCACCCGGTTATGCCACTCATACTTCCTTCCTGTGGATTGGGGATGGTGTGAGATGGACTATATCCAAATCTCTCAAAATGTAGCTGGTTCACAATGGTGGTTAATTTGATAATTTGTTTTTGCAAATCATGTAGCTCTTGTAGTGTGGTGCACATATCTTCTTGGAGTTCCAAATTGCTAATGGCATGTGGTTGGTCTAGTTTCCCAAGAAACTCTCCTTTTGTGGGAACTGCGTATTATTCATGGCCTTTGGTTGCGGTCTAAATGGAAGTGATGGTTCTTGTAGAATGGGACAATCATAGGTTAGATGTTCGATAGAGCCACACATGCCATATCCATCTATGTTTCTTCCCAATTGCTAATTGTCAACAACAGTTATCCCATTCATTCCTCTAGATGTCGTGGCTCCCCTATTGTCAAAATGGTGAGTGTTACTTGCAAAATCATGTAACTCAGGCAACACAGTTGTTAGCTCAAATGGATAATGCTTGTATGACCGGGCTCGTTCCCATTCGGGATATCGAAGACACCATGGTTGATACATCATGGCATCAATGTGAAACTGATTCCTTTCTTTATTGGATCAAGGAGTAGAATGATCAAGATCAAAAGAATTAAGAATAATACTAGTATCAGAATTCACAAGTGTTGTTAACAGGATTAAAAATAAAAAGAAGAACAAAAAGATAACAAAATTAGAAAAATAGAAAAAACAGAAAGATAATTGAATTAAAACAGAAAAGCATCAGAAGAAGAATAGAATAAAAAATAGAAAAATCGAAAAATAATAGATACAGAGACTAAAAAATAGAAAGAAAACAAAAATAGAAACAAAAAAAAAACAAATGACAAAAGAAATAGAGGCATATAAAGGAAACAAAATAATGAAAAATAACAGAACAATCATAAACTAGTCAAAATGTTAAAAAATTGATGCATAAAAAGAAAAAAAAATCATACAAAGAAATTGCAAAATCAAATATGCAGAAAAATCAAAATCAGTTATGTAGAAGTTATAGTCAGTTATGCAAATCAGAAAACAAAAAACAAGTAGCTATCAGAAAACAAAATCAATTATGCAGATGCAGTTAAATGCAATGATATGGAGATGGTTTTTTTAGCAATGTAAAGACTCACGTAAACAAAAATTCAACACACGCAACAAAAATTTAACACATATTCAGCATGCTATATTATTTTTAGACTCGACCGAAAAAAACAAATATAGACTTAACAAACTCGACAAACTGTATAACTCTATGACTTAAACGACAAACACAACATTCCACAGACTCGGGATTCGGCTTAACTCAGTTTTGGCATACAAAGACACAAAAGAATTTGTGTCCTCGACAATGGCGCCAATTTGATAACTCGTATTTAGTCATGTTCTATTTATATCAAATAAACTAAAGCTAACTATAGTATAGCTAACCCTAGGGCGATTCTCTCAAGGAAACAGTGTATTCTATTATGGCTAAGTGTGAAAATCATATTTCGTGCAGAAAATGCTTAGTGTAGAATGCCGACTTTCTCTCAGCAAAGACTAATCCGATCCGATCTTGGTAGAGATGGATTCGACAAGGTCTCGACTAAGAGCAGACTCTTGAACAGACGCGATGGAGTCGACTAACTTCGGTCTCGGACTCAAATGTAGGAAATAAGGGAGGCTTTGTGTTAAGTGTAGAGAAATAAACTAAGGAGAAAAAGTAAACTAAACAACACTAAGCTAACTATTATATCAAACCAAAATTCAATCCACAACCGATCTTTAATTCCTTACCTAAGATTGTATTCCAAATCAACCTAAAACTCTTATGACAATCGTCGAACATTTTTCCCTTGCCATATCGAGGATTTACACAATCGCTATCTCATTAGTTGGTAGGGAGTATGTACGTTGTTGATTTTAGGTTCTCTTACCTAACAAAGTTATTAAACCAATTCCAATCGGTCCTAGTCTAATGTAATCCACTCCTCACAATGTGAAATCGCAATTATAATCAAAAGACAGAATTGAAAACCAGTTGTATTATTGAAAAGAACATTGAGTACAAGGTGAGAATTCAGAGATTTTAGAGAATCCACCTTCCACGACGATCGCCTTGGAAGGACGGTCATGGTTCACCAATGATAGTCGAGACGCTGAGGATCGGGTCCACCAGAGTGTGTTGGCTAGCCAAGCGGTCCCCTTTGACAACCTTCGGCCTCCCCTTTGTGTACCACCATGCTAGCTAGGTCGAACTGTAATTGTTGATGGCGC
The DNA here is from genome assembly GCA_025330945.1 of Mucuna pruriens. NCBI lineage: Eukaryota > Viridiplantae > Streptophyta > Magnoliopsida > Fabales > Fabaceae > Mucuna > Mucuna pruriens. The sequence goes on along the minus strand of JAENHJ010000274.1, from coordinate 43,978 downwards.
TCGGTCTAAATTCTACTAAAATTCCACACTTAAACTTGTGCCTTACGAAATTGATGATTCCTTGATTCTAGCAAATTTCTAGTTGACAAATCTAATCATTCAAAATTGATGATTCCCTGATTCAAGCATATTTCTAGCTAATAAATCTAATCATTCAAAATTGATGATTCCTTGATTCTAGTAGATTTCTAGCTGATAAATCTAATCATTCAAAATTGATGTTTCCTTGTATGTTGGAGTGTTTGTCGTCGTTGATATCGATCCTGGCTGGTTGATCTAGCCAGGACCGCTTCTTTTGGGTCGAGATGCTCTCGACTTTTGGGCTTGCAAAACAAGTTCAATCTTTTGTCCATAAAAAATCCTTATTTTAGCATAGATTTATATTTTTCCTATTTCTAGGCCCATAATTCGAATCTAAACTAACACAAGACTCTTAATCACTAAACAGTCTTAATAGTACCCATCATAAGCCCTTGTGAGGGGTATAAAATATGACTTACCACCCCTGCAACAAATAGAACTAATTATTAATCTCCTAAATTCACTCATCCTCCTCAATTGCATCTCTACCTTCACTACTTGATGCACTAACTCCCTTAGATTCCCTAATAGAGCATTTTTGAGGCACCTAATAGTGACTTATACTAGACATATTTGACATTATATTGTGGTTAATAATCACACATTGGTTGAGTATTGGGACATTGAGCTTAATTAAGGATAGTTGCTAATCTTTGCTTATTTTTGGACTTAATTTTCATTATGAGGTTGCTATCTTGTGCAGGTCATGTTTGGAGCTACAAACCTCCAAATTGGACAATCTTTATAGACTTGGAAAGCGAAGACAAAGATCCATAACTTCTCTCTTTACAATTCAACCTAGTTTTACCATTTATAGTGTCAAATATGGACGTGAAGTTATTGCCTCTACATCACTCTAATTGGGCTTTTCCTTGTAGATTTTGGCCTAAATTATGGGAACCTAGTTGTTGGGCTTTTTAGGGTGCTAAATCCTTTGTCCAATCTTATTTTCCTTGACATGTTTTAGCATGTAATCATTAGGAAGTTGAGGAGTTAGTTAGTCAGTTAGAAACTTGTTGGAGACTCTTGAGTTTTGGGAAAGTTGAAAGGGTTTCATGCATTGGAAGCTTTCCTCTCTTCTCCATAGTCTTTTGCTACAATTTTCTCTATTTTCCTTGTTTGTATTTTTTGATGAGTTTTCTATGATGATGGCCATGGAAGGCTAAGCTTCTCTATCAATTCAAGGTTGAGGAATGCAAATTGGTTTGAGTTCTTGATATGCAATTTCTACCATTTGTCTTTCTAATTCTTAATTTGTTTTCATGATTGTGATTTTGCTTTGAGTTTTGGATTAGGTTCTATTAGGTAATTGATTGATAACCTAAAATCAACCAGTTATGATCTTGAATCCATGCTAATTAGGGGTTGCAATTATGATCTCAATATGCATGGACAAATATTAGATGATTATCTAAAGAAACTTAGGTTGATTTGAAATTGCATCCTTTTAGAACCATGATAATTGATTACATGATTAAATCCTTGAATTGATGTTACACAAATCATTTTAGATCCTTTTTTTTTATGAATTCTATTCTACATAATTTCTGTTCTACATAATTATGTATCATCCAAACCCTCATTTTTCACATTCATTTTGGATTTTGATCAACAAGATTAGGCATAATATGATTGTGTCCTTGTGAGAATCGACCTAGGTTAGTCCCTACACTACAAAAACTAAGATAAATATAGTGATTTGATAGTGTGTCAACAACATTATCAAATTAGCGTCGTTGCCAAGGACACATGTTGTTGTGTCCTAATCTGGTGATAGTTTGAGTATTTTAGTGTATAGTGTTTGTGTGAGTCATTTTTACTTTCTTTTTTGTTGTAACATTATTAGGGGCAAAGTAGTAGTAGAAATCATTGTAGCACTAGTAGAAATCCATGTAGCACTAGTAAAAATCTTAAAGGCTGAAAAATTGAGTAACCTAGAATTAGCTAAAAGTTGGTCACAAGATAGGAAAATTTCATAGATAAACCCAGTCGGGTGGCCTTGTTTTTGCGATATTTGATCATTTAGACCATTTTTTCAAATTTTTTATTTTCATGATTTTTAAAAATTGCCAAAAACTTCTAAAAAATCATAAATACATCATATAATGTCGTTGTGGTGCTAGAATTTTTTAAAAATTATTTGGTATCATTTTACTCCTCCAATACCCTTCTTGACTTGTGCTTATTATTGTAGGGGTATTTGTGTCATTTCATTATTTGCTATGTTTTCTACTATTTCTGTAGTTTCATCTCAATATGTGTTTGTTGTGTATGACTAGGAGTAATCCCAGTAGCTTGTATGCTTATGACCAAGAAATAGATAGGATTCTATAGGTTGCTAATTTTAGTTCTAATTCTGGTTTTGATTCTACTAATATTACATCTGATCTAGAAATTGATTGTGATTCTAATAGTGCTAATTTTGATCTAGTTCTGGTTCCTATTCTGATTTTGGTGTTGATATATTCCCTTTTAGTCTGGATAATATGGATAACAATGATAAGACCTTAAAGGAGTAAGCTACACCTGATATGATGTACCAACCTTGGTGTATTCGATATCCTAAATGGGAACAAGCCCAATCATATGAGCATAAATCTGGACTAACCCATTTGTTGCCTGAGTTTCATGGTCTTACAAGTAACACTCAACAATTTGGCATTAGGCGGTCTTCTACATCCAAAATATGAATGAGGTAGTTATTGTTGACAATCAAAGATTGGAAAATAACTAAACTGACCTCTCTTGTTAGATAGCTAGCCATTGGACAACACCATAGTAGTCCACCAGTGGGAATATGTGGCATGTGTGCTTTTATAGAACATCCAACTAATGCCTGTCCCACTTTGCAAGAAATTAAACCTCAAAGATACCATCCACCACCTCCATTTGGACCACAACAACCCATGCAACCTATACAGCAAAGTTCTTTAGAGGAGTTCCACAAATAACATTCAATTCCAAGAGAATATGTTTGCCACAATTCAGGATTTGCAAACACAAATTGGTCAATTGGCCACCATAATGAATTAGCTACAGTCCAAGGGTTTTAGACAGATTCCTTCTCAAACCATTCTTAGTCTACAAGAAAACATGAGTGACATAACCTTGAGGAGTGGTAAGGAGCTACCACAACAACAATTAGTAAATTTGCATTCTGAATTTTCTAAAATTTCTTATTTTGAGAATTCAATTGATTGTGATTGCACCTGTACTAAATTAACTAAGTGTTCTAATTATGTAGAAATTAGTAATGTTATTAATGTAAGTGTAGGAGTCATAGATATTTCAAATGTTGTAGAGGTTGTAGCAATGCAACCTGCACTTCCATCCATGGTGCAGCCATTACATGCCCTAGTAATTACAGCCAACAAACTCTAAGTTAAGCAAAAGAAGGATCTGGTGAAAGACTTGAAGAAGTAGGGAGATTTTTATGAGCACCTTGTCAAGCATTCAACTTTAAGGTTCCTATTGAAGAAGCCACCAGAAGATGTGGCATTGGAATTGTCAAGATGGATAAGGAGGAGGCTCCCTCAAGTAACTACAAATAGGAGTGGAGCAAAAATATTAGATGCAAAATTTTTCACATTCTTTCCAACTTGAGAAAGAAGTTCTTTTTCTTATTTCACCCTCTTCCTTTGTGATTATTGCTTCTTGTGTTCTCTTTGTGTTATGTTCATATATATATGCTTACATTAAGGACAATGCTTCTTTTAAGTATGTGTGTGTGGGGGGGGGGAGGCTGTTTAGGTAGTGTTTTACTATTTTATGATTTTTCTATTTTGTTGTTTTCTACTTGTGTTATTTTTTCCATTTCTATTTGCTGTCATTGTAAATAATTTTTGTTGTTTTTGTTTTAAAAATTATGTTGTTGTTTTTCAAATTTTGCTACTATTTTTAAAATTTTGTTGTTTTTTTAAATTTTGTTGTTGTTTTTAAAATTCTGTCATTGTTTAAAAATTCTGCTATTGTTTAAAATTCTATTGTTGTTTTTAAATTCTGCTATTGTTTTTAAATTTTGTTGCTGTTTTTTGTTTCTATTTTACTATTTTTGTTTTTTGTTCTTTTTGTTTTTTTTGGTGTTTTTTTTTTTTTTGCTGTTTTCTACTATTTTTCAATTTTTTGTTTGCTGTCAATTTCGTTTTTGCTAAAGAGAAAGAAGAAAAAAATATTTTGCAGTTTTTAGTACTTTTAATGGATTTCTAGGTTGTATAAATTGTGAATAGTTACATCATCCTTGATTAAGAGGTTTCACAACTTGATATGAAACCATTTTTGCATCTTTAGTGTAATGAGTGACTTGAAAATTAAAGTTTGAATAGTTGGTGATAGAGCATTTTTTCTTATGAGATTTTGAGCCGTGTATGTTGATGGCTTTGATGGGGAAAAAGCAATAAGACACATGCAATGATGCCACAATGCAGCAGATATAAATTCCCCTAACTTGGAAGAATCTCTAAGGAGTAACCACAAATAAGAATGATAGTAACAATGAGAAGAATCACGCAAGAGACATCAATATTTTTAACGTGGAAAAACCCCTCAATGTGAGAGGTAAAAACCATAGGTCATCTAGACCAAAGAAATCAATCTACTATAATCAAATGAGGATACAAGAGCGTTCAGGTCAAGAACAGTATTTGTTCATACAACCAACCAACACAAGCATGCAACAAAACTTGTAGATGAAGAACAAGATCAAGGAACAAGAAAGTAAAGAACCCACAAAATTGAGCTACTGTACGAGCACGATTTCTCACACCACATACCTCCAAATCAAGATCCGAACGGTCAAGATGTAGAACTACGTGTGTTGAACCTACGTGTGTAGAACTACGTGTGTTAACCGATCCAATGGTTAACGAAGTAGATATCGCAATTTTGATGTGGTTGTTCTGTGTTGAGATGAAAACAGAACACCTTCTCTCTCTTTCTCTCCCTCTCTCTCTTCTCTCTTTTGCCTTGTGAAAATACACTCTTTCTTAATCTCCAAATTTGACCCCCTTATCCTCTTATAAAGAGAGACCTAGCGGGCTTGAGAGTATTGGGCTTTTTGTCCACATAGTTGGGAGCCTAAAAATAATCTAACATATCTCCGCCATCACAACTATGTGGTGGTGATCGCTAGTCCGACAATCTCATAACAAGCTTTAAACTTCCCTCTTGGAATCACCTTGGTCATCATGTTAGTACTTTGACTATCATAGAATAACCAATATTCGTCCTAAACAAAACCAAGCTCTGCCTTGGTAGTAGACAAAACAACACACTTCTGTAATTTAGATTGCTAAGCCTTTTGTCTTTCTTCACTCTCCATGGACTCCTAGTAACATTTAGGTTCTTCTCCACTTGTCAAGGTCACTTACTCATCAGAAGTGTACCTTGTAGGTGATTGTCTCTGTCTATTAGACCTCTGAGTTGAACTAGAGGTAGTTTAGGAGCATTACCCAGATTCTCATCTTGTAACATTGATGATCGTTCACTTATAGTCGTTTCAACGCACTTATCAAATACTAAAGCTAACTATAGTATAGTCAACCCTAGGTCATTTTTCTCAAGGACACAGTGTGCTCAATTGTGGTTTAGTGTCAAGCTAAACAATGCAGAATCGAAGACGTGGAGTACAGACTGAGCAGAGATGGTCTCGGCTGAGTACAGACAGACGCTACAGAGGCGGACTACCTCTGTCTCAACCAGAAAACAGTAAAGAAAACAGTAAACGGTGGAGTTGGAATGCGAGTGATGTAGAAAATAAACTAAGACTATGAATGCAGTAAATGTATACTACTGTTACTAATTATCTATTAGTATTATATAACTGTATTCAGATTCAGTTCCATTAATCAAGTCCAGTCCAGGTTCCAATCTCCAGTTCATAGTCCAAATCAGCCTTTGGTAGTCATATGGCAATCGCCAAAGGTTAGATCCATTGTCATCACCGAGGATTTATGCAATCGCTACCTCATCGGCTGACAGGGATTGAGTGCAGAGCTGATGTTAGGTTCTCATTCAACAATCGTTAAGTGATTACCTACTGAATTAGTTAAACCAGTTCCAATCGGCTTAGCTTAACATTGTTCACAGTTCAATTGCAATCGCGGATTCAACGTGAATTAAAGTAGAGGAAGAGAACAGCGATATGAAATGTAGAACGGAATCAATTAATAAAAACAGAGTACAAATACAAGTGGTCCGACTTCGGATGGTTCCATCTTCCTCAACGACGCTAAGGTTGATGGTGGTGGTTCACCTCCGATTCGCCTAAGTGCTGAGGATCAGTTCCACCAGAGTGCGTCAGTAGTCTGATCGGTCCCCTCTGGTGAACGTCCCAGCTTCCCAGTCTTAGACCTGCACTTCCTCAATCGAGAGAAGTACCACTGCAGTCTGCCGTGCGCCACCAAAGAATGGAAGAACGAGAACGAAGAAGATGAAGTAATTGATGTGCGAAAAGAGTGAATTCCAAAAAGGACGTCTAAACAGTGCACAGCTCCTCCTATATATACATGAGCTGTGATTAGCTAATCCTAACGAATCCTAATAGAATTACAATGTGAATGCCCTATTCTACCCCTATGCAGATCTTCTCACGTGACATGGCAGATTTCCTCGGAGTGACATGGCAGATGAGTTGGCATTGAGATGGCCTCCAAGCTGGATAGCTGATGTGGTCAACACATTTGGGCCACTCTCTTTTTTGGGCTTCGGGTTGCAGTCAATCTGGCCGGCGAGACGACTTCATCTCGGCGGGATGGAACCGGCTGGCTGGCCTGCCTGACCTGCAAAAAGAAGGAGTGATATCTGTTTGTTTAGCTAAGAAATCTGAATTAGCACGGATTTGTATTTTTCCTGTATTTAATCTCCTAAAATGAATCTCAGCTAACAGTCCATCCTTGAGCACAAAATAGTTTTGCAAACCTCCTTCTTAGGTGTCTAAAAGGTGTATAAATTGTGGCTCATCACACCCCCACACTTACCCTTTTGCACTCCTGGGCAAGATAAAATGAAAATCACAAGGGGGGTTTGAAAAGATAGAAAAGAATTTTCACTTGGCTTCTTTCAGTTCAACCGAGACAGAGTCGCCACTCGTTCACTCTGAGACTGAGATGCTCTAACAATCTGAAAATTACTTCGTATGTGCCCTAGGCAATTCGTGACCTGCAACAAGAGAAGGTAACCAAGAGTGACAGAGACCTCATTTAAGTGAATAACTCCTCACTTCTCTCGTGTTTGGGCTTGTATTTACACTCAACATTCATGGAACTGATATTACCATACTTTGACGAAGCTCTCTTTTTACACCTGCAAAAACACATATAGTTATGATCACTAGGACTTCTTTTCGGCTTGTAGCGAGGCTGGGTCACGGGTAGGATAAAATATAGGGGCAGAGGTTTCAAGACCCATGAGGAAGAGAGGAGCAATGGGGAGTAAGCTTTATCAGCATGAGGGAAAACCCCAAGATGTTATCAGTTCTTTTCTTTTTCTGCTTCATCCAGCTCACTTTCTTTCTTTCTCTTATTATACAAGTTTATGCAACTGCTGGCTTTCTATATCCGCTTCAGCTCATATTTTCAGCTGCTTTTTCTCTTTGCTTTCTTTTCTTTCTTTATTTTCGAGCTTTTATAGAATGCTGAATTGATTCTGCTTCCTAGAGAATCCCCCCCCACACTTGGTAATGACTTACTCCCAAAACAATTCCAAAGCTCCTCAACTTCCTGAGGGTGAGATTTATTCATAGTTTTCCGGCTTTGGCTTGTAATGAGCTGTAAGAAAGAATGGTTATGCGGCTCAATGGGGGTAGACAAGGGAGAGAATTTTCTTCAGGTAGGCTTTATTTGGCTCGGGGCTCATAAGAAACATGGCCTACATCATCTCATTCCTGCATGTGAAAACAGTGGTATCTAGAGAGCTAAGGCAAAATGCAGAATATACAGTTAATCATGAATGCAAAAATCACACAAGAAAAAAAAAAAAAAGAGAATGGCAAGATGCAAGCCATAAGTATTTACAAAGGCTCAAGCTCTAACACAGGTTGCATTTGCTCTGACTCAAGGTTTTTCTTTCTAGATTCTTAGTCAGTTACTGCCCAGAGCACAAATTTTTCATCTCCTTCAAGTTAGAGACTTCTCTTGTCAAAGTTGCAAAGTTACTCCTACCGTCTTTTCTGAACTTCCAGAAGCCAATTCAAAATTCTTTTCAAGACACTTTTATGATTGACAATCCACTTGGAATTCTGTTCAGATGGAAAAACAGAAAAGCTTTTTTAAAAAAAAAAACTAAGAGATTTTAAGTTTTGCCAGGCCGAGTGTGTTCCGGATCCGGCCGAGATGGAATAGAACCAGAATGGACTCGGCTTGGGTAGTTTTTTATTGAAAATATGAAATTTGAAATGACATGAAACTTGAAATAAAACACACAATTGAAAGAAATAACAAAGTAATTTAAACTAGCAGAGTTCAGGATGATGGGGATAGAAACTGTGATCATCCCCCCCCCACACTTAAAATCTGCATTGTCCTCAATGCGAGGCAGGATCATCTGGAGATGCTGGTTCCATCAATGATATTATCTCCATGTCATGAGTGATAGGCGCTGGACCTTCATGGAATGGCTTAATCTGATGCCCATTGACCTGGAAGGTGCTGTTGCTGTGTTCATCTTTTAGCTGTACTGCACCATGGGGAAACACATTAGTGATAGCAAAAGGCCCATCCCATCTAGAACGTAGTTTACCTGCAATGAGCTTGAGGCGTGAGTTAAACAAGAGGACTTTCTGGCCAACTCGGAATTCTTTTCTCAGGATCTGCTGGTCATGGAATCGCTTGATTTTCTGCTTGTAGATCCTGGAGTTTTCATATGCTTCCAAGCGGAGTTCATCTAGCTCTTGTAGCTGAAATTTTCTCTGCTCCCCTGCTTGGTCATAGGCCAGATTGCACTTTGCTTAACAGCCCAGTATGCTCTGTGCTCTAGTTCCACAGGAAGGTGACAGGCTTTGCCGAAAACAATCTGTAGGGGAGACATCCCGAGAGGTGTTCGGTATGCAGTTCGGTGTGGCCCAGAGCGTCCTCCAGGAGGCGGCTCCAGTCTTTCCTGTTGGGATTGGTCATCTTTTGTAGTGTTTTCTTGATTTCCCTGTTGAATACTTCTGCTTGGCCATTAGTTTGGGGGTGATAGGCTGTAGCAATTCTGTGTGCTACCCCATATTTACGGAGAAGGGAAGCCATGGCTCTGTTGCAGAAGTGACTGCCTTGGTCACTTATGAGCTTTCGGCACACCAAACCGTAGAAGATATTGGACTTCAGGAAGTCCACTACTATTCGAGCATCGTTGGTTACTGGTGGCAATGGCTTCTACCCACCTTGATACATAATCTACGACCAGCAGAATGTATGAATAGCCATTGGAGACTGGGAATGGTCCCATGAAATCTATTCCCCGGACATCAAAGATTTCCACGACTGGATGGGTTGTTGGGGCATTTCATGCCTTTTGTTCATAGCCCTCCTGCTTTTTTGGCAGTTTTCGCAGTGGAGACGAACTGCATAATCTCCAAAGGTAGGGATCATCCCAAATGTAGTACTTGGCATCGCTTGGATTTTATCCTTGTACAGTAGAGATGCCTGCAGGTGGGGAACAGAGATGTTGCAACAAAGTTGCAAATGTCAACAAACCATGGTGGAGACGTTTTTAATGTGCAGAAGGTGCTCATCTGGAAATTCATCTCGAATAGGCATTGGTTTGCTTTCTTCTTGAATTCTGCTTAGGTGATCAGCTACAGAATTCTCAGCACCTCTTTTATCTCTAATCTCGATGTTGAATTCGGAAGGAGAAGCATCCACCGAATCATCTCGGCTTGGCATCAGGCTTCTTCAACAAGTACCTTAAAGCCGCATGATCGAGAGAACACAATGATCTTATGCCGAGAAGGTATGGCCGGAATTTGTCTAGGGCAAATACAATTGCCAATAGTTCCTTCTCGGTTGTTGTGTAATTCTTGCTGGGCCGAGTCCATAGTTCGAGATGCATAAGCAATCACATGCACTTTGGGAGGCCGACTCATGCCTCTGGCCGAGAACAGCTCCTAATGCCGAGTTGGATGCATCACACATTAGTTCGAATGGCAGGTCCCAGTTTGGTGCTTGCAGAATGGGAGTGGATGTGAGTCTGTTTTTCAACTCCTGAAATGCTTCAATACAGGGGTTGGTTAAAATTAAATTCCACATCCTTCTGTAGCAGGCTTGGACAGGGGCAGGGCAAGTTTGCTAAAGTTCTTGATGAACCTTCTGTAAAAAGCCTGCGTGTCCTAAAATGAGCGAACCTCCCTCACAGAAGAGGGGTTTGGAAGGGATGATATGATGTCTATCTTGGCTTTATCCACTTCGATGCCTCTCATTGGATACCGGATGGCCCAATACTATTCCTTGATCACCATGAAGTGACATTTTCAAAATTGAGTACGAGGTTTTTTTTGTCAATACATCTCGTCAACACTCTGGATAGATTATTCAGGCATGCATCAAATGAGTCAGCATAAATAGTGAAATCATCCATGAAGACCTCCATGCGTCCTGCAGCAAGTCCGAGAAGATCTTGAGCATGCGGCGTTGGAATGTACTCGGCGCATTGCACAGGCCGAATGGCATGCGTGTAATGCAAAAGGTGCCAAATGGGCAGGTAAAAGTTGTCTTATGCTGGTCCTCCAGTGCGATGTGTATCTGCATATAGCCTGAAAATCCATCAAGAAAACAATAATGGGATCTCCCCGCTAATTTTTCAAGCATCCGGTCAATGAAGGGCAGAGGAAAGTGATCCTTGCGAGTTGCTTGGTTTAATCTTCTATAGTCGATGCATACTTGCCAGCTGTTCTGAATCCGTGTTGGTACCAGCTCATCCTGCTGGTTTTCATGACAGTCAGCCGGACTTCTTTGGCACCACTTGTGCAGGGGCTCACCCCATTGGCTATCCGAGATGGGGTATATGATCCCTGCTGCAAGGAGCTTTGAGACTTCTTTCTTAACCACGTCCGTGGAGTGTTGGATTCAGTCTTTTTGCTGCTGGCTTATGGGCTTGATCTCCTCCTCCATTAATATTCTATGCATGCAGATGGAGGGGTTTATGCCGGGAAAGGTCAGAAAGTTTCCACCTATTGCCTTCGTATGCTGCCTTAGGACCTCCAACAACTTTTCTTCTTGCTCTTGGTTGAGATTGCTAGCAATAATAACCGGGAGTTGCTGTTCTTTGTCCAAGTAGGCGTATTTTAAGTGACTCGGCAATGGTTTTAGTTCTATGGGTGGTGGTGGCAATGGAGATTTGTCAATATCTGAATTTGGATCCGACTGGCCGACTTGGTCTTGATTCGCACCAGGTGTGCCGACATGATTTCGGCCTTTGATTGCTTCGACCGGGCTTGACTTCATGGGCTCGATCAACGTGGGGAGTGGAGTCGGCCTTGGCTTCGAGTTGTCTTCCGAGTCGGATCTGGATGGAACATTAGTGTTTTCCATAGTGTGAGTTGAGTCTTCTTTGGCGAAATGATCTCGGTGGGCTTGTCGGCCTTGGTTTCTTTGGCCGCGTTGACTATGGCTCCTTCATTGACTCGGCCTTCTCTGGCCCGACTTCGGTTGCTTACTGAAAAGATTGTTGCCAGCTGTGCAAATAAGGATTGGTTAGTTTCGGCAACTTGACTTCTTCAATTCCCGAGCACTCTGGTTTTCTGATTGCATGCTTGGTTCATCGTTTTGAATAATTCGGCTTTGAAATCCAAGTCAGCAATATCATCATATTAGTCCTCGGAGCTGGAGAGGGTATGTACTTCTTCACTGTCGGCTTCCTTTGCTAAACAACTGATAATGTTAGAAACTTCAGCAAAATCTTCCATGCTTCCATCTTGCTGTCTAGTTGAAGATATTCTTCAACCAGTTCTTCAATAAGGTCAACGCCAAAGGGAATGGTCTTCGGTGGGGTGCTTCATAGCTTCAAAGATGTTGAATTGCACCAGTGTGTCACCGAATTCCATTGAGAGAGTCCCCGGAGTATACATCAATCTTTGTTCGTGCCGTCATTAAGAATGGTCTTCCCAGAATTAAAGTTGATTCTTTTTCGGTTTGTCTCTTCCTCCATGTCAAGAACATAAAAGTCAGCTGGAAAAATTAGCTCATTAACTTGGGCGAGAACATCCTCAAGAACTCCTCGGGGGCTGGACAATACTTCTGTTTGCAAGTTGAATGGTCATCCCTGTGGGCTCTAAACCTCCAAATTCGGGGACACAGATTGATGCCGGCATGACATTGATTGAGGCTCCCAAATCCAGCATGGCATCGGTAAAAGTGCATTCACCAATGGTGCATGGGACAGAAAAGATTCCAGGATCTCTGCATTTCTTAGGCAGTGTTTTTGCCCCTGCGATGGAAGTTGCGTTGTTAGTCAGGGCCGACACCACACCTCTAACTTCCACACTTCCTATTATCTTCTTCCGCTTGTGCACACAGAGTTCCTTGAGGAACTTTGCATACTTGGGAACTTGCTTGATGGCATCGAGGAGTGGAATGTTGATTTCCACCTTACGGAACATCTTCAGCAACTCGTCATCCAACTCTAGCTTCCTTGCTGAATTGGGCCGAGATGGAAATGGCAGTGGGACAGCTTTCTCTGGCCAAGACTGTAAATCGGCGTTTTGCTCGGGGTCGGTTCTTACTGATCTCGGCTCCTGCTGCAGTGTAGGTTGGGCTAGTTCTTTCCCACTTCTGAGAGTGACTACACTGGCGTTTCCTCTCGGATTTGGAATGGTTTGAGAGGGGAGGTTGCTAGATCCTGCCGACTGTAATTGGCTCACAGTGTTAGCTAGCTGTCCAATTTGCGTTTTGAGGTCTTGGATGGTGGCAGTCATATTCTTTGAAACTGCATGTTCTTTGGAGCTCACAGATTGCTGGAACTCCAGATTACTAGTTGCTAGTTGCTTCATTAGGTCCTCCAGAGATGGAGGGTTACCTTGAGTAGGTACCTTCTGCTGTTGTTGCTGTTGTTGGAATGGTGGTACTTGGTATTGCTGAGTCGGCTGTTGATAACCTGCCTGTCGCTGATAAGTGTTCGGTGTGGATCCGAATTGTTGGGTTGCATATGGTCCTTGATTCGGTCCTGGCCGAAATGGCTGTCTTCCATGTTGCTGGTTATCAAATGGCCGATTCTGTCTGCTGCTTCCCCTCTTGAAATCCACCTATGGCTCCAACATTTGCTGGCTGGTCCGACTTCGGTTTCTTGGAGAGTGGGGCACATATCAGTGGGGTGCTCCACGGAGTACATATGCCACATACTTTTGCTGCCTTGGTGGGTTGGTGTTGTCCAACAACAAGCTGTCTCACCAATGATGTCAATTCAGTCGGCTGATTCTCCAACCTCTGATTGGAAGTTGCACTGATTTCATTCACCATCCGAGAGGCGACTTTCGGCCTCTGATTCAAACTGCTGTGTGTTGCTAGCCATGTTGGAAATCAGGTGCCTCGCTTCTTTGCTGGTGTCTTGTCCATTAAGGCTCCGCCACTGGCTGCGTCTATCATACTTCGTCCATCGAGAGATAATCCTTCATAGAAATCTTGGATCAGCAAGCTGTTTGATCTGATGATGTGGACAGGTGGCGCAAAGTTTGTTGAACCTTTCCCGGTATTCATGTAACGTTTCGCTTGGATGCTGCCTTATCCCACATATCTCTTTTCTGATGGTCGCGATTCTGGATGCCGGAAAGAACTTCTCCAGAATGCACGCCATGTCTCCCCAGGTGTTGAAAAGGGCCGGCTGAAGGTACAGCCAATCCTTTGCTGCCCCATCCAGGGGGAGAATGGGAATGCCTTCATCTTGATATAGTCCTCCGATATCCCTAAGGCCTCATGGTAGAGCAGACCACATGGAACTCTTTCAGGTGCTTATGGGGGTCTTCTCTGCAAGACCATGAAATTTGGGCAACAGTGTATAAGACCAGATTTCAACTCATATGTTTGAGCTGGCTCCAGTTGTGGGTATTGGATGCACCAGGGTTGATACACCACGTGCAGGTAGCTAACTCCTTCAACGTCCTATCGTTATTCTCCATTCGTCTGATTCTGCAAAAGCGTTAGAACTAGACACAAGATTATCAGATCTGAAAAGCTGGTTAGAATTAGCCACAGATTCTATATCAGCACTACTATTTACTACAGTGTTCCTAATTTTTTAAGTAATCTACGTAAGGTTAACTCTATTTCTGGGTCAAAAACAGTCAATGGATCAGTACTACTCCTAGTCATGCATCATGCAGATTATGCAGAAAAGAAAGATGCAGTAATGTATGCAAACAAAATGCTACCTCTAAGTACTACAAAATGGTTTTACACAGAAAAATTATTGATATAGGGCATGCTTTTTATTCGGGATCCAGAAAACAACAGAAAAAAACATAGACAAATTCAAAATACTCAAGAACTGACTTACACTTCACAGACTCGGGATTCGACCTTACTTAGCTTGGCACACATTTACACAAAAGAACTTGTGTCCCCGGCAACGGCGCCAATTTGATGATCGTTCACTTATAGTCGTTTCAACGCACTTATCAAATACTAAAGCTAACTATAGTATAGTCAACCCTAGGTCATTTTTCTCAAGGACACAGTGTGCTCAATTGTGGTTTAATGTCAAGCTAAACAATGCAGAATCGAAGATGTGGATACAGGCTGAGCGAGAGATGGTCTCGGTGAGTACAGACAGACGCTACTGAGGCGGACTACCTCTGTCTCAACCAGAAAAAACAGTAAAGAAAAAACAGTAAACGGTGGAGTTGGAATGCAGTGATGCAGAAAATAAACTAAGACTATGAATGCAGTAAATGTATACTACTGTTACTAATTATCTATTAGTATTATATAACGTATTCAGATTCAGTTCCATTAATCAAGTCCAGTCCAGGTTCCAATCTCAGTTCATAGTCCAAATCAGCCTTTGGTAGTCATATGGCAATCGCCAAAGGTTAGTCCATTGTCATACCGAGGATTTATGCAATCGCTACCTCATCAGCTGACAGGGGATTGAGTGCAGAGCTGATGTTAGGTTCTCATTCAACAATCGTTAAGTGATTACCTACTTGAATTAGTTAAACCCAGTTCCAATCGGCTTAGCTTAACATTGTTCACAGTTCAATTGCAATCAGCGGATTCAACGTGAATTAAAGTAGAGGAAGAGAACAGAGATATGAAATGTAGAACGGAATCAATTAATAAAAACAGAGTACAAATACAGTGGTCAATTGGGATGGTTCCATCTTCCTCAACGATCGCCAAGGTTGATGGTGGTGGTTCACCTCCGTTCGCCTAAAGTGCTGAGGATCAGTTCCACCAGAGTGCGTCAGTAGTCTGATCGGTCCCTACGGTGAACGTCCAGCTTCCCAGTCTTAGACCTGCACTTCCTCAATCGAGAGAAGTACCACTGCAGATCTTGTGCGCCACCAAAGCAATGGAAGAACGAGCGAAGAAGATGAAGTAATTGATGTGCGAAAAGAGTGAATTCCAAAAAGGGCGTCTAAACAGTGCCGCAGCTCCTCCTATATATACATGAGCTGTGATTAGCTAATCCTAACGAATCCTAACAGAATTACAATGTGAATGCCCTATTCTACCCCTATGCAGATCTTCTCACGTGACATGGCAGATTTCCTCGGAGTGACATGGCGGATGAGTTGGCATTGAGATGGCCTCCAAGCTGGATAGCTGATGTAATCAACACATTTGGGCCACTCTCTTACGGGCTTCGGTTGCAGTCAATCTGGCCGGCCGAGACGACTTCATCTCGTAGGGATGGAACCGGTGGCCAGGTCGGGCCTGACCTGCAAAAGAAGGAGTGATACTGTTTGTTTAGCTAAGAAATTTGAATTAGCACGGATTTGTATTTTTCCTGTATTTAATCTCCTAAAATGAATCTCAGCTAACAGTCCATCCTTGAGCACAAAATAGTTTTGCAAACCTCCTTCTTAGGTGTCTAAAAGGTGTATAAATTGTGGCTCATCAAACATCTCTTGCTCCTCTTCAGCATCATCATCAAGAGGAACATCAAAGTCATCTCCAAGTTGTTGATCACTATAATTATGTTGCTCACCATTCTGAACATTATTATCAACAGTATCCAGATCATGTATAGGCATCCAAACTAGATCAATTTCAGACAAACTATTGTCTTCCTCAAGCGTAGACTTCTTTACCTTATCAATGTCTTTAATGTTTTGATCTTCTATGAATTGCACATCATGACTTCTGACAAGTTTCTTCTCAATAGGATCATACATCCTGTAACCATACTCATCATAACCATACCCAATGAAGATACACTACCTGATCTTCATATCCAACTTGGATCTTTCATCCTTTGGAACATGCACAGAGGCCTTACAACTAAAGACTCACAAATGATCATACTTGACATCTTTGCCAAACTAAATCTTGTCTGGCACCTTTGTATTCAAAGCAATTGCAGGACTGAGATTAATAACATGTACTGTTGTGTAAAGTGCCTCCCCCCAGAAATGCTTAGATAACCTTGCTTCAAAAGCATGTACCTAACCCTCTCAATCAATGTTCTGTTTGTCCTCTCTACTAAGCCATTCAACTGAGGAGTTTTAGGAGGAGTCTTTTCATGTCTGATATCCTACTACTTGCAATATACATCAAATGATCCACAATATTCACCACATTATCAAAACAAATACATTTCACCTTCTTTCCTAATTATCTCTCAACCAAAGCCTGGAATTGTTTGAACTTCTCCAACACTTGGTCCTTTGTCTTCAAAACATAAACCCAAATCTTCCTAGAACAATCATTAATAAAGGTAACAAATTAAAGTGCACCACTAAATTACTTTACCTTCAATGGGCCACAAACATCAGAATGCACCAATTCTAACAACTTTGACTTCCTTAAGGGAGGATGCTTCTTAAAGGATACTCTAGTCTACTTACCAGCCATGCAATGAGAACATTTCTCCAACTTTGCATTCTTCAATCCTGTCCTTTTTGGCCAAACAATTCAATCCTTTTTCACTTATATGACTAAGCCTTCGGTTCCACAAAGATGCCTCCATATCTATGGCATTCACACTGTCTTTAGCAACCAAAGCTTTTGTCCAATATAGTTTAGAAATTTTCTCCCCTCTAGCCACAACCAATTTACCTTTGGTGAGTTTCCATTTTCCATGACCAAAGTGATTATCATAACCACCATCATCAAGCATATGCACAGATATCAAGTTAAAGCGAATATCTAGAGCATGTTTGACTCCTTTAAGCCACAAATGCATTCCTATGTTGGTTTGCAAGCAAACATCACCAACACCAATCACCTTGGTCACACCATCATTACCCATCTTCAACACTACAAAATCACCTAAGGTATAAGATATAAAGAACTCCTTCCTTGGTGTAACGTGCAGTGTAGCACTGCTATCAATAATCCACATGCTCTCATTGGATACAAAATTAACCAACTCAAAGTCTCGAAGAACGACAAGATCATCACCTATAGTAGTGTTCACACGATCATCATCATTATCATCATCATCATTCTCTTTTGACTTACCCTTTTTGCCTTTATTCTCCTTTTTCCACAAGAAACAATGCTTCTCTATATACCTTGTTTTGTGACCGTAGTGACACTCCACATTCTTGTATCTGGACTTGGATTTACTTCTACTCTTTTCTCTTTCCTTTTTCTAACTTCTCCCATATTTTTAGTGACAAGTACCTAAAATTGAAATGAAGAACCTTGTGCCTTCCTTCTCATCTCCTCGTTAAGGACACTACCTTTTACCATTTGTAAAGAGACAACACCATTAGGGGCTGAATTTGTGATAGAGACCTTAAAAGTCTCCCAAGACTCAGGTAGAGAATTCAAGAGTAGTAATCCAAAAATCTCATCTTCAAAATTGATACCCATTCCTGACATCAGATCAATAATCCCTTGAAATTCAATCAAGTGATTTGATAGCGAAGTGCATTCCTTGAACTTCAAACTCACAATAGAATTTAACAAAAATAATTTGTTGTTCCGACACTTTGAGGCATACAAAGATTCAATCTTCTCCCACAAAGTCCTGGCATGTATCTCACTTCCAATGTTATTATAAACATTATCATCCACAAAAAGTCGGATAAAACCACATACCTGCTGATGCTCAAAGTCCCATTCTTCATTAAACATAGATTCTGGCTTCTAAGTAGCAAAAACAGGAAGATGCATTTTCTTCACAAATAATAAATCTTTTATCTTCCCTTTCCAAAAGTGATAATTAGTAGCATTCAGACTCACCATTCTATTTGTATTACCCTCCATTATTCTGACAAGTAGAACACCCTTCAAACTGGAGAGCTCTGATACCACTCTGAGGGGGAAAAGGCAATAAGGCACATGAAATGATGCCACAACGCAGCGGATATAAATTCCTCTAACTTGCAAGAATCTCTAAGGAGTAACCACAAATAAGAATGATAGTAACAATGAGAAGAATCACGCAAGAGACACCAATATTTTTATTCGTGGAAAAACCCCTCAACGTGAGAGGTAAAAACCACGGGTCATCCAAACCAAAGAAATCAATCAAATATAATCAAATAAGGATATAAGAGTGTTAAGGTCAAGAACAGTATTTGTTCATACAACCAACCAGCACAAGCAAGCAAAAAAACTTGTAGATAAAGAACAAGATGAAGCAACAAGAAAGTAAAGAACCCACAAAATTGAGCTACTGTACGAGCACGATTTGTCACACCACATACCTACAAATCAAGATCTAAATGGTCAAGATGTAGAACTACGTGTGTTGAACCTATTGTCAATTTTCAGCCCAATCCAGTGGTTAATGAAGTATATATCGCAATTTTGACATGGTTTTTTTATGTTGAGATGAAAATAGAACACCTTCTTTCTCTCTTTCTCTCCCTCTCTCTCTTCTCACTTTTGCCTTGTGAAAATCCACTCTTTCTCAATCTCCAAATCTGAGCCCTTCTCCTCTTATAAAGAGAGACCTAGCGGGCTTGAGAATATTGGGCTTTTTGTCTACATAATTGGTAGCCTAAAAATAACCCAACAAGCTTACATCTTGCCATTTTCTTCGTTCTTGTGTGATTTGCACATGTGCTAAGGGTTAATCTAGGTTTTGCCTTGATTCTCTTTTATGATTCTTGTCTCACATGCCTTGGTGATATGATTTAGGCCTTATGTTGGACATATTTGAAATTATTTTGTGGTTAATAATCACACATTGGTTGAGTATTGGGCCATTGTGCTTAATTAAGGATAGATGCTAATCTTTGCTTATTTTTGGACTTAATTTTCATTATGAGGTTACTATATTATGCAAGTCATATCTGGAGTTACAAACCTCTAAATTAGACAATCTTGGTAGCCCTGGAAAGCTAAGACAAGATACACAACTTCTCTCTTAACAATTCAACCCAGATCAACCATTTGCAATGTCAAATATGGACGTGAAATTACTACCTCCACACCATTCTGATTGGGCTTTTCCTTGTAGATTCTAGCCCAGATTATAAGGCCCTAGTTGGTGGGCTTTTTGTGCTACTAAATCCTATGTCCAAGCCTATTTTCCTTAACATTTTTCGAGCATGTAATCATTAGGAAGTTTAGTTAGGAAGTTGAGGAGTTAGTTAGTTAGTTAATTAGTTTGAAACTTGTTGGAGACTCTTGAGTTTTGGGAAAGTTGAAAGGGTTTCTTGCATTGGAAGCTTTCCTCTCTTCTCCATAATCTTTTGCTTCAATTTTGTCTATTTTCCTTCTCTTTATTTTTTTGCTAAGTTTTCTATGACGATGGCCATGGAAGGCTAAGCTTCTTTATCAATTCAAGGTTCAAGAATGCAAATTAATTTGAGTTCTTGATTCTTTATGCAATTTCTACCATTTGTCTTTCTAATTCTTAATTGATTTTCATGATTGTGATCTTGCTTTGAGTTTTGGATTATGTTCTATTAGGTAATCGATTGATAACATAAAATCAATCAATTATGATTCGAAATCCATGCTAATTAGGGGCTGTGATTGTGATCTTAATATGCATGGACGAATGTAAGATGATTATCTAAAGAAACTTAGGTTGATATGAAATTGCATCCTTCTTAGAACAATGCTAATTAATTGCATGATTGAATCCTTGAATTGATGTTACATAAATCATTTTAGATTCATTCTATTTTGTATGAATTTTATTCTACATAATTTCTGTTTTACATAATTCCTGTTATACATAATTCCTGTTATACATAATTCTGTATCATCTAACCCCTCATTTTTTCACATTCATTTTGGATTTTGATAAATAAAATTAGGCATAATATGATTGTATCCTTATAATAATCGACCTAGGTTAGTCCCTACACTACGAAAATTAAGGAAAATCTAGTGATTTGATAGTGTGTCGATGACATTATTAGTCACATAATTCTGCAATTCAACCACATCCTGGATTTCCCTATTTAACTCATGAAGAAATATCGCCATAGTGGCCTCCTTACTCTCCCTAAGCTGGGCTCTAAATAGGTCCATTTTCATTTCTTTATGGTACTCCTCTATACTCTTGGACCCCTAGCACAACCTTTGAAGCTTATTATGTACGTCCTTTGCATATGAAGGTGGAGTAAATCTCTTTCTCATTAATATTTTCAAATCATACCAACTATCACAAGGCTCAACTACACCTATCCTTACAAATTAAAGTAGAGTTTCCAAAAGCTAAGGTCACCAACCTCACCCTTTTTCTACCTTGTATATCAAAACTAGTTATCACTTGCTCAACCTTGAGCTCCCAATCTATATAGAACTCAGGCTTAGAATTCCTTAGGAATGTAGGTATCTTGCATTTGCTCATGTCTAATTCATCCCTCCTATCCTCTTCTCTCCTATCACATCTCTCATGTCTCCCACCTCTCTCCTCCTGCCTATTCCTCTCATGTCTTTCACGCCTCTCTTCCTTATAGGACCATGAACTCCTATTGCGGTCACTATAGTTCCCCCCTTCGACACCATCCTACTTGGCTCTACTCAAAGCCTCAACCTTATCATTAGTGCTTTGTGTATCCTTTTGCACCACATCAAGCCCTTTGCCAACTAGGTCTAACTTTTCTCTATGCTCATTCATGGTATCTATGATGTACTTAGACTTAGGTGAAAGACCTTCCTAATTTATATTGAAACTTCCCATTCTTCTTTCACTACTTCACACCCTAAATCCTCCTAAACCTTCTCAAACTACTATAGAACCACACTACTTCACACCATACTCTCTAAGTATTTGCCATTCACTCTCGTGTTTCACACAACTTATGACTTTTTCTATAAGGTACTTTCTAGCCTTTTTTCTCTCAATTATCATCCTAAGATTGACTAAGAAACCAACTCTCTAAATCAAACATCTCAACTACAAGTGAAGGCCAAGAAAATCTTAAGATACTTTTAGGAAAGCAAAGGAAAGAAAACTCAAAGACAAAACACTAGAAGCCAAGAAAATTGACAAGCAAGTAAAGTTAAGAAAAGGAAAGCTAAATTCAAAGGTATTTAATGTGACATGTAAGAAGACTAAAAAAAAGACATTTATAAATGCATAGGAACTTAAAAAAATAGGCAAAAGTTTACTACATTTACAATGTACCACAATCAATGCACCGAAACTAGCAAAACTAGCACTCTAGAACCCATGTGTGCCTTATAAACTTTTAGACCCTTAAACAAATTTTTCTTTGGATATTTTTCTTTTGTTTTTATGTGACTAAGTTCTGTTTTTACTAAAATAAGCCATTTGGAAACTCTTTTCCTTTAACTTTTACAAATCTTTTTTCACAAACATTTGACCCTTAATTTTTTTGACAGCACAAGCACAACTATAGCACACTTTCTTGCATAATTTCTCCAAGGATTTCATCAGACACATGGTGAACATCACCTAGGTGCAGGGTAGCAACATAATAACACAAGAATAATGCAATTCTACTATGTTTTTTTAGCAAGATACACGGCCACACGTAGCCAGCATCAAGAACCATGAAATCTGACCAAACCCTCACCCAAAAGGATCATGAACTACACAAATTAAGAACAAAACAACTCAAGGAATTTTGAAAAACTGAACTATGGATCTAAGCACAATATTCATGTGATCAAAACCTCACAAAAAGAAGCAAAACGAACAAGAACTGGATCAAGAAGATAGAGATGAACTTACATGGTGATGGTTCGCCCAAACCACCTCAAATGCCATGGACTCCTCTTGTTTTGGAGCTGCATTTAGCTACTAGGTGCAGAATTCCAGCTCTAAATACCAATTAAAATGCCATCAAATCATGAATTAAGCCTAGTATGCAAGAATTTCTGAGAACCAAGAAGAATGCAAGAACCGCGGAAAAACCAATAAGGAGGAAAGGAAAAAGATGGTGAAGGTAGGAATCGATTCGCCAACTAGCTCAAAAGAATTAGATAAGAGTAGTGAGATTCACCACAAGCACCATGAATGATTGATGAGAATAGAGGTTTTTTAGGCACTCCAAGAATAGAGAGAAAGCTTTCACAAGTGCAAATAACCTTCTATTTCTCAAGTGAAAAAAATATCAAAAGTTCTTTAAGCGTAAGTACATATGGTTCTTTTATAGCATGATTAGTGGTTGTATTAGGCTCCACTAATCATGCTTAAGACCCCACGAAAGGGATCAAGTAACAAGGCCTAAAACGCAAGCCATCCTAGCCATAGTCTTAGCAACCAAAAATTTGGTCATTTTAGCGACCAAATTGGAGACGGATCGACTAGGTGTATTTTGGCATCCAAAAAGGACCTCAGCTCAAGGCTATCCTATCCTTTATGGAGTTTACTAAAAATAAAAGGAAAGTAAAAAGAAAACAAAGGTGTTTCCAACCCTATACATTGCCTACAAGGCAGCTAGACACATGGTACAAAGTATGGACTCCTTGGTCTTCTCCTTGGTCCTTGAGGATGGCCAAATTGTGTTGTACTTCCTCTTGGATCCTCTTAAGCCTTCCTTTAATGGCAGTTCCTTCAAGTTTAGGGGTTTCCTCTTCTATATATGAATCAGTTATGAAGTTATTACATGTTCTCACTGAGCAAGTACCTCTACTCGCCCAACAAGGGTCATTTTTTGGGAAAATTGTATTAGTGCTCGCAAAGCGAGACCTAATTCTCATTAAGTACCTCGACAATAACACTTACAACCTAAAAGATCTCCCTATTTACTAAGTGAGCCTTGATCTCGATGAGTGAGTGTTCATGAATTGATGAACATTATGAATGTAGACTTACAATGAATACATAAATTTATACTCTTATTGCATGAGTTATGTCACACTGAGCGAGGACCTTAAATACCTAGAAAAATAACTAAACCATTGAGTGAGTCATCCACTTGTTTAGTGAAGACCGAGAACTTTGAAAATTTAGTTTCCCTATGAGAAAATTCACAGAGTGAGCCCTAACCTCGCTAAGTGACTAAATCAGAATTGAGAGTACAAACTCTCTACAACTCCACTCGTTGAGCGAACCCACTAGGTTGTTGAGCAAATCAAAAAGCACGACCTATAAGTTCTATCTTATTGAGTGAATAAAATGCTTCATTGAGTAAACAAACTAAAGGATGCACTAAGTGAGAAAGGAACTAACTAAGTGAGATAATCAACCCAAGAAAGTTGATAAGCAGGTTTTCAGTCGTCTTACACACATCAAATAAAACTAAAGCTAACTATAGTATAGCTAACCCTAGGTCGATTCTCTCAAGGACACGGTGTGTTAAATTGTGACTAAGTGTAGAAATCAAAGTTTGTGTAGAAAACACTAAGTATTGTAGAATGTTGGCTTCATATATGTGAAAATACTGACTTGGCCTCAATGACGCTAAGACCAACCTGCTCTTGGCAATCTGATTTCGACTAACAGGGAACTGATCTGGTTTTCGTTGAGAGTAACTTAGACGCGATGGAGTCGGACTGACTCGATCTTGGACTCTAGAAAAACAGTAAAAATGGGGGTTGTTGTGTTTAAGAGCAGGAAATAAACTAAGTGCAAAAAAATAAGCTAAATTAATCTATACTAACTATTGTACCAATTCAGAAATCAACACACAACAGTTTACCATTCTTACTTAGAATTATACTCCGAATCAACCTTAGATTCTTACGACAATCGTCGAACGTTTATCCATTGCCATACCAAGGATTTACACAATCGCCACCTCATCAGTTGGTAGGGAGTATGTACTTCCTTGATTTTAGGTTTTCTCTACCTAATCAGATTATTAAACCAGTTCCAATCGGCCCTAGTCTAACGTGATCTACCTCTAACAATATGCAATCGTAGCAAGGTTAAAGTAGATTAAAGCACATGTGATATAATCAAAGTCAGAATTGCAAACCGGTTATATTATTAAAAATAGAGTCGAATACAAAGGTGAGAATTCAATGTTTTCTAGAGAGTCCGCCATCCATGACGATCACCAATGGAAGGATGATAGTGGTGCACCAGTGATGGCTAGACATTAAGGTTTCCATCCACTAGAGTGCGTCGACTATACCGAGCGATCACCTTTGACAGCTTCCAACTTCCTAAATCCTAATTCTGTACCTTCTCTATCGAGAGAGACACCCTACTAAAGCTTTGTGTACCGCCGTGCTAGCTTGGAATGCCTACAATCGCTGACGGTGCTAGGTCTAGAATTCCACTATTTTTCCACACTCAAAACTCGTGCCTTGTGTGTCGTTATAAACATGCAGGGCAGTTACGACTAAATCTAAATCTAATCCTACAGAATAGTTGATTCCTTGATCCTAATAGATTTCTTGCTTAGTTACCCAAAATATATATTTCCCTAATTCTAACAGATTTCTAGCTGAGTTACCTGAATTACATATTTCCATGATCCTAACAGATTTCTTGCTGAGTTACCCGAATTACATATTTCCTTGATTCTAACAGATTTCTAGTTGAGTTACCTGAATTACATATTTCCTAATTTACTCTTCCTATAATCACACGTTATTCCTAGTTTGTTGGAGTGATTTCTGCCACTGATATCAGTTCTAGCTAGGACCACTTCTTCTGGGCCAAGATGCTCCTTTTAGGCTGAGATACGCTCGACTCTCAGGCTTATAAAACAAGTCCAATCTTTTATCAGTTAAAATCCTCATTTTAACACAAATTTATATTTTTCCTATTTCTAGGCTCATAATTCGAATCTTAACTAAGACAAGACTCTTACTCACTAAATAGTCTCATCTTAAGCCCTTGTGAGATGTATAAAATATGAATTATCAAAAGTCAATGAAGAGAATTCGCTGAGTGAACCCACAGGCTCGCTGAGCGAAATTAGTAGAGTTTAAGACATGTAAATGAATATCCTTTTCTTCTTAAAATCATAATATCCACTCCTATAAATAAATCCTAATGAAAATGAAAGTGAATAACTACAAGATTTGCAAGTGGAACCTTAAAGACCGACAAGTCATAAGACTTAAATAAAATTTATATCCAATCATACGACGATTGTTGTAAGTGGTGTCAATTTGAGAATGACAATTATATATGTTTTGTTATATGATTGGTGAAGGTATAGTGAGTATGTAGGTCAATAATCTTTTACACTACAGTTCAAGTAGGCACGTAAACTTGGTTGACTGTCTGGATTGGGCCTTCAAGCCTAGTGTTAGATAAAAGGTGTGCAGCAATCAGGTCTTGGGGATAAGGAGACAAACAACTCCATAAAGGTCCAAGATCATTACAAACCTTGTGTCGTGATGAGCCACTAGCCATGTATACCTATCCCGAAAAACCATCCATCTCATCCATAGATCAAGTATTGGTGTTTCCCCCAATGGTTTCCTTGGCACGTGTCGTGTTGTGATGACTTGGTAGTCGTGTATACTATATTAAGGGAAAATGTCTAATTGATCTTTTGAAACTAGAGTCTCTATGAAGTACGATTGTGTTGATATATATAACATAAGAAATAAAATAAACATCCAAATTTCAAAAGGTTCAAACATTCAAACGCAACCTCAACTCAGACTCCTCAAAACAACCAATACATACATATGCATATACATATACATATATACATTCATACATACATACATACATACATACATACATACATACATACATACATGCATGCATGCATGCATGCATACATAGATACATACATACATACATACATACATACATACATACATATATACGTATGTGTGTGTGTTGTATATTATAAGTTTACCCTTATGTTCTTATCGTGTATGTGCCACTAGGATGATTTTGAACAACATTTCGTTAGGAGCAGATGCCGAGGCCATCGAGGAACTAGTCCCAATCTTGCCTACCATTCAAAAAGATACATTTGGGTACTTTCTCCTTACGTTTCATGGAGACCATGGTTGGCCCAAGAGCGTCTTGGACGATTAATCCAAACTTGAAGTGCATTAGGTACTGTAGCGATATCACTATCAACTTCATGCCATGCATCACTATCCTAATTTCAATTATGTTTTACGCTACATTGGGCTTCTACCTGGCTATACGAGAGATGTGGAGCCGACCTACTAATAAGTGATATTTTATACACCTCACAAGGGCTTAATATAGGTATTATTGAGACCATTTGGTACTTAAGAATCATATCTTAGCTAAGATTCAGATTATGGACCTAGAAATAGGGAAAATGTAAATATGTGCTAATTTTAGGGTCTTAGCTAATAAAAAGATGGATTCATTTTACAGGCCAAGTGAAAGACGTCTCAACCCATTAAGAAGCACCTCGGTCCAGGAGAAGCTGTCCCGGCCAGACCAACTCCTTCCTAGACCAAATCAGCTCCTCAGCCCAACAGCCAAATAGAGGAACATGCGATCCAATTGAAGCTGATCTAGCCAAGGCACACTCCGAGTCCAACTTAGTTGCCACGTCACTCCAGGAGAAGCTTACAACACAAGTAGGATCATTTAGAAGGGTAGAAAGGACAAATCAGAATCTGTAATTCAGTTAGGAAATTTGTTAGGATTAGGCCTGCATCACAAGCTACCCATCTCGTGCATATAAAAGGTAAGCTAGAGCACGATTAGTAGTTGTTGAATTCAGAATTTTATCCAGTCCAATTGCATTTCATCTTCTCGCTCTCGCTCCATTGATGGTGCATGGTGCTTTAGTATTGTGTCTCTCTCGGTCGAGGAGGTACAAGCTAGGAATTGGGAAGCTAGAGGTAGAGGAGATCACTCGGTTTAGCCAACGCACTCTAGTGGACTAAATTCTCAGTGTTCTAGTCAATGTTGATGAACCATCACCATTCTTCCATGGTAGTCGGAGCCCATGTATCAATACTCTATCTCAAAAATATGATTGGTTTGTATTTATTATCTCTTGATAGTAAATCTGCTTTTAATCTGCTTTCACTGTGTTGCGGTTTGATAAGTCATATTTTATACACCTCACAAAGGTTTAAGATGGGTATTATTAAGACCGTTTAGTGATTAAGAGTTCTGTCTTAGTTAAGATTTGAATTATGGGCCTAGAAATATGAAAAATATAAATCTATGCTAAATTAAGGATTTTAACTAACAAAAGATTGGACTTGTTTTGCAGATGTGAAAGTCGAAAGCATCTTGACCCAAAAGGATCATCTAGGCCCAAAGAAAGCATCTCAGCCCAGTGGAGAAAGCTTGAAGGCCGAGAGCATCTCAGCCCAAAAGGAGCATCTCAGCCTAGTAGAAGCCAAGAGCATCCTGGTCCAAGTCGACATCAGTGGCCAAAATCACTCCAA
The DNA here is from genome assembly GCA_025330945.1 of Mucuna pruriens. Classification (NCBI taxonomy): domain Eukaryota; kingdom Viridiplantae; phylum Streptophyta; class Magnoliopsida; order Fabales; family Fabaceae; genus Mucuna; species Mucuna pruriens. Next base: position 16,079 of record JAENHJ010000274.1, on the reverse strand, counting down.
CAAGAATGCAAATATGATTATGCTAAAATTAAGGAATCTGCAATACAAATTTGATTATACTAGAATTAAGGAATCTATAATGGAGATATGATTATGCTAGAATCAAGGGATTTGTAATTTCCTAGGATTGAGAAATCTATAATCAGTAATTCAAATTTATAATCTATTAGGATCAAGAAAATATGTAATTTAGGTAACTAAGCAAGAAATATGCTAGGATCAAGGAATCAGCGATTCTGTAGGATTAGATTTAGATTTAGCTAGCTTGTATATAAATAAAGCATGCCAGGCCACGTCTTCGATGTGGAAAAATAGTGGAATTCTAGAGCTAGCACTGTCAGCAATTGTAGACATTTCAAGCTGGCACGGTGGTACACGAAGCTTCAGTAAGGTGTCTCTCTCGATCGAAGAGGTATAGGACCAGGATTTGGGAAGCTGGAAGCTGTCGAAGGTGATTGCTTAGTATAGCCGACACACTCTGGTGGATGAAAACCTTAATGCTTGGCCATCACTAGTGCACCACTGTTGTCCTTCCATTGGCGATCGTCATGAAAGGCAGACTCTTTGGAGAATGCTGAATTCCCACCTTTGTATTCAATTCTATTTTCAATATTATGACTGTTTGCAATTCTATCTCTTGATTATAATTCCTACGCTTTAATCTGCTTTTAACTTTGCCGTGATTACACATTGTTAGGGGTAGATCACATTAGACTGGGATCGATTGGAACTGGTTGAATAATCTGATTAGGTAGAGAACCTAAAATCAACCAAGTACATAATCTGCTATTTTTTTTTTCTATTTTTTCTGTTTTCTTCAATTGGTTAGCCTTTTGTTTCTCTTTTGGTTTTTCTATTTGGTCAATAACACTTGTGCACTCTAATACTAGTATTGTTCCTAATTCTTCTAATCTTGATCATTCTGCTCCTAGATCCAATGGACAACGAAATAAGCTATACATTGTTGTTGTAATGTATCACTATGGTTTCCTCAATATCCCGAATGGGATGGAGCCTGGTCATACAAGAATTATCCATATGAGCTAAGAACTGTGTTGCTTGAGTTATATGATTTTGCAGGTAACACTTACCATTTTAACAATAGGGGATCCACGCCATCCAAAGGAATGAATGCGATTGCTAGTGCTGACAATCAGAGATTTGAAGGATACATAGATGGATGTGGCATGTGTGGTTATGTAGGACATCTACCCAATGATTGTCCCATTTTACAAGAACCACCACCTCCATTCAGACCACAACTAGTACAAGAAAGTTCCTTAGAGGATTTAATCAAGCAATTGGCCGTGAATAACATTCAATTCCAAAAGAATGTGTCTGCCACACAACAACCAACGTAGGAGCTTAATAGTTCACCTTCTTTGGAAGGTCTGGTGCAACAGTTTCATCAAAACAACATGCAATTTCTACAAAATATAAATGCCACAATGCAAGAGTTGAAAGCATAAATTGGTCAACTAGCCACCACGATAAATCGACTACAGTTCGAAGATTCTGGTCAAGTTCCTTCCCAAGCCATTCTTAGTCCACAAGAGAATATGAGTGACATAACTGTGAGGAGTGGCATGCAGCTACCGAACAACAATCACTAAAAAGTGTAATATGGATTTTCTGCAAATCCGGACTCAGAGAATTCAACCACTATGATGGGCTTTGCCAACTCCAGTAGTGTTTCCAACTCTATGCTTGCTGTTGCCGACTCTATGAAGATGACTAAGATTGACGACTGCATGCCAACTATTTTTGATGTGGCTGATGTGGTTAAGATTGCAAATTTTATGACTGATGTAACTAATCTTACTGATATGACATGGATGAGATTTCGGACCAAGTTACTAGGGTCGAGATAGTTGATCCCGCATGTGTTGATGTTAACATAACTAATCTCATGTGTTCTGATTCCAAGATGGTTGATCCTAAATGATAATGCTTTTGTTGATAGGGCTGAGGATGTTGATTCTCTGGTTGACAAGTCGGACAGTGTTAATATGACTGAAATGGCCGACTCTGTAGTTTCTATGTCGGACCATGCCAATATATTAGAAGTTGCCAACTCTATGATGGAGGTTCCGAGTCTTGCTTATATAATTGAGGTTGCCGACTCTGGGTCAATATTTCTACTTTTACCGATATGCCTGAAATGTCGGATTCTGTGGCTAACGTGTCCAACTTTGCCAATGTGGTTGATAATTCTAACAGTGCCAATATAACTAAATTTTTAGATTCTAGGACTGAAGTGTCATATTCTGTTAATAATTTTTTGGCTCATGAACCAACAATTGCTGATTCAGGTAATCAAAGCCCAAACTGCAACCAAGCCAAATCCGTGTCTAACCCCGAATGCCGAATCCGTAAGAAAGCTGAGACCGACTCGGCACCCCAAGGCCGAAACCTGGTGTGGGCCAAAAGCGACTCAGGTGAGGAGACTAATGCCGAGTCTGCCACGAGCATACAGTCGAGAATCGAAGGCAATTCGGACGACAAGAACCAGAAGGAGCCCGACGCCGAATCAGTTTCAAACACGCCCGATTGCAAGAACGTCCGACTCTAGCGGCCAACTGGGAGCCGAGTCCAACTCGGGTAATCAGAGTTGGAAGCAACCAAAGGTCAAAATCAACTCAACACACCACTTGTCGAATCTCGGCCAAGCTGGCCAATCAAGATATCTGACAACAACAACGTCTGGTTCAGGTGGCCGAAACCAATATCAAGCAAAGTCTGAATGTGTCCTTGGTAGCCAATGCCACAACTTGACGGATGTCGAGACTCTATTCGATAGTCGCATCTATACGTGGAGACTTGAGATGACACTCGACCATCCGACTCTACATTCGAAAAGCCGAATCCACTCTCGGCAGTTGTGTTAGGAATCCACGAATGAACCTTCTTCACTTTGCTCCCTAGTAGCAGAATCAATACTAGTGTCATCCATAGCGCAACCATTCCATGCCTTAGTAAATTTGCATTCTGAATTGACTAAACACTCTAAATTTTTTGGAAATATGGATTTTAAGAATTCTGTTAATTATGAGTGTACCTGTACTAGATTAACTAAATCTTCTTTGTGTGTGAAAAGCAGCAATGACACTAATCCAATTTCAAGAGATATAGGCAATATTGCAGAGAATTACTGGAGGATATGATGTTGAAACTACCAAAATGGATGAGGAGAAAGCTCCCCCAAGCTGTAGACAACAGGAGTAAAGCAAAAATACTGGATATCAGATTTTTCACATTGTTTCCACCCTAAAAAAAGCAGTCTTTCTATTTCACCCCTTCCTTTTCGCACATATGCTTTGCATTAAGGACAATGCATCATTCAAGTGTGGGGGGGTATTCCTTAGGAGGGGTGACAATTGTTTGGTTTTCTTTTGTTTTTAGTTTTGTTATTTCGTTCCTGTTCTATTTCATTTTGTTTCTTTTCTTTTTATTCCAGTTCTGCTATTTTTATTTTTCCTAAGTCTATGTCAACCCTGGTTCCATTTTTGTCGGGTCCAAACCAACTTCGGTTTTGTTCAATTTTGGTTTTCATTTTCGTTTTGTTTTATTTTCCCTTAACTAAATTCTGATTTTTGATTGCCAAGAAAAATGTTTTGAAAAAAAAATGGATTTCCTTTAGGATTTGACAAAATAATAAGAGGCAGTGCATGATCCTGGAGGAAAGATTTTTCAAACTTGATAAGGAATGAAATTTTTGCATCTTTGGGCATTGAGTGATTGAAAAACTGAAAAAGAGGAACCTTTAGTGATTGAGCAACCATTCGTGTGAGAATTTTCGAGCCTTGCATACATAATGGCTTTACATCTTGTCATTCTTTCCTTTCTTGTGTGATATTTGCATTCATGACGACTGGTTACTCTAGATTTTTCCTTGACTCTCTAGATACATCTTGTTTTGCATGCAAGAGTGATATGGTCTAGGCCATGTTTCTATTAAGCCCTAAGCCAAAAGGTCTTACCTTGAAAACTTTATCCCTTTCTTACCTTCTTTGAGCCTGAATAACCATCTTTTCTAATATGACAACTCATTACAACCCAAAGCCTAAAAACCATGATCAACCTTAACCTTAGGGGGATAGAGGAGCTTTGGAATTGTTTTGCGAGTGGGTCTCGTTCAAGTATGGGGGTGACACTTAGGGACATAGCAAGAACAATGCATCCAAAAGGGGTTGAAAAAGAAAAGAAAGAAAAACAAGTGCTGGATGAAACAAAGAAAGGGAAAGCAGCCAAAAGTTATAAGCTGTAGCAAAATTACAACACAAAGCTACAAAACAAAAAGTGAGAAAAAGAAGAAAAGAAAAGTGGAAAAAGAGAAAGAAAAAAGTGAGCAAGAATGCTCTTAATGGAACCGCAATATCCTAGGGGATTCCCTCCATGCTGCGAACTCATTCCCTATTGATCCTCCTTTCCCTATGGTTACTAAAGCTCACTTACCATCCTGTATCCTACCCTTGACTTTGGCTACGTTACAAGTCGACAAGAAGTCCTAATGATCTTGATTGCATGCGATTTTGAAGGTGTAGAAGGAAAGGCTAGTCAAAGTTCAGTAGTGTCGGTTGCATGGGATGTTTGAGTGTATACATAATCCTAAACACTTGAGAGATTGAGAGAATACGCCTTGAGAGAGAGCTTGGTCACTTCATGGTTACTCTTTGATGTTTGCAGGTTGCTTATTTGCTTTGGGTGTGGAGAAAGTAACTCTCATAGATTGTTTGAAAATATGGATTTGGGGATAATTACATGCTTGATCTGTTTGTCCAAACTTGAAAATTCATTTGAAAACATATTTCCCCTTTCAATTTCCTTGAACGATCAAATTTGATTTTACCCAAGAGTGCAAAATGTAGGGGGTCTGATAAGTCATATTTTATACACCTCACAAAAGCTTAAGATGGGTATTATTAAGATCGTTTAGTGATAAGAGTCCTGTCTTAGTTAAGATTTGAATTATGTGCCTACAAATAGGAAAAATATAAATTTGTGCTAAAATAAGGATTTTAACTAACAAAAGATTTGACTTGTTTTGCAAGCCTGAAAGTTGAGAGCATCTTGGCCCAAAAGAAGCATCTTGGCCCAAAGAAAGCATCTTAGCCCAGTGGAGAAAGCTTAAAAGTCGAGAGCATCTTAGCCCAGTAGAAGCCGAGAGCATCTCGGCCTAGTAGAAGCCGAGAGCATCTCGGCTCAATAGAACCTAAGAGCATCTTGGTCCAAGCCGACGTCAATGGCCAAAATCACTCCAGCAAGAATGCAAATATGATTATGCTAAAATTAAGGAATTTGTAATACAGATTTGATTATTCTAGAATTAAAGAATCTGTAATGTAGATATGATTATGCTAGAATGAAGGGATTTGTAATATCCTAGGATTGAGAAATATGTAATCAGTAATTCAAATTTGTAATTTGTTAGGATCAAGAAAATATGTAATTTAGGTAACTGAGCAAGAAATTTGCTGGGATCAAGGAATCAACGATTATGTAGGATTAGATTTAAAATTAGCCAGTTTGTGTATAAATAAAGCACGCGAGGCCACGTCTTCGATGTGGAAAAATAGTGGAATTCTAGACCTAGCACCGTCAGCAACTACAGACATTCCAAGCTAGCATGGTTGTACATGAAGCTTCAGTAAGGTGTCTCTCTCAATTGAGGAGGTACAGGATAAGGATTTGGGAAGTTGGAAGCTGTTACTGGTGCACCACTTCCGTCCTTCCATTTTCGATCGTCGTAGAAGGTAGACTCTTTGGAGAATGTTGAATTCCCGCCTTTGTATTCAATTCTATTTTCAATATTATGACTAGTTTGCAATTTCGTCTCTTGATTATAATTCCTACGCTTTAATCTGCTTTTAACTTTGCCACGATTGCACATTGTTAGGGGTAGATCACGTTAGACTAGGGACGATTGGAACTGGTTTAATAATCTGATTAGGTAGAGAACCTAAAATTAACCAAGTACATACTCCCTGCTAATTGATGAGGTAGCGATTGTGTAAATCCTCGGTATGGCAATGGACAAACATTTGGCGATTGTCGTAAGAATCTAAGGTTGATTCGGAGTATAATTCTAAGTAAGAATGGTAAACTGTTGTGTATTGATTTCTAAATTGGTATAGTAGTTAGTATATATTAGTTTAGCTTATTTTTTTGAACTTAGTTTATTTTTTGCACTTAAGCACAAACCTCCCTCTTTACTTCTTTCTAAGAGTCAGAAACCGAGTTAGTCCGACTTTGTTGCATTCGAGTCTGCCTTTAGTCGAGACCGTGTCAGATTTGTCTCTACCGAGACCTAATCGGGTCAATCTCTACCGAGAGTAAGTCGGCATTCTACACTTGACGTTTTTGCATAAAACTCTGATTTCTACACTTAGTCACAATTTAACAAACTGTGTCCTTGAGAAAATTGACCTAGGGTTAGCTATACTATAGTTAGCTTTCGTATTTATTTGAGGCGTGTAAGACGACTAAAAACCCGCTTATCATGGTTGCGTATTTGTAAGAGTAAATCAAAGTTAGGCTAAGCCGGTTGGAACCTGTTTAACAACTTAATCAGGTAATCGATAAGAGAACCTAAAATCAACGACATGCATACTCCCTACCAACTAATGAGGTAGCAGTTGTGTAAATCCTCGGTATGGTAATGGACAAACCTTCGCCAAACATCATAAGAGCTTTAGGTTGAATGGGAATCATGAACTTGAGGGAAGAACTGAGAATTAATTACTTATTGATCTCTGTGTTGATGTAGTAGTTAATCAGTATAGTTTATTTTCATACTTAGTTTAGTTTTTGTTACTTCCTACGCTTTCTTACAAACCCCCTATTTCTTGCATTTCAATCCAAGACCGAGTCCAGTCTGACTTCGTCGCGTCTGTCGTGTCCGAAGTCTACACTTAACCGAGGCTGTGTCGAATTTGCCTCTATCGAGACTTAATCAAATCAGTCCTTGCCGAGAGAAAGTTGACATTCTACACTTTTAGCATTTTCTGCATAAAACTCTGATTTCCGCATAAAGCCATAATAGAACACACTATGTCCTTGAGAGATTCAACCTAGGGTTACACTATGCTATAGTTAGCCTTAGTTTTTATTTGATAAATGGAACACGACTAAAACACGAGTTATCAAATTGGCATCGTTGTTGGAGACACAAGTTCCTTTGTGTTTTTGTGTGCCAAATTTGAGTTTACACCAAATCTCGAGTCTATAAAATGCTAGGTCTATTTGTTTTGGTATACCGAGTCAATTTTATTTTGATTTAGTTTGCTGAGTTTTTAGTTGTTTTTGTATCTACTATTTTTCGGTTGAGTCTGAATTTTAAAGCTGCTAAGTCTATGTTGTTGGATCATTGCTTTTGTATTTCTTTTGCATAAATAATTGTTAAATTTGTAATTTTTGTCATAGTTGATTTTGTTTCCTACTCTGAATAACTGACACTAATTCCTTGCATCATTGACTCTAACTTTTATGCATAATTGATTTTATTTTCTGCTTTGCATCAAATAACTCCTTGCATAATTAACTTCAATTTTTCTGCATATTTGACTTTGCAATTTTCTGCATAATTTTTTTTAGTGTATGACTAGGAATGGTTCTAACATATTGTATGAATTAGATCCTGAGATAGATAGGACTTTACGTAGACTGGGGAAAGTTATGAGTTATGTAGTAAGTAATAGTAGTAGTTCTAATTCTATTTCTAATTTTGATTACACTATTTCTGTAACTAACGATTTTGATTTTTTTGAGTGTAATAGCTCTAACAATAACTTTGATTGTAATTTTGGTTTAAACAATTTTCAAGAGCCGAACCCGATGGAGAATAATGATCGAACCTTTAAGGAGTTGGCCATGCCGAATGTGGTGTACCAGCCTTGGTGCATCCAATATCCGCAGCTTGAGCCAGCTCAATCTTATAAATTGAAATCTGGTCTAATACATTTATTGCCCAGATTTCATGGTCTTGTAAGAAGACCCCCACAAGCATTTAAAAGAATTTCATGTGGTTTGTTACATAATGATACCGAAAAACTATATTAAGATGAAGGCATTTCCATTTTCCTTGGATGGAGCTGCTAGGGATTGGTTATATCTACAACTAGTTCTTTTCAACACCTGGGGGATATGAAGCGCATGTTCCTTAAGTAGTTCTTTCCAGCATCAAGAACTACGACCATCAGAAAAGTAATTCGTAGGATAAGGCTTCATCCTATAGAGACTCTAAACGAGTATTGGGAAAGATTTAACAAGCTATGTGCCACATGTCCATATCATCAAATCAACGAGCAGTTGCTGATTCAATATTTTTATACGAGTTTCACAATGATGGAACGAAGTATGATTAACGCTACAAGTGGAGAAGCATTAATGGACAAGACGCCAGTAGCAATAAGGCACCTGATCTCCAATATGGCAAGCAACACGTAGCAATTTGTGATCAAAGGAGCCAGTCCTTCCCGGATGGTGAATGAAATCGGTGCAGTTGACAATCTAAGATTGAAAAATCAATTAACCGAATTGATATCACTAGTAAGGAAACTTGCTGTTGGACAACATTAACCAAGTATAGCAGCCAGAGTTTGTGGTATTTGTACTTTTGTGGAGTATCCTAGAGATATGTGCCCCACATTGCAAGAAACTGAGTCACATAAACTAGGGAGTGTTGGAGCAATAGGTGGTCATCAGTATAGGAGGAAACTATACCAGAGACAGCAGTTTGATAATCAACAATTTGGAAGGCAACAATTTTAGCCAAGTTCGAGTCAAGGGCCATATACGACTCAATGATTTGGATTTGACCCAAGTATACATCCAAATCAAAGTGGTTATCGACAGTTGAGTCTGCAATACCAGACACCACCGTTCCAATAGTAGTAACAATAGAGAGTGCCATTACACGACAATTCACCATCTTTGGAGGACTTGATGAAGCAGTTAGCAACAAGCAATATAGAGTGCCAGCAAGGCATGAACTCCAACAACATGCAGTTTCGACAAAATATGAGCACCACCATCCAAGACCTCAAGATGCAGATAGGATAGCTAGCCAACACTGTGAGTCATCTATAGTTGGCTGGGTTTGGGAACCTTCCCTCCCTAAAAATTCCGAATTCGAGGGGGAATGCAAGTATGGTGTCATTGAGAAGTAGGAGAGAATTACCATAAGCAACACTACAGCAAAGGTCGAGACCAACTGATGCCAACTTTGAGCTGGATGCTGAGTCACAGGCGCCTTAACAGGATAAATCTGTCCCAGAGTTGTTTCCAACCCAGACTCTCTTAGCAAGGAAGCCTAAATCTAATGAAGAGTTGTTGAAGATGTTTTGGAAGTCCTTGAATTATGGAGATCTGGAACCCACCAGGATGACAATACAGTTGGCAAACAGAAGCATCGTCCAGCCCTTAGGCGTTCTTGAAGATGTCTTGGTCCAAGTTGATGAATTAATTTTCCCAGCCAACTTCTACGTGTTGGATATGGAGGACGAGACACTAGGGAAGGGGTCTACCTTGATCCTAGGACGACCATTCCTAATGACCGCCAAGACCAAGATTGATGTGCATGTTGGGACACTCTCAATGGAGTTTGGTGACACTCTGATGCAGTTCAACATTTTCGAAGCCATGAAACACCCTGTGGAGGACACCTCACTCTTTAGCATTGACTTGATCGATGAACTCGTCAAAGAATACATGGAAGCAGACACTTCTGTTGAGAACAAGTCAGCCAACATAAGCCGAGACTGGACAAAGACCGAAAGCACGTCGGTCACAGAAGTTGACACCAATACAGCCAAAGAGGACGGGAAGCAAGCCGGAATCAAAGCTGAAACAGAGTCGGCCAATCAACATAAGGAGCAATCAGAAACCGGAATCATGTCAGCAACCCAGCTACCCGACTCCAACCAAGTCGGCCAAACAATTTCCAGATCAATAGGAAAGGTCTCGCCACTAGAACCACCCACTGAGTTGAAGCCATTGCCGAACCATCTGAAGTACGCCTACCTAGGTGATGAACAACAATTCTCAGTCATAATTTCCAGCAACCTTCACCAGGAACAGGAGGAGAAATTGTTACAAGTCCTCAAGCAACACAAGAAGGCCATAGGGTGGAAATTATCTGACCTCCCAGGAATAAATCCCTCAATCTACATGCACAAAATCTTGATGGAGGAAGAAGCACGCCCTGTGAGGCAACAGCAAAGGAGACTGAACCCAACCATCCTGGATGTGGTAAAGAAAGAAGTGACTAAGCTACTTGCTGTTGGAATCATTTATCCAATTTCAGATAGTAGCTGGGTTAGTCCAGTGCAGGTAGTACCAAATAAATCTGGGATGATTGTGATGAAGAACCAGAATGATGAACTAGTACCAACACGGGTTCAAAACAGTTGGCGAGTATGCATTGACTATAGGAAGCTAAATCAAGCAACCTGCAAAGACCATTTCCCTATACCATTTTTAGACCATGTCCTGGAGAAGCTGGCCGGGAAGTCCCATTACTGCTTCCTAGACAGATATTTCGGATACATGCAGATACACATCACACCTGAAGATCAACACAATACAACCTTCACCTGTCCTTTCGGCACATTTGCTTACACTAGGATGCCGTTTGAACTATGCAATGCCCCAAGCACGTTCCAGAGGTGCATTTTGAGCATTTTCTCAGACTTATTGGAGGATTGCATGGAGGTGTTCATGGACAATTTCACAGTGTACGCAGACACTTTCGATGCATGTTTGAGAAATCTAGCCCGAGTGCTGAAGCGATGCATAAAAACCGACCTAGTGTTGAACTTTGAAAAATGCCATTTCATGGTAGCAAAGGGGATTGTGCTTGACCACCTAGTATCAAGTTGAGGGATCGAGGTTGACAAAGCTAAGATTGACATCATTACATCTCTCCCTAACCCCGCTTCTGTGCGGGAGGTTCGTTCATTTTTAGGACATGTAGGGTTTTATAGGCGTTTCATCAAGAACTTCAGCAAGACCGCCTTACCACTGTCCAAACTACTGCAAAAGGATGTGGAGTTTGTTTTCAAAAAAGAATGCATACAAGCCTTTGAGGAGTTGAAGACCAGATTGACATCCACACCAATCCTCCAAGCACCTAACTGGGAGCTCTCATTCGAGCTGATGTGCGACGCATCCAACTCGGCCCTTGGAGCCGTTCTTGGCCAACGAGACGAAGTCAGCAGGCCGACACACGTAATCGCCTATGCATCTTAAACCATGGACCAGGCCCAGATAAACTATACCACCATAGAGAAAGAGCTACTGGCAATAGTATTTGCCTTGGACAAATTTCGCTCATATCTGCTTGGCTCTAGAGTCATCGTATTCTCTGATCATGCAGCCTTGAAATACCTACTGAAGAAGCCAGACACCAAGCCACGACTCATTCGGTGGATGCTTCTCTTGTAGGAATTTGACCTAGAAATCAGAGACAAGAAGAGTGCCAACAATGCAGTAGCCGATCACCTCAGTCGGATTGAACGTGAACCTGACCTAATGCCAATCTGAGACGACTTTCTGAATGAATAACTGCTGCACATGGACACATCTACACCATGGTTCGCCGACATATGCAATTTTATCGTTGCATCCCAGTTTCCACCAGAGGCATCCCGGTTGTATAAAGAGAAAATTAAAATTGATGCCAAGTATTATATATGGGATGACCCGTATCTTTGGAATCGTGGCAGTGACCATGTCATTCACAGATGCATTTCGGACTCCGAGATTAGCTCAGTCCTCCACTTTTGTCTTGCAACAGCCGGAGGCAGCCATCATGGATCAACTCGGACAGCTCAAAAGGTACTAGATTGTGGGTTTTACTGGCCCACCATTTTCCGAGATGCCCACCACTTCGTATCGACCTGTGAACAATGCCAGCAAGCAGGAATGGCCACGAGTCACCAACATGAGATGCCCCAACAACCAATCCTATTTTGTGAAGTTTTCAACGTTTGGGGAATTGACTTCATGGGACCTTTCCCCGTCTCCAATGGATACTCATACATTCTGTTGGTCGTGGACTACATGTCAAGATGGGTGGAAGAAGTGGCCACCAAGACCAATGATGCCAAGGTAGTTATGAATTCTCTTAAGTTTAACATTTCCTGCAGGTTTGGCGTGCCAAAAGCTCTGATTAGTGACCAAGGAAGTCACTTCTGTAACCGACCCATGTCCTCCCTATTAGAAAAGTATGGGGTGGCACATCGGATTGCCACAGCATGCCACCCCTAAACAAACGGCCAAGCTGAAGTATTCAATAGAGAAATCAAGAAGATTTTATAGAAGCTGACCAACCCGAACCGGAAGGATTGGAGCCACCACCTTGAAGATGTGCTTTGGGCACATCGGACAGCATACCGAACTCCGTTGGGAATGTCTCCCTACTGAATTGTTTTCGACAAAGCTTGTCACCTACCTGTTGAACTAGAACACCGAGCTTACTAGGTAGTCAAGAAGTGTAACATGGCCTACGACCAAGCTAGGGAAGAAAGGAAACTCCAACTGCAAGAATTGGAGGAACTTCGCCTAGAAGCCTACGAGAACTCCCGCATTTACAAGCAGCGAGTCAAACAATTCCATGACCGCCAAATTTTAAGAAAAGAGTTCCACGTCGGCCAGAAAGTGCTCCTGTTCAAATCACGATTAAGGCTCACTGCCAGTAAGCTCCGTTCCAAGTGGGACGGTCCATTCATTATCACTAAAGTTTTTCCCTATGGTGTAGTAGAATTACAGGACGAACTCACAAGAAACACCTTCCAAGTCAACGAGCAGCAGCTCAAAATCTTCTATGAAATCCCCACAGCAACAGTTGACGAAGTGGAAAGCATCTCCCTAGTAGAACCGGCCATGGTGGCCGGCATGACCTAAGCAACACGACCATAAAAACCTCCTCCATAGTCCTATTATGCATTAAGGACAATGCATCATTTAAGTTTGGGGGAGTGTTCCGTAGGAAGGGTGATGGTTTGTTTAGTTTTGTTTTGTTATTTTGTTCCTTTTGTTTTTATTCTGATCTATTTTGTTCCTTTTATTTTTATTCTGATTCTGCTATTTTTGTTCAAATTTTAGTTTTCATTTTTGTTTTCCTAGTTGATTTCTGATTTCGGATTATCATTTACTGAGAAAACTATTTTGAAAAATTTTGAATGAATTTCCTCGAGTAAGGTGAAACAGCATGAAGCATTGCATGACCCTGGTTGAGAGATTTTTAAACCTGATAGGGAGTGAAATTTTTGCGTCCTTAGGCAGTAGCAAGTGAAAAACTGAAAAGATGAGCCATTAGTGACAAAACAATTAACCGTGGGAGAACTTTTGAGCCTTGCATGAATGGATTTGTATCTCGCCATTCTTTCATTTCTTGTGTGATTATTGCATCCATGTTGCTGGTTACTCTAGGTTTTGCCTTGATTCTCTGGATATAACTCACTTCACATGCAGGAATGATATGATCTTGGCCATCTTTCTTTACAGCTACTTAGCCAAATAAAGCCTACCTTGTGAATAATTCCTTTGGTTACCCTGTCGAGCCTATAACCGTTTCTTGATATGATAGCTCATTACAAGCCTAAAGCTAGAAAAACCATAATCAACCTGAACCTTAGGGAACGAAGGAGCTTTGGAATTGTTTTGGGAATAGATCTTGAATAAGTGTGGGGGTGACACCTAGAGGCATTACGAGAATGGTATAGCTGGAAGAATAGGAAAGAGTTAAGGAAAAGAAAAGAAAAAGGATACGAAAAGAAGAATAAGTAGCGGAAACAAAAAGAAAAGATTGCAAGTAAGATTGCAACAACAAAAGCTGCAAGGCAGGAAAAGTGAGAAAAAGAAAGAAAAATATAAATGGAAAAGAAGGACAATGAACAAAGATGCTTCCAAGAAACTGGTAATGTCTGAAGGAGATAATCTTTGTGCTTACAGATTCATTCCCCACTGCTCCTCTTGTCCCTCTGGCTATTAAAGCTCACTTAATCATTTTGTAATCCTACCTTACCCTGGCTACGTTACAAGCCCGAAAAGTCCTATTGATCATTATGCATGTGTGTTTGAAGGTGTGAAAGGAGAGGATAGTCAAATCTTGGTGGTGTTAGTTGACATAGGATGTTTGAGTGTATATACAAACCTAAACACTTGAGAGACTGAGAGAATATGTCTTGAGAGAGCTTAGTCACTTCTCGATTACTCTTAATGTTTGCAGGTTGCTTATTTATTTTTGGATGTGGAGAAAGTAACTTTCATAGATCGTTTGAATGCCCGGATTCTAGGATGAATGCATGCTTAAGCTGTTTTGTTAAACTTGAGGAGTTTATTTGAAAAAACATATTTCCTCTTTCAATTTCCTTAAATGCTCGAATCTAATTTTGCCTAGGAGTGCAAAAGTGTAAGTGTGGGGGTCTGATGAGTCATATTTTATACACTTTATGTAGGATTAAGATGGGTGTTGTTAAGAATATTTAATGATTAAGAGTCTTGTGTTAACCGAGTTTGAATTATGGGCCTGAAAATAGGAGAAATACAAGTAAGTGCTAAAATAAGATTTTTAACTAACAAAAAAATTAAGACTTATTTTGCAGGCCCAAGTCATCTCGGCCCAAGTCATCTCAGCCCAAGTCATCTCGGCCCAAGTCATCTCAGCCCAAGTCATCTCAGCCCAAGTCATCTCGGCCCAAGTCACCTCGGCCGAGAACATCTCGGCCAGTCCAGCACTCCCGGTCAAGCCAACATCAGTGACAAAAATCTTGCCTAAAATCACTCCGACAAGATGCAGATATGATTTGTTAAGATGCAGATACGATTTGTTAAGATGCAGATATGATTTGTTAAGATGCAGATATGATTTGTTAAGATGCAGATATGATTTGTTAAAATGCATATATGATTCTGCTAGAAATTAGGAAACTGGAAAACTCCTAAGATTGAGGAGATTGTAATCTGTAATTTGAATTGGAATCTTTAGGATTTGAATTTCTATTATTAGGATTAGATTTAGATTTATCCAGCTTGTGTATGAATAAGCACACCAGACCACGTCTTCAAGTGTGGAATTTTTAGCAGAATTTAGAGCTGGCGCAGTCAGCAATCGCAGACACTCCAAGCTAGTATAGGGGTACACAAAGCTTCAATACGGTGTCTCTCTCGGTCGAGGAGGTACAGGACCAGGATTTGGGAAGCTAAAAACCTTCGGAGGTGATTGCTCGGTATAGTCGACGCACTCTGTTAGACGGAAACCTCAACGTCTGGCCACCATTGGTGCATCACTATCGTTCTTCCATTGGCGGTCGTCGTGGAAGGAGGATTCTCTAGAAACTCTAAATTCTCACCTTTGTATTCGATTTGGTTTTCAATAACATAACTGGTTTGCAATTCTATCTCTTGATTATAATTCCTATGCTTTAATTTGCTTTTAACTTTACCGTGACACATTGTTAGGCTTAGATCACGTTAGACTAGGGCCGGTCAGAACTAGTGTAATAATCTGATTAGGTAGAGAACCTAAACTCAACCAAGTACATACTCCCTGCCAACTAATGAGGTAGCGGTTGTATAAATCCTTAGTATGGCAATGGACAAACGTTCAATGGTCGTTGTAAGAATCTAAGGTTGATTCGGAATACAATTCTAAGTAAGAATAGTAAACTGTCGTGTTTTGAGTCCCGAATTGATACAGTAGTTAGTATAGAGTAGTTTAGCATAGTTTAGTTTACTTTTAGCACTTAGTTTATTTTCTACACTTAAACACAAAACCCCTCTTATTTACTGCTTTCCAGAGTCCGAGATTGAGTCAGTCCGACTCCGTCGCGTCTAATCACTTTTGGCTGAAACCATACTGGTTCCTTATTAGCCGAGACCGGATAGCCGAGAGCGAGTCGACCTTAGCGTTGCCGAGGCCAAGTCGGCATTTTCCTAGCCGAAGTAAAGTCGGCATTCCACAACACTTAGTGTTTCTACAACACTCTTATTTTTACACTTAGCACAATTTGAACACACTATGTCCTTGAGAGAATCGACCTAGGTTAGCTATACTATAGTTAGCTTTAGTAATTATT
>JAENHJ010000273.1:0-27254 GCA_025330945.1 Mucuna pruriens | reverse complement strand
GCCTACAAGGCTAATCGCCTTGCAAGGTTCACCAACGCACGCGCTCGGGGCCTAAACCCCCACGCTGGTCGGCAAACTAACGACGGCGCATTACGCCGCTTCTAGCCCGATTCCAATTTTGAGGCGCTCACCACAACCACGATCTGCAGCCACCGGCTTTTCAAACCAAGCGATGACCCACCAGCGAATCCAGTTCCTCTCGCATTAGGTGAATTACATTGCGACACTGCCATCGCAGGTCAAACCCACCACGCTGCCCTCACTGCGGGTGAACAATCCAACACTTGGTGAATTCTCGCTTCACAATGATAGGAAGCATGACATCGTAGCGATCAGCAACGCATGCTATGAACGCTATCGCCATAGCCGCATCCTCGGTAACTTTTCCGACACCTCTAGCTTCAAATTCGGCGTCTAAAGGATCGAGAGCCACGCTTTCACTCGCTCAGACTGCATCGAAATCGAATCAAAACGAAGCTTACCCTTTTGTTCACACGAGATTTCTGCCTCGAGCCTCATCTCAGACACCGTCATCTTTTTAACACGATGCCGCCCACCCAAACTCCCCACCGACAATGTCTTCCGCCTCGATCGACCACAAGCCAGCCTCTGTCCAAAAAGAGGGCACCTCCCGATCACCTGAATAAGCAAAATAACGCTAAAAAGTAGTGGGTATTTCACTTCGCTGCTCTCAGCCCCACTTATCCTACACCTCAAGTCATTTCACAAAGCCTACTCAGAGTCAAGCTCAACAGGTCTTTCCCTCCGATTCCGCCAAGCCCGCTCCCTTGGCTGTGGTTTCGCCGATAGTAGACAGTGACAGTGTAATCTGGCATCCATTCATGCTGCCACTAATTAGATGACGAGGCATTTGGCTACCTTAAGAGAAGTCATAGCTACTCCCGCCAAGCATCGGCCTGGTTGAATTTCTTCACTTTGACATTCGCAGCACCGGGCGTAAATCACATCAAGGCAACATCCGCAGGACCATCGCAATGCTTTGTTTTACTCAACAGCTCGGATTCCCCTTGTCCGTACTCAGCCTGAAGCCGATCGCTCGACGCCGGGAAAGAGGCCCCGGCGGCCTGCCTCAATCTGCCTCGATCGGGACGCGATGCTCGCTCGCCATGGCAGCCGAGCAGCCCATCGACACCGACGGCTCCGGACTGGGACCCCCGTGCTCCACCTCGAGCCAATCCTTTTCCCGAGGTTACGGATCCATTTTGCCGACTTCCCTTGCCTACATTGCTCCATCGAATTGCAGGTCGTTTCACCTTGGGAGACTGACGCTGCATGAGATACGACCTGCGCTGAGGCACTCTGCCCTCCCGGATTTTCAAGGGCCGCCGGCGCACCCCGACACCACGACGACGAGTGCTCTTCCAGCCGCTGACCCTACCTCGAGCCAAGCTTCTGTGTGGCAAAGCCGTTAAACGTAAAAGATAACTTCTTCCGCGGGCCCCCGACGCCTCCGGACCTCCTTAACGTTGCGCCCGCCAGTCCTGCTCAGAATTTTAACCCATTCCTCGTACGCCAAACAGCGCTATCGATTTCGGCTTCCCCGCCCTCAGATCGACTAACCCATCGTGCAAGTGCCGCTCACATGGGAAACCTTCCTCTCGGCCTTCAAAGTTCTCATTTGAATATTTTGCTACTACCACCAAGATAGACCGCACCATCGCCTCCGCCCGGCTCACGCCCGGGTTTTGCAGCGACCGTCGCGCCTCCTACTCATCTGGCTCTGGTCCTTGCCCCTCACGCCTAGGGTCGCTAATGCCATCCATTTTCTGGCTACGGATTCGAGCAGTGAGTTGTTACACACTCCTTAGCGGATTTCGATCCATGACCACCGCCGCTGCCTTAATCGACCAACACCCTTTTGTGTCTAGGTTAGCTGCCAGTGCACCGTAACTCCAGCCTTCCTGGCTCATCCCGCACGCGCGCTCGCTTTACCAAAAATGGCCCACTCGGGAGCTCGATTCGTGGCGCGACTCAACAGAAAGGGCCCACGCCTGGCCCTACCTATTTAAAGTTTGAGAATAGGCGAGGCGCTTGCGCTCGATGCCTCTAATCATCGCTTTACTCGATAGAATCCCTGGCCATCCCGAGAACTTTAGGAACCAAATACTGCGATTAGTCTTTCGCCCCTATACCCAAGTTTCAACGAACGATTTAGCACGCCAAGATCAGCCGGCGCCTCCACCAGCTTCGCTCTGCGCCCGCCAGCATAGTTCACCATCTTCTAGTCCCCGACAGTATGCCTCACTCGAACCTCCTTCACGTAAGATCGTGGCTGCTCACGGGCTGCCTACACACATCAAGGTTCCCACCAATCGCCTTCTGCGCCTTCTTACTGGCTTTACTCTCGCCCGCCGACTCGCACACATGTCGACTCCTGGTCCGTGTTTCAAGACGCGCCGAACTGAGCTCCATCGAGCCGACGCCGAGCTGCCAAGAGTAGCTAGCACGCCGAGATCTACAGGCCGCTATATCCATAATTGATGATGACGCCTCCGCGAGCATTGACACTGGCTTAGCTACCATCACAATCCGCTTGCCAATGTCCCGAAATGACGGCGGACCTGCTTTTCACTGCTCCATATCCGACCGACACATCGCCGCCCCATCCGCTCCTCCCGACAATTTCACACTATTTGACTTCTTTTTCAAAGTCCTTTTCATCTTTCTCGCAGCATTTGCTGTCGCTATCTGCCTCGCCAAGATTTAGCCTTGGACGGAATTTAACCGCCTCGACTCGGGGCTGCATTCCCAAACAACCCGACTGCCGACCAGACCTCAGGCACAGTGGTCCGGCACGACGTGGCTCACTCTCTTCCGCGCCCTTCCGTGGGACTCGAGTCTGGCCCGCCACCGAGGACGCCCAGACATACAATTTGACAGCCGAGGGCGATCGATTTTCATGGGGCGGGCTTCCTTCCTGTCAGCCACGCTACTATGGGGAATCTCTGTTAGTTTCTTTTTCCTCCGCTTATTGATATAGCTTTAAAACTCACGGTAGCCCCCGCCGAATTCGAGGTCATTGGGAGCGTCCCTGCGGACGCGGTAGGGTCGTGGAGTCCGACCTGGCTCGGCTCGGGCGCGACCGGTCTCGAGCATCGCCATCCACCATTTTGTCGCGATGACGAGCTCTAGCCAGCGACTCGATTTTTCAACCAGCCACGAGACGATGCTCAGTGAGGTCAAAGATCCACCTCGCGCACGCACGCGAGGCGCTTTGCATCTGGGGTAACGACGTGTGACACCTGGGCGCAAAGCGTGTCTCTGCCTCAATGGCTTCAAGCAACTTCATGCTCAAAGACTCACGTGTTCACTGGACTCGAATTCACACCAAGTATCGTGATTTCACACGCTTTCATCGATGCAAGAGCCGAGATATCCGTCATTTGAGTCATTTTGTATGTCAGATATGTCAAACCCGCTGAGTCGCCATCTCAGATCGCACGTATCTGGTTCCTACGCACGCGCACGTGCTGTGTTTTCAAGCGGTGAGCGGGCCACTCGCCACTGGCCTGGGAGGACCTGGTCGTGTTCAGAACGCCCTCGAGCCACCTCGATCGAACTTGTCCCGTGATGAACGTTCACTGGCCGAACTTGTTACAGGCAACGACAATGATCCTTCCGCAGTTCACCTACTGAACCTTGTTATTTATTTCTCCTTCCTCTAAGTGACATGTTCAATGACTTTCACAACGTCAGCGGCAGCGAACCGCCCAGCCGCCGCAATCCGAACACTTCACCCGACCATTCAATCTAGCAGCGAGCTATGCATGTGCACAAAGGGCGGACGTAGTCAACGCGAGCCGATGACTCGCGCTACTAGAATTCCTCGCAAGACCAACAATTGCAATGATCTATCCCTCATCACGATGAAATTTCAAAGATTACCCGCCCTGCTCCGCCAAGGCCATGACATGCTGAATACATCAGGTGCCCATGTAACATCTAAGGGCATCACGCACTGTTATTGCCTCAAACTTCCGTGGCCTAAGCTCCATAGTCCCTCTAAGAAGTCGGCCGTGAGGTTACCCACATAGCTATTTAGCAGCCGAGGTCTCGCTCATAACTAATTAACTGCACAAATCGCCCACCAACTAAGAACGCCATGCACCACCACCCATAGAATCAAGAAAGAGCTCTCGACCATCAATCCTTACTATGTCCGGACCTCGTAAGCCTCGCATGAGTCAAACTAAGCCAGCCCACTCCCGTGCTCCTCCGTCACACCTTTAAGTTTCAGACTTATGACCATACCCTCTAACCCAAAGACTTTGATTTCTCATAAGGTGCCATGAGTCCCTAAAAGCAACATCCGCGATCCTCGGCTCAAGATCGCTTATGGTCGAGACTAGACTGATTCCGATCGTCTTCGAGCCCTCCCAACTTTCGCTCTTGATCAATGAAAACATCCTCGGCAAATGCTTTCAGCTGTTCGCCTTTCATAAATCCAAGAATTTCACCTCTGACTATGAAATACGAATGCCCCCGACCGTCCCCTCAGTAATCATTACTCCGATCCCATAGGCCAACACAATAGATCGAATCCTGCGGTGTTATCCCATGCTAATGTATCCAGAGCGTAGCTTTGCTTTGAGCACTCTAATTTCTTCAAAGTACCGAGGCACGACCTGCCAGTTATGTCAGAGCGCATCGCCGGCAGGGACGAGCCGAGATCGGTAGAACACCAGAGGACCGACGACCCAACCGCAAGGTCCAATCTGGTTTAGTTTTTAATCGCGAAATAACTTAAATATACGCTTATGGAGCTGGAATTACTGCTGCACCAGGCTTTGCCACTCCAATGGATCCTCGTTAAAGGATTTAGATTATTTTATTCCAATTACGGACTCAATGAGCCCGGTATTGTTATTTATTGTCACTACCTCGCGGTCGATCGCACGCGCTACCGCTGCCTTCCTTGATGTGGTAGCTGCCAGCTCCCTCCTAATCGAACCCTAATTTGATTACCCGCCACCATCATGGTAGCCAATTATCCTACCATCGAAAGTTGATAGGCGTGTAATTTGAATGATGCGCTGCCAAGATAAAGGCCGTGCGTATCCGACGCAGTTATCATGAATCATCAGCAATGTAAGAGCTCAAGGCCGACCTTTTATCTAATAATGCATCCCTTCCGTGTTTCTGTGGTTTGCTCTCTGCAGTATTAGTTTTAGAATTACTACTTGCTATCCGAGCAAGAGGCGCTCATCAAAACAAACTATAATCGATTTAATGAGCTATCCTGGCAGCTTTCATTAGCCTCAATTAGTTCATACTACACATGCATGGCTTAATCTTTGAGACAAGTATATGACGATCATCGGCAGATCAACCAGTAGCATTCAAGTTAATGACTCGAGACGTGGCGGCCGCCGACGCCAGATGGTCAGATGTGATCTTCGCCAAGGCAGTGTGTCATTCAAGGCAACCGGTGATTTTGTGGAACGAAGTAGGCACTTCAGACCCCGTCAGCTGCTGGCAATCAGATTCAAAAGAACACTCACAGCACGCGCCATCAGAAGCCGATTTTTTTTGCCCGGGATGGACCGCAAGTAGACTTCAAGATCCTCACTCCTCAAGAGGCCTCGAAGGAACGGTGCTATTTAATTCAAAACCCATACCGTTTGGTAGGCAGGCAAACACAGAACCGACAAGATTTCAACGCCTACGGGAGGCGTATGTGACGACAATGGCTTACGAGGATGCATGTCGACTGCTCTGCACAAGCACCTGAGCCGCATAACAAAAACATCTCGAGCACAACTCACACGCCTCTGCCGCTATAACCCAAAGACCACCGAACGAATCCACACCCCGCAATGCCGAGAGGCATGCAAGCATACGGAAGCATCGGTGGCGCCAAGCCTCGCATCGCTAGGCATGTATGTAGGAGACCCGCCTAAACAAGAGCAGCATGGTGCCCACCTAGTCGCCCTTCCACAAAATAAAAACCAAAGGGACCGAGCGAGGGTCGCATTTAGGAAGAAGAGGCACACCATGCCCATTTTTTTGCTTTCGACAGTTAACGGTGCCGTGGGAGGAGGCAGCGTGCTATGAAATTACAGCAAACGATGCCATCAAGGAGGAGGCAACGTACATCGTTGGTCATGAGAAGAAAAAGACACTCAGCACCGAGCACAAGAGTACTGGGGTGGTTTGGGAGAAAGACACTGGTGCCGAGTGCATCAGGACGGATGGATGAGAAAAGACATCAAGCGATGCCGAGCACACGAGGAAGGGATGATGCCCCAACCCTACTGGCTTAGATATTTAGGAGGGAGGGAGGACGGGATGATGCTACTCAACCCCGACCGGTTTAGCCAAGGCCCATGTGTAACACATAAAGCAAGAGCGGCCCCCAAGAGGATGATCCAAGGGAAAAAACCCGAAGGACCATGGATCACACATGAGGCGCCAGCATCACAAATAAGACCAACCCGTGGTTTTCATCATAAGTGTATCACAGACTGCCAGATGGCTAAAAGATTATGCTTGTTGGTCAAGGTGGCACCCAACTCTGATTAATGGACAACGGGTAGAACACCCAACCGGCATGTGTCGACGGGGTGGTATCGCCCAAATTGATGCATTCGCAACCCGCCCGACACTAAAAAGGGGTGGCAACGCTGCTGAGAATCCTCCTCGTGACGGCCCGAGAATCACCCAAGAAAAAAGTATCGGGCACCCAGACTAGACATGCCACTAAACCCACAAATTTTGAGGGACGCACAAAATCTACGAGTTCTACTAAGATTCTAAGATGGATGCCAACTAAAATCACCCAAAACCATGGGAAAATAACCCACAACAAGCATGGGAAGGCTTGTGTGTGAGCGGGAAGTCCTAAGTCCCAACCATCAGAAGCGGGTTTGAGTGAGGAGCAGCCCCCCATAATAGGATAATATGCAAAACCAAAATCAGACAAAGATACCTTTTTTTTCAGACATAAGTCCAAAACCACCTAGAGGTCGGAATTTGTGCGAGTTTTTGCAGGATTGCCTAGAATAATCATATCTCCTCGTCCACCAAGTTATAGAATTTTTGACAAGGGAATGATTTTTAAAAGTTTTTAAAGTGCTAAAATATAAAATCGGGAAAAATGGAAAAGGGTACCTAGAGATCGAATTTTGACGTAGTTTTTGCAGGAACTCACACAATACTATAAACAATGTGTCCACAAAATTGTTTTCCATTGATGGGGGATTGATTTTAATGATTTAACCAAAAAACAAAGATCCAAAAAATAAGTAGTTTTAATTGCCAAGAGTGCTAAGTTTTATGGCAATCAGGGCACCAACGAATTTCTGACCACGCTTTTAAGACCGTACTCAAAAACCCGCTTAAGTTTTCGATCACGCTTTTTGGCACCGCTATTGAAATTCCGACCATCGCTTAACCGCGGGCCAAAAATCCTGGCTCATCACGCTTTTGGCACCGGGCTGAAAATCACCATCTTTTGGCACCGCGGCTCATCTGGCTAAGTCCGGCACGGGCTGAAAATCTGACCATGCTTTGGCACCGCGCTAAAAATCGCTAAGTTTTCTAATCACGCTTTTTGGCAATCGCGGGTCTGGAATTCGACCACGCGGCACCACGCGCTTGCAACCGGGCTAAGTCGATCACGCTTTTGGCACCGCGGCCTGTAATCCGCTAAGTTTTCTGATCACGCTGGCACCGCGGGTCAGTGTAACGACCACGCTTTGGCACCGCTGCCCAAAATCCGCTAAGTTTTCTCGACATGTTTTGGCACCGGCTGAAATTTACCACGCTTTGGCAATCCTCGCCAAAATCTGGCTAAGTTTTCTTCGATCACGCTTTTTGGCACCGTGGTTGAAATTCGACCACGCTTTGGCACCATGGCTCCGTAACCGCCTAAGTTTTCCGATCAGTTTTTGGCAATCGCGGGTCAAAACTGACTCACGCTTTGGCACCGCTGCCCGTAATCCGGGCTAAGTTTTCCGATCATGTTTTGGCACCGTGGCTGAAATTTGACCACGCTTTTGGCACCGCTAAGTTTTCGACCGGCTAAGTTTTCCTCGATCACGCTTTTTGGCACCGTGGTTGAAATTGACCATCGCTTTTGACCGCTTAAAAATCCGCTTAAGTTTTCCGTGATCACGCTTTTGGCACCGCGCTGCTGAAATTTCCGACCACGCCAGCACCGCTGGCCGCAATCTGGCTAACCGTTTTCTGATCACGCTTTTGGCAATCGGGTCGAAATTCACCACGCTTTGGCACCGTTACCAAAATCCGCTTAAGTTTTCGATCACGCTTTGGCAATCGCCATTGAAAATCCGACCAATGCTTGGCACCGCTGCTCGAAATTTAAATTACGCTTTTGGGCCCATGGCTCAATTTGTGGCTTAAGTTTTCGATCATTGCTTTTTGTCACCAAGCTTCTCTCAATTCCCATAACGCTTTTTGGATCGCGGACTCATTTTTTTGCCAAGTTTGTTACCATGTTACATTTTTGCTACCATGGCTTTAAAATTTTGCCTCCACTTGGTACCTTTGTAGCCTCAATGACTAAAACGCAAAGAAAATGATGAAAATTTAGGAATGGTTGGGGGATCTAATCAAAGCTTACAAGGGCTGAATCTCAAGGATCGTGGGCAAAGAAGGCCATCACCACTTTACAATACCCCGTCGCTGCATTTAAGTCGCCCGCGAAAGGATTCAACTCGTCGCTTGACGGGAATTACAAGCCATGGCGCCTTACAAGGCCGCTTTGCTCAGTTCACCAATCCAGACGTGTCTTCCGGGGCTTAAACCCCTACCGTCGGCTTCCAAGAACGAACGACGGGCAGACGCTGGCCGCTTTAAATTCTGGATTCCCGACTTCAGGCGCTGCTCACCATAATCCAACGACGGTAGCCACATCGGGCTTTTCAACCAAGCGATGACTAATTGTGCGACCAATCAATCTGCCTCCTCGCATCAGGGTTGAATTACTATCGCGATTAATCGTCATCGGGGGTAAAACTAACCTGCCTCACGACCTGCCTAAAAACCCAAACGCTCCCTATCAGGGTGAACAATCCAACACTTGGTGAATTCCCCGCTTCACAATGATAGGAAGAGCCGACATCGAAGGATCAAAAAAGCAACGCCGCTATGAACGCTATCGCTTACAAGCCAGTTATCCCTGTGGTAACTTTTCCGACACCTCTAGCTTCAAATTCAAGGTCTAAAGGATCGATAGGCCACGCCACTGGGCTCAGATTGCATCGAAATCGAATCAAAACGAGCTTTTACCCTTTGTTCCACACGAGATTTCGCTCGTTGAGCTCATCTTAGACACGGCAAGTATCTTTTTACTGTATGTGCCGCCCCAACAAACTCCCCACTGACAATGTCTTCCGCCCGGATCGACCAAATTTAAGCCAGCCTGTCCAAAAAAAGAGGGGTAGCGCCCCGATTCACTTCCGAATAAGTAAAATAACGTTAAAAGTAGTGGATTTCACTTTCGCTTGTTTCCATCCCACTTATCCTACACCTCTCAAGTCATTTCACAAAGCTCCGACTCAGAGTCAAGCCCAACAGGTCTTCTTTCCCGCGATTCCGCCCGCTCCCTCGTCTTGGCTGTGGATAGTAGACAGGACAGTGATTGGAACTGTTAATCCATTCATGCGGCCACTAATTAGATGACGAGGCATTTGGCTACCTTAAGAGAGTCATAGCACTCCCGCCATCTAATTTTGGTTGAATTTCTTCACTTTGACATTCGGGGAGCACCGGGCAGAAATCACATTGCGCCAACATCCGCAGGACCATCGCAATGCTTTGTTTTAATTAAATGCCGGATTCCCCTTGTCCGCATTCTCGCCTGAAGTCGACCGCTGACGCCCGGAAAGAGGCCCTCAAGGGCCTGCTCAATCTCATCCGCTCGACCCGCTCGCCGCGGGGAGCAGCTCTCGAGCAGTCCATCGGATGGTTCTGGACCCCCGTGCCCACCTCGAGGCCAATCCTTTTCCCGAGGTTACGGATCCATTTTGCCGACTTCCCTTGCTTCACATTGTTCCATCGACCGTAGGTTGTTCACCTTGGAGACCCGATGCGTTATGAGTACGACCGGCGTGGAGGCACTCCTGGCCCGGATTTTCAAGGGGTCACGGGGCGAACCGACACCACGCCGACGGCGGTAAGCCTTCCAGCTGGACTTACCTCCTACGAGCCGCTTCTGTGGTGGGCAAAGTCAAGTTAAACGTAAAAGATAACTCTTCCTGGCTCCCCCGCCGACGCCTCCGGACTTCCTAATCTGTCAGCCAAATTG
The DNA here is from genome assembly GCA_025330945.1 of Mucuna pruriens. NCBI lineage: Eukaryota > Viridiplantae > Streptophyta > Magnoliopsida > Fabales > Fabaceae > Mucuna > Mucuna pruriens. The sequence goes on along the minus strand of JAENHJ010000273.1, from coordinate 16,963 downwards.
GGCCACGTCCTTGGTCAGAATTTTAACCCCGATTCCTTCTTTTGTACGCACAGAAAAGCCATCGACGGGCTTCCCCGTCCCTTAGGATCGCACTCAACCCATGTGCAAGTGCCGTCTACATGGAACCTTTCCCCTTCTACTTCTTCAAAGTTCCTATTTGAATATTTGCTACTACCACCAAGATCTCGCACCGACGATCAAGCCCGCCCGGGGCTCACGCCCTGGGTTTTGCAGCGACCGCCGCTAATTACCTGGCTCGGTCCTTGCCTGACTAATGGGGTATAGGTCGCCCCCTTTAGCGCCATCCATTTTCTAAGAAGCCGATTCGGCAGGAAGTTGTTACACACTCCTTAGCTTTATTTCGACTTCCATGACCACCGGGCCCTGCCTTAATCGACCAACACCCTTTGTGGGGTCTAGGTTAATAAATCACCGGCAACGTCCAGCCTTCCTGGCTCATCCCGCACGCGCCCGGCTATCAAAAAATGGCCCACTTGAGCTCTCGATTCGTGGCTGCTCACCAAAGCAGCCACGCCCGGCCTACCTATTTAAAGTTTGAGAATAGCCGAGGGCTGCGCCTGATGCCTCTAATCATTGGCTTTTTACTGATAACTCGCCTCATGTCTAAATATCCCGAGGAAACTTCTGAGGGAACTGCCTACTAGATCGCCGATTAGTCTTTCGCCTATACCCAAGTCGAACGAACCATTTGCACGTCAAGATTACCGCTGCGGCCTCCACCAGAAGCCACCGGCTTCGCCCCGCTGCATAGTTCACCATCTTTCTGTCCCGGCTGTATGCTTCACTCGAACCCTTCACGTAAGATCGTGTCTGGCCTAGGGTGCTGCCCACACACATCAAGGTTCCCACCAATCAGCCTTCCTTTGCGCTTACTGGGTTTACTTCCGCCTGCTGACTCGCACACATGTCGACTCCTTTGGTCCGTGTTTCAAGATCGGCCGAATGGGAGCCCACTCGCCGACGCCGAGCGCTAGAGTGCTTAGGCACGCCGAGATCGGCAGCCGCCATCCACAATCGTGATGATGACGCCCGCGAGCATTTCGACAGCCCTGGGCTTGGGGCCACCATCACAATCCGCTGCTGGCCAATGTCCCGAAGTCGATCGGCGGACCGGCCACTGCTCCACATCCGATCGACACATCGCCCCCATCCGCTTCCCCCGACACCTCAAGCACTATTTGACTCCTTTCAAAGTCCTTTTCATCTTTCCCTCGCTAATTTGTTCTGCCATCTGCCTCTCGCCAAGATTTGAATTTACCGCCTGGACGTGGCCGGTGATTCTAAACAACCCGACGGGCCATGGAAAGACAGAACTGCACGAATGGCTCACTTCACCTGTGGACTTCTGGGGCCCACCACCACTCAGAGGGACGCTTTCTCCGCATTCATACCCGGACGCCGAGTATTAATCGATTTTCATGGCGGGCTCTTCCTGGGCTCAAGCGATTGCCATTGTGGGAACTTTGTTAGTTTTTTTCCTCCGCTTTATTGATATGCTTAAACCAGCTGGTAGCCCCGCCTGACCTGAGGTCTGCTTGGGAGCGCCTGCGGGACGCGGGCCTGGGGAGTCCGACCTTTGTCGTCGGGCGCCTGGTTCGGAAAGCATCGCCATCCACCATTTTGTCGCGACGAGCTCTGCCAAGGACTCGATTTTTCAACCAGCCATTTGTGACGTATGCTCAGCGGAGGCCAGCATCCACCGCACGCACGTGAGGCGCTTGTGGGGCAACGGCGTGACACTCCAGTGGTAGCGGCCCTCTACTTAATGGCTTCTTAAGCAACTTGCGTTTCAAAGAACTGTCATGATTCTCAATTCATACCTAAGATTTGATTTCAGTTTTCATCGATATGAGCCGAGATATCCGCTGCCGAGAGTCATTTTGTATGTCAGGTGTCGTGGGCAAGGTCCGCGGGTCGCCGCCTCCTGCCCCAAGATTGACTGCACAGTTTCGAAGTTCTTACGCACGGCCGGGGTTTGTGTTTTGGCGAGAGGAGGTATGCTGGGCGATCGGGCCGCCAAGCCTGTGGGAGGACTGGGTTTGTTCGAGAACAGCCCCCCCGAGCCAGCCCCGATCGAACTTGTCCCGTGATGAACTAAGTTCGCCTGGCCGAACTTGTCATGAGGCAACGACAATGATCCTTCCGCAGTTCACTTACGGAAACCTTGTTACGACTTCTCCTTCCTTCAAATGATAAGGTTCAGTGGACTTCACAACGCCGCTGCGCAGCGAACCGCCCACGCCGCCGCAATCCGAACACTTCACCCGACCATTCAATCCTGGCAGGAGCGACCAAGTGTGTACAAAGTGGCAGGATCGTAGTCAACGCGAGCCGATGACTCGCGCTACTAGAATTCCTCGTCAAGACCAACAATTGCAATGATCTATCCCCATCACGATGAAATTTCAAAGATTACCCGGCCCGCCTCATTTACCAAGGCTATAGACTCGCTGAATACATCAAAGGTAGCTGCCATGCCCTGCACATCAAGTGGCACATGCACTGCTATTGCCCCTCAAAACTTCCGTGCCTAAGCGCCATAGTCCTCTAAGAGTCGGCCGTGGGAGGCTTACCTCACATAGCTATTTAGCGTGCCGAGGCCCCTGCTCAAGCTAACGAACCAACCGCACAAATCGCCTCCACCAACCAAGAACTACCATGCACCACCACCCATGTAATCAAGAAAGCCTCGCCCGTCAATCCTTACTATGTCCGACCTCGGCAAGTTTCCCGTGTTGAGTCAAATTAGCCAGCTCCCCGGTGGTGGTGCCCCTTCCGCCAATTCCTTTAAGTTTCAGCCTTTACACTCATACCCCGAAATCCAAAGACTTTGATTATAAGCGCCACGAGTCCTAAAAGCAACATCCGCCGATCCTGGCTCCATCGCTTATGGCCGAGACTAGACGGTATTCATCGTTTTCGAGCCCTGGACTTTCGCTCTGATTACGAAAACATCTCGCAAATGCTTTCAATGTTCGCCTTTCATAAATCCAAGAATTTCACCTCTCTCGACTATGAAATACTAATGCCCCCGATCGCCCCGCATCATTACGATCCCGGCCAACACAATAGATCAGAATCCTCGGTGGTGCTATCCCATGCTAATGTATCCAGAGCGTAGGCTTGCTTTGAGCACCCCCTACTTCTTCAAAGTAACAGCACCGGAGGCAACGACTCCTGGCCAGCTAAGGCCAGACGCGATAGAGGGACGAGCCGACGAAGGCACACCTGCAGGACCGATCGACCCAACCCAAGGTCCAATCCACGAGCTTTTTTAACTCGCAACAACTTAAATATACGCTATATTGAGCCGAATTACCGCTGCGCTGCCGGGCACCGCATTTGCCTCCAATGGATCCTCGTTAAGGGATTTAGATTGTATTTGTTCTTAATTACTGCACTAATGAGCCTTGTGATTGTTATTTATCGTCACTACCTCCCCCGTGTCGATCGCAATTTGCGCGCCGCCTTTCCTTGATGGTAGCCTAAGCCAGGCTCCCTCCCTAATCAACCCTAATCCTCACCCGCCACCACCATGGTAGCCACCATCCTACCATCGAAAGTCGATAAAGCGTAAATTTGAATGATGGCCGCCTAAGACAAAGGCCGTGATCCGACGCAGTTATCATGAATCATCAAAGCAAATAAAAGTGCCCTGCGTCGACTTTATCTAATAAATGCATCCCTTCCGTAAGCCTCCGGGGTTTGTCAGACGATTAGCTCTAGAATTACTACTGCTATCCCAGTAAGAGATACCATCAAACCGCCACGAGGGCCGACGCCCGACGTGGACCGCGCGGCGTGACTTCAAGATCCCCCGACTCCTCGGAAGAGGCCCGGAAGGAACGGTGCTATGCAATTCAAACCCATACCGCTTTGGTAGGTAGGCAACACAGAAATCGACAAAGACGCCTCAACGCCATGGAGGCGTAAGGTGACGATTGATGATGATGAGGATGCATGTCGACTGCCTTCGGCAGCACAAGCACCTGAGCCGACAACAAAAACATCCCGAAAGCACAACTCACACGCCTGCTGTCACAGATAACCCAAAGACCACCGAACGAACCACACCCCGCAATGCCGGAGGCATGCAAGCATATGGAAGCACGGTGGCGCCAAGCCTGCATCGCTAGGCATGTATGTAGAGACCCGCCTCTAAACAAGAGCAAGCAGCAAAGTGCCCACCTAGTCGCCCTTCCACAAAATAAAACCAAAGGGACCGGCTGGAGGGTCGCATTAGGAAGAAGAGGCACACCATGCCCATTTTTGCTTTGACAAAACGAATCCGGCGCCGCTGGGAGGAGGCAAGCTATGCGTTGAAAAATCACAAAGAAACGATGCCATCAAGGAGGAGGCAACGCTACATTGTTGGTCAAGGAGAAGAAAAAGACACTCGACCGAGCACAAGAGTACGGGGTGGTTTGGGAGAAAAGAAAAACACTGCGTGCCGAAAGTGCACGAGGATGGGATGGTGGATGAGAAAAGACATCGGCGATGCCGAGCACACGAGGAAGGGATGATGCCCCAACCCCTACCGGGCTTAGATATTTAGGGAGGAGGAGGACGGGATGATGCCCCAACCCCGATCGGGTTTAGCCAAGGCCCACAAAGAACACATAAAGCAAGAGTACTGGCCCCCAAGAGTGTGATCCAAGAAAAATCGGGGGACAAATATAAAACCGAAGGGACCATGGATCACACAAGAGGCGCCGCCCAAGCATCGCTGGTGTTAGACCAAGACCAACCCGTGGTTTTCAACCGTATGGCCAGATGTATGATCACAGACGGCATTAACGGGTTAAGGCGCTATGGCTTGTTGGTCAAATGGTGGCACCACCAACCGATTGTTATCACCGGACAACGGGTAGAACACCCACGCCGAAAGCATGTCGATTTGGGGTGTATCGCCCACTGACGTAGATTTGCAACCCGCCCGACACCTTCAAACAAGTGGCAACGCTGCTGAGAATTCCTCCGCACGGCCCGAGAATCACCCAAGAAAAGCATTGCCCAAGCATCACTGGTGCTAGACTAAGCCATGCCACGAAAACCCACAAATTTTTGAGGGACGACTAAAAATCGCCGAAGTTCGGCCAAGATTCTATGGATGATCAACGAATTAATCACCCAAAACCATGGGAAAAATAACCCACAACAAGCATGGGAAGGCTTGTGTGAGCGTGAGGGAAGTCCCATGGAAGTCCCGCACCAACCACCGCTGGCGTGGTTTGAGCGAGGAGCAGCCCCTATAATAGGATAATATGCAAAAACCAAAATTGCATAAGTAGATACCTTTTTTTTGAGTAGACATAAGTCCAAAATCGGACCTAGAGGTCGAATTTTGGTGCGATGTTTTTGCAGGATTGCCTAGAATAATCATATCTCCTCGTCCACCAAGTTATAGAATTTTTTGACAAGGGAATGATTTTTAAAAGTTTTTTAAAGTGGCTAAAATACATAAAATCGGGAAAAATGGAAAAGGGTACCTAGAGATCGAATTTTGACGTAGTTTTTTGCAGGAACTCACACAATAATATAACCAATGTGTCCACAAAATTCGAAAGCCATTGGATAAGGGATTGAGTTTTAATGATTTTTTAACCAAAACAGGCAAAACGCAAAATATCCAAAAAAATGGAGGATGAAGTTTTGTTGTCACTGCCTTCCCAATGTCATCGGGGTCTAAGGAAAGTATTTTGACACGAAGAGTGCTAAGTTTTATGGCCAATGGCTGTTTTGGCACCAACGCCAAGTTTCTGACCACGCTTTTGGCCCCGGGCTAAGTTTTTGGCACCGTGGCTCAAAATCCGCCAAGTTTTCTGATCACGCTTTTTGGCACCGTGGTTGAAATTGACCACGCTTTTGGCACCGCTACCAAAATCCTGGCTAAGTTTTCTGATCATGTTTTTGGCACCGTGGTGAAAATCTGACCACGCTTTTGGCACCGGCAAACAAAATTTGGCTAAGTTTCGATCACGCTTTTGGCAATGGCTAAAAATCTGACCATCGCTTTTGGCACCGCGCCAAAATCGCTTAAGTTTTCTAATCACGCTTTTGGCACCGGTGGCTGAAAATCTGACCACGCTTTGGCACCGCGGCTCAAAATCTGGGCTAAGTTTTCTGATCACGCGGCACCGTGGCTAAAAAATCGACCACGCTTGGCACCGCTACCAAAATCCGCTAAGCGTTTTCCTCGATCATGTTTTTGGCACCGCGGGTCGAAATTTGACCACGCTTTGGCACCGCGGCCAAAATCTGGCTAAGTTTTCGATCACGCTTTTTGGCACCGTGGCTGAAATTCTGACCACGTTTTTGCACCATGGCTCAAAATCTGCCTAAGTTTTCTGATCAGGTTTTTGGCACCGTGGCCGAAAAATCTGACCACGGGCACCGCTGCCAAAAATCGCTAAGTTTTCTGATCATGTTTTTGGCACCGTGGTCGAAATTTGACCACGCTTGGCACCGCTGCCCGTAATCGCTAAGTTTTCTCGATCACGCTTTTTTGGCACCGGGTTGAAATTGACCACGCTTTGGCACCGCTACCAAAATCCTGGCTAAGTTTTCTGATCACGCTTTTTGGCACCGTGGTTGAAATTTGACCACGCTTTGGCACCGCCCGCTCAAAATCTGGCTAAGTTTTCTGATCACGCTTTTTGGCACCGTGGCTGAAATTCTGACCACGCTTTGGCATCGCAGGTCAAAAACTCGCTAAGTTTTCTGATCACGCTTTTGGCACCGCGGGTTGAAAAATCTGACCACGCTTTTGGCACCGGCCAAATTCTAGCCACGCTTTTGGCTCATGGCTCAATTTCAGGGCTAAGTTTTCTTCGATCACGCTTTTGTCACCGCTTTCAAATCCTATAACGCTTTTGGATCGTGACTCATTTTTTTGGCTAAGTTTGTTACCATGCTACCATGGCTTAAAATTTTGCCCGACCGTACCTTTGTAGCCTCAATGACGGAACGCAAAGAAAATGATGAAAATTTAGGAATGGTTGGGAGGGACGAATCAAAGCGACAAGGGTCAATTCGATCGCGGGCGCGAAGGCCACTCGCCACTTACAATACCCCCGTCACAGATTTAAGTCGCCTGCAAAGGATTCAACTCGTCGCTTGATGGGAATTACGCTTTCATGGCGCCTTACAAGGCTAATCCGCCTTGCAAGGTTCACCAACCAAGACGTGCCTCCGGGGGGCCTAAACCCCTAACGCTGGTCGGCAAACGAACGACGGGCGACGCTGTCGCTTCTAGCCCCGATTCGACTTGGGAGGCGTCACCATAATTCAACGCATCTAAGCCACGCTTAACGGCTTTTCAACTGCCGTGATGACCAATCAGGCGAATCAACGGTTCCTCCGCACTTCAGGTTGAATTACTATCACGACACCATCGCAGTAAAACTAACCCGCCTCACGACCTGCCTAAAACCCACCACGTGCCCCTATCAGCGGGTGAACAATCCAACACTTGGTGAATTCCTCGCTTTCACAATGATAGGAAGAAATGACATCGAAGGATCAAAAAGCAACGTCAATGAACGCTAGTCGCCACAAGCCGGGTTATCCCTCGTGGTAACTTTTCCGACACCTCTAGCTTCAAAATTCGGAAGGTCTAAAGGATCGAGAGCCACGCCACTGCTCAGTATTCGTATCGAAATCGAATCAAACGAAGCTTTTACCCTTTGTTCCACACGAGATTTCTGTTCTCGCTGAGCCTATCTTAGACACCAAGGTATCTTTTTACCGTATGTGCCGCCTCAACCAAACTCCCCACCGACAATGTCTTCCGCCGACGACCAAATTGGCCACTTTGTCCAAAAAGAGGGCAATCCTCCCGATTCACCTAGAATAAGTAAAATAACGTTAGGTGCAAAGGGTATTTCACTTTCGCTGTTTCCAGCCCCACTTATCCTACACCTCTCAAGTCATTTCACAAAGTCCACCAGAGTCAAGCTTCAACAGGTCTTTTTCCCGCCGATTCCGAAGCCCAATTTCTGGCTGTGGCTTCGCTGATAGTAGACAGGACAAGTGGGGAATTCAAGTAATCCATTCATGCGCGCCACTAATTAGATGACGAGGCATTTGGCTACCTTAAAGAGAGTCATAGTTACCCCGCCCGCATTACGGCCGCTTTTGGTTGAATTTCTTCACTTTGACATTCGAGCATCAAGGAAATCACATCATACAACATCCGCAGGGACCATCGCAATGCTTTGTTTTAATTAAACAGATCCCTTTGTCCGTACTCAGCTTCCGAAGTCGATCGCTCGACGCCCGGGGAAGAGGCCCCAAGGGCCTGCTCCCAACCGTTCCTCGACGTAAGACGCGACGACACCAGCTTCCGCCGGAGCAGCTCGAAGTAGCCCATCGACAATGACGGGTGCTCGACCGACCCCGCGTCTAAATTTCGAGCCAATCCTTTTCCCCGAGGTTACGACATCCATTTTGCCGACTTCCTGCGTTACATTGTTCCATCGACCAGGTCAAAGTTCACCTTGGAGACCTGATGCGGTTATGAGTACGACCGGCGTGGAGGCACCTCTGGCCCTCCGGATTTTCAAGGGTCGCCGGGGCGCACCTGACACCACGCGACGCAGGCGGTGCTTCTTCCAGCCGCTGGACCCTACCTCCGGCTGAGCTGTTTCTGTGGTGGGCAGGCTGTTAAACGTAAAAGATAACTCTTTCCGGGGCCCCGCCGACGCCTCCCACTCCCTAACGTTGCCGCCACCGCCACGCCCCGGTTCAGAATTTTAACCCGATTCCTTTGCAACGCCCGCAAGCGCTTATCGACGGGCTTCCCCCGTCCCCTTAGGATCGACTAACCCATGTGCAAGTGCCGCTCACATGGAACCTTTCCCCTTCGGCCTTCAAAGTTCTCATTTGAATATTTGCTACTACCACCAAGATCCGCACCGACGATCGCTTCCGCCCGGCTCACGCCTGGGTTTTGCAGCGACCGCCGCGCCTCCTACTCATCTGGGGTTCGGTCCTTGCCCCGACGGCCGGTATAGGTCGCGCGCTTTAGCGCCATCCATTTTCTGGCTAGTTGATTCTACAGTGAGTTGTTACACACTCCTTAGCTGATTTCGACTTCCATGACCACCGCCCCGTTGTTTTAATCGACTCAACACCCTTGGGGGGTCTAGGTTAGCGCTAAATAAGACCGAACCCAGCTCCTGCTCATCCCGCACGCGGCCTGTAACCCAAAATGGCCCACTTGGAGCTCTCGATTCAAGTGGGCGCGGCCAACAAAGTGCCACGCCTACGGCCTACCTATTTAAAGTTTGAGAACAGTCGAGGGCTGCCATACCGACGATGCCTCTAATCATTGGCTTTACCCCACAGAATCCCGCCTGCGGGCTCCAGCTATCCCGAGGGAAACTTTGAGGGAACCAAACATTGACGGCTCGATTAGTCTTTCCTATACCCAAGTCGAACGATTTGCACGCCAGCATAGTTCACCATCTTTCTGTCCCTCGACAGTATGTTTCACTCAACCCTTCACGTAAGATCGTGGTCGGCCGGTGGTGCTGCCCACACACATCAAGGTTCCCACCAATCAGCTTCCCTTTTTACGGGTTTACTCGCCTGCTGACTCAAGACACACACATGTCGAATTTTGGTCCGTGTTTCAAGATCGGCCGAATGGGAGCCCACTGCCGACGCCGGAGCGCCAGGTGCTTAGGCACGCCGAGACGGGCGCGCTACCGCCATCCACAATCGGATGATGACGCCCCGCGAAAGCATTTCACAGCCCCAAGCTTGGGGCCACCATCACAACTGGGTTTGGCCAATGTCCCGAAGTCGACGGATCGGACCAAGCCACTGCTCCACATCCGACCGACACATCGCCCCCATCCGGCTTCCTCCCATACAATTTCAAGCACTATTTGACTCTTTTCAAAGTCCTTTTCATCTTTCCTCGCTTGGTACTTGTTCGCCATCGGCCTCGCCAAGATTTAGCCTTGGACGGAATTTACCGCCTGACGTGGGGGTGCATTCCCAACCTCGGACCACGACAGCGCCTCGGGTGCGATTGGTCCTGCACGACTGGCTCTCACCTTCTCTCGCGCCTTCCGGGGACTTGGGTCCCTGGCCCGCCACCGAGGACGCTTCTCAGACTATACATCTGACGCCGAGGGCGACCGATTTTCATGGGCGGGCTCTTCCCTGCTCGTCAGCTACTAGTGGGAATCCTTGTTAGTTTCTTTTTCCTCCGCTTATTGATATGCTTTAAACTCACGGTAGCCCCGCCCGACTCGAGGTCTCGTTGGGAGCGTCCGTGGACGCTGTAGGGTCTGGGAGTCCGACCTTGGCTGGCTCGGGCGCGATCGGTCTCGAGCATCGCCATCCACCATTTTGTCGCGACGAGCTCTGGCCATGACTCGATTTTTCAACCAGCCACGAGACGATGCTCATGGAGGTCAAGATCCACCTCGCGCACGCACGTGAGGCGCTTGCATTGGGGTAACGATGTGTGACACCTGCAGCGTGTCTCTGCCTAATGGCTGGGGCGCAACTTATGCTCACAAAGCACTCGATGGTTCACTGGATTCTGCACAATTCACAATTAAGTATCAGATTTCGCTTACGCTTCATCATGCAAGAGCCGAGATATCCGCTGCCGAGAGTCATTTTGTATGTCAGGTGTCGTGGGCAAGGTCCGCGGGTCGCCGCCTCCGGCCCGCGAAGATTGCACTTAACAGCTGAAGTTCCTCGCGCACGGCCGGGGTTTGTGTTTTGGCGAGGAGGCATGGGCGATCGCCTCGCCACTGGTCTGGGGAGGACTGGGTCTGTTCGAGAACAGCTCCCCGAGCCACCCCCGATCGAATCCTTGTCCTCGTGATGAACTAGTTCGGCCGAACTTGCTGCAGGCAACGACAATGATCCTTCCGCAGTTCACCTACTGAAACCTTGTTACGACTTCCTTCCTCTAATGATAAGGTTCACTGACTTCACAACGTCGCTGGCAGCGAACCGCCCACGCCGCAATCAACACTTCACCTGACCATTCAATCTGGCAGGAGCGACTCAAGCGCTGTGGTACAGTGGCGTGATTTAGTCAACGCGCACCGACGACTCGCCACTACTGAATTCCTCGTCACACCAACAATTGCAATGATCTATCCCTCATCACGATGAAATTTCAAAGATTACCCGGCCCGTCAGGGCCAAGGCTATAGACTCGTTGAATACATCGTTGTAGATGCCAGGCGCCTTAACATCTAAGGGCATCACTGCACTGCTATTGCCTTCAAATTCCGTGGCCTAAGCGCCATACCCTCTAAGAAGCCGGCCGTGGGGTTACCCACATAGCTATTTAGCAGGCGAGGTCTCGCTCATAACTAATTAACTGCATAAATCGCCCACCAACTAAGAACGGCCATGCACCACCACCCATAGAATCAAGAAAGAGCCTCACCACAATCCTTACTGTCTGACCTCGTAAGTTTCCCCTTGTCAGTCAAATTAAGCCGCAGGCTAGTCCCGGTGGTGCCCCTTCCACAATTCCCTTTAAGTTTCACCATGACCATACTCCCCCCTAACCCAAAGACTTTGATTTCTCATAAGGTGCCAATGAGTCCTAAAAGCAACATCCGCCGATCCCCTGGCCAAGATCGCTTATGGTCGAGACTAGGACCGTGATCCGATCGCCTTCGAGCCCCCAACTTTCGCTTTGGATTAATGAAAACATCCTTGGCAAATGCTTTCGCAGCTTGTTCGCCTTTCATAAATCCAAGAATTTCACCTCCGACTATGAAATACGAATGCCCCCGACTGTCCCTCAGAATCATTACCCGATCCCGGCCAACACAATAGATCGAATCCCGTGGGTGTTATCCCATGCTAATGTATCCAGAGCGAGGCTTGCTTTTGAGCACTCTAATTTCTTCAGTAACAAAGACCGGAGGCACGACCCTACCCGCCAAGGCCAGAGCGCATCGCCGGCAGGACGAGCCGACCTACACCGAGGTGGACCGATCGACCCAACCCAAGGTCCAACTACGAGCTTTTTAACCGCAACAACTTAAATATACGCTATCGAGTCGAATTACCGCCCGGGGCCGGCACCGCACTTTGCCCTCCAATGGATCCTCGTTAAGGGATTTAGATTGTATTATTCCAATTACCAGCATCAACGAGCCCTGTATTGTTATTTATCACACTACCTCCCCGTGTCGATTGCAATTGCGCAGCCCGCCCCTTCCTTGATGTGGCAGCCGCTTTCTCGTGCCCCCTCCTCCCGAATCGAACCCCATCCTCCCGTCACCCGTCACCACCATGGTAGGCCACTATCCTACCATCGAAAGTTGATAGGCAGAAATTTGAATGATGCGCCGCCTAACAAAGGCGCCAGCGATCCGACGAGTTATCATGAATCATCAAAGCAACGCAGCCAAGTTGGGCCGACCTTTTTATCTAATAAATGCATCCCTTCCTGTAAGTTTGGGATGTTTGTTGCAATCGCATTAGTTTAGAATTACTACTGCTATCCCAGTAAAGAGATACCATCAAACAACCTATAATCGATTTAATGAGCCATTTTGCCACCGGAATAGTTCATACTTACAATACGCATGGTCAATCTTTGCATACCATATGACTCACGGGCAGATCAACCGTAGTATTTGCACGACTCGCACGTGGCGCCGGTGCCGCCGACGCCAGATGGTCGACAGTGACCTTGCCAAGGCAGGTGTCATTCAAGGCAACCGAGATTTTGCGGGAACGAGCGAGGCACTGGGGATCTCGCTGGCACCGTATCCAAAAATAACAGTCATAAGACGCGTTAATGGCTGACCTGCCCGACGTGGACCGCTGCGGCAGACTTCAAGATCCCCCCTCTGACTCTCAAGAGGTTGAAGGAACGCGTACATGCATCAAACCCATACCGCTTTTGGTAGGTAGGCAACACAGAACCGACAAGACGCCTAACGCCACGGAGAGTGTATGTGACGACGATGATTTATGGAGGACGATGTCGACTGTTTCGCACAAGCACGAGCCGCATAAAAAAAAACATCCCGAGCACAACTCACACGCCTGCCGCTTATAACCCAGCACCACCGAACGAACCACACCCCCGCAATGCCGAGGGCATGCAAGCATATGGAAGCATCGGCGGCGCCAAGCCTGCATCACATGTATGTAGGAGACCCGCCTAAACAAGAGCAGCATGGTGCCCACCTAGTCGCCCTTCCACAAAATAAAACCAAAGGGACCGGGCGAGACACGCATTTGGAAGAAGAGGCACACATGCCCATTTTTGCTTTTGACAAATCCGCAAGCCGTGGGAGGAGGCAGCGCTATAAGACAAAGAAACGATGCCATCAAGGAGGAGGCAACGCTATCATATCAAGGAGAAGAAAAAGATGACCGATCGAGCACAAGAGTACGGGGTGGTTCGGGAGAAAAGAAAACACCGTGTCGAAAGTACGGATGGATGGTGGATGAAAAAAGACATCATGGCGCCGAGCACACGAGGAAGCGGATGATGCCCCAACCCCTACCGGGTTTAGATATTTATGGGAGGAGGACGGATGATGCCCCAACCCCGATCGGGTTTAGCTAAGGCCCACAAAGAACACATAAAGCAAGAGTATCGGGCCCCCAAGAGTGTGATCCAAGAAAATCAAGGACAAATATAAAACCTAAGGGACCATGGATCACACAAGGAGGCGCCGCCCAAGCATCACAGTGTTAGACCAAGACCAACCCGTGGTTTTCACCGCTGGCCAGTATGTATTTAGACCACAGACGGCGTTAATGGCAAATTGGCGTTGTTGGTCAGCGGCACCACCAACCGATTGTTATCAACGACAATGGGTAGAACACCCACGCCGAGCATGTCGACGGGTATCGCCCAAATGACAGAGATTTGCAACCCGCCCGACACTCAAACAAGTGGCAACGCCGCTTGAGAATTCCTCCGCATCGGCCCGAGAATCACCCAAGAAAAGCATTGCCCAAGCATCACCGGTGCTAGACTAAGCCATGCCACGAAACCCACAAATTTTTGAGGACGCATCAAAATCGGCCGAAGTTCGGCCAAGATTCTACAAGATGGATGATCAACGAATTAATCACCCAAAACCATGGGAAAATAACCCACAACAAGCATGGGAAGGCTTGTGTGAGCTGGAGGGAAGTCCCATGGAAGTCCTGCACCAACCACCGCGGGCGTGGTTTGAGTGAGGAGCCCCCTATAATAGGATAATATGCAAAACCAAAATTGTAAAGCAGATACCTTTTTTTCGAGTAGACATAAGTCCAAAAACTCGGACCTAGAGGTCGAATTTTGGGTGAGTTTTTTGCAGGATTGTTTAGAATAATCATATCTCCTCGTCCACCAAGTTATAGAATTTTGACAAGGGAATGATTTTTAAAAATTTTTAAAGTGGCTAAAATACATAAAATCGGGGAATGGAAAATACCTCAGAGATCGAATTTGACGTAGTTTTTGGCAGGAACTCACACAATACTATAAACAATGTGTCCACAAAATTCGAAAGCCATTGATAAGGGATTGATTTTAATGATTTTTAACCCAAAACAGGGCAAAAACGCAAAAATATCCAAAAAAATGGAGGATGAAGCTGCTTTGTTCAAGCCTTCCCAATGTCATCAGGGTCTAAGGAAAGTATTTTGACACGAAGAGTGCTAAGTTTTATGGCCAATGGCTAAGTTTTGGCACCAACGCCTAAGCTTCGACCATCGCTTTTGGCCCCGTACTGCTTGCAATCAGGCCGTAACCGCCAAGTTTTCTGACCACGCTTGGCACCAGCTACAAATTTGACCATCGCTGGACCGCTACCAAAAATCCTGCCAAGTTTTCCTCGATCATGACCATGGCACCGTAACGGGAATCTGACCACGCTTTTGGCACCGGCAGCCTCAAAATTTGGCTAAGTTTTCCGATCACGCTTCGCACCGGGTTGAAAAATCGACCACGCTGGGCACCGCTGCTCAAAAATCGCTAAGTTTTCTAATCACGTTTTTGGCACCGTGGCTGAAAATCTGACCACGCTTTTGGCACCGCTGCCCAAAAATCCGCTAAGTTTCTCGATCACGCTTTTGGCACCGTGCTAAAAAAATCGACCACGCTTTGGCACCGCTGCCAAAATCCGCTAAGTTTTCTCGATCATGTTTTTGGCACCGTGGCTGAAATTCTGACCACGCTTTTGGCACCGCTGCCAAAAATCCGCTAAGTTTTCTGATCACGCTTTTTGGCACCGTGGTTGAAATTTCGACCACGCTTTTGGGCACCATGGCTCAAAAATCGCCTAAGTTTTCTCGATCGTTTTTGGCACCGTGGCTGAAAATCTGACCACGCTGGCACCGCGCTCAAAAATCCGCTAAGTTTTTCTGATCATGTTTTTGGCACCGTGTCGAAATTTCGACCACGCTTTTGGCACCGCTGCTCAAAAATCGCTAAGTTTTCTCGATCACGCTTTTTGGCACTCGTGGTTGAAATTGACCACGCTGGCACCGCGCTCAAAAATCGCTAAGCTTTTCTGATCACGCTTTTTGGCACCGTGGTCGAAATTCTGACCACGCTTTGGCACCGCTGCCCAAAAATCTGGCTAAGTTTTTCGATCACGCTTTTGGCACCGTAGCTGAAATTTCGACCACGCTGGCATCGCAGCTCAAAAATCTGGCTAAGTTTTTCGATCACGTTTTTGGCACCGTATCGAAAATAAATCGACCACGCTGGCACCGCTGCCAAATTCTAGCCACGCTGGCTCATGGCTCAATTCTGGGCTAAGTTTTCGATCACGCTTTTTGTCACCGCTTTCAAATCCTATAACGCTTTTTTTTGGATCGTGACTCATTTTTGGCTAAGTTTGTTACCATGCTACCATGGCTTAAAAATTTTGCCCGACTGGTACCTTTTGTAGCCTCAATGACTGAACGCAAAGAAAAATGATGAAAAATTTAGGAATGGTCGAGGGATCGAATCAAAGCTTATAGTGGCTGAATTCAGGGATCGTGGGCAAGCAAGGCCACTCGCCACTTACAATACCCCGTCGCAGATTTAAGTCGCCCGCAAAGCGATTCAACTCGCTCGCTTGATGGGAATTACGCTCATGATGCCTTACAAGGCTAATCCGCCTTTGCAAGTTCACCAACCAAGACGTGCCTCCGGGGGCCTAAACCCCTCACCGCTGGCTCAGAACGAACGACGCGACGCTGCCGCTTCTAGCCCTGATTCGACTTAGAGGCGTTTCAACATAATCCAACGCACTGAAGCTCACACCATCGGCTTTTTCAACCAAGCGTGATGACCAACAGTGCGAATCAATCTGCCTCTCAGCATTTCAGGTTGAATTACTATCGCGACACTCGCCATCAGAGGGTAAAACTAACCTGCCTCACGACCTGCCTAAAACCCAAACTCACGCTCTCTATTGCAGGGTGAACAATCCAACACTTGGTGAATTCTCGCTCACAATGATAGGAAGAGTCGACATCGAGCGATCAAAAAGCAACGCCGCTATGAACGCTTGGCTCGCCACAAGCCGCTTATCCTCGTGGTAACTTTTTCCGACACCTCTAGCTTCAAATTCAAGGTCTAAAGGATCGATAGCCACGCTTTTCACTCAGCTCAGACTGCATCGAAATCGAATCAAACGAAGCTTTTTACCCTTTTGTTCCACACGAGATTGCTCTCGCTGAGCTCATCTTAGGACACTCAAGTATCTTTTAACAGATGCCGCCTAGCCCAAACTCCCCACTGACAATGTCTTCCGCCCTGATCGACCATGGCCAGCCTTGTCCAAAAAGAGGGCGCTACCGCCCGATTCATCTTAATAAGTAAAAATAACGCTAAAAAGTAGTGGTATTTCACTAGCTGCTTTCCAGCTCCCACTTATCCTACACCTCTCAAGTCATTTCACAAAGTCTGACCAGAGTCAAGCTCAACAGTAGTCTTTCCTCA
>JAENHJ010000272.1:7500-11199 GCA_025330945.1 Mucuna pruriens | reverse complement strand
GGTCCATTCCACTAGCTCTTATTGTGATAATAAAAAAGGGGGTGCGCTTTCCCTTTGAATGAGTAGATCTTCCAGCCCCCGTGCCTACCTTTACTCAATGCTCCTGAAGTCCGAAAAGGAGACTGAGTGGACAGGGGGCAGGGAAGTTAAGTTACAGAAATGGTAGTCGTGGACTGGTACCGCAGTACTGCCTACTTTTGGTAATCCTTATTGTGATCCCTCACTCTGGGCTAAGATAGTCTCTTTTGTGCTAGCGTGACGGGAGAGCAAATAGCAATGAACCTTATCTAAAGTATTAGTTCCCTCCTACCAAGAACTTTTTTTTAAGTTATCTATGCGGGGAAAAGGCTACCGATAGGCGGATTGACGCATCAGAGCAGGCAGGGAATACTTAGTGCTTGGAATATGAATGCTATGAGGCTTGGGCGAGAGAGCAGGTCTAGGAGGCCCAGATATTGCATCATGTGAAAGCAGCGAAAAGACCCATAAGAGCTGTAAACAAGTGAGATAGGCACGAAAGGGGGGCATTCAGGGGATGTCTTTCATCAGCCAGCACCTTCAACAGCCAGTAGGACAGATGCCGACACGGATTCCCCCAGATTCAAGATAGGGTACGCCCGATGACCAGGCAGGGCAGCCCCCTTGGTTGTGAATCCCATAGGTCTAGAGCACGATCACGTGAAGAAGAACATACCACCGGTTGATTCACTTGTCTGATTCGGTATGTAGGCACAGAGAAAGTGTTCCAGCTTGAGCCAAGAAAGTCTCAACCTTCTATGTAGTACATCCACAACTTCTCAGCTCTTTCATTGCAACTCACCACCCAACAACGGCCACCCTCCCTAGGTTTAAGATAATAGGGCTTGATGCCTAGCGGCTTCCTTTTACGGGTTGTCTACCGATCTCACTGGTTCACTCCCTTGAGGAATGTTCCTCGAGTCGTGATGCTTTGATTGTCGTCTTTAGAATTAAGGATTTGTCTGGCTGGTGTTCAGCCAATGGCTTTTGTCTTCGGGTGCCTCGCCTTTAAGTTAAGGCTTCGTTCCACTCCTCTTCTGTCGCTCTCATCTCTGCCTTTCATTTACATAGATACCCCCGATCTCTTTTCCCACTCGTTAGGGCAGCGGTTGGAAAGGTAAAAGCTCAATTGGAGGCTGTTTTCCGAATCGTGTGCCGAAGCAAGGTAGTTCCTTTTTTTTTCAGGGGAGCTAGGCAGGGAAGAGCCTTTCAGGCTGAAGAATAAGAAGATGCCCATTTCTATTTAATATTTAAGAAAGGGCGATAGGAAGAACAACAAAAGCTTTTAAGGTGGAATAAATAAGCCTACTTTCATGAAATAAAGAAGGAAAGGGCTCATAGAGGGTGTGGCTCTACTCTACTTAGGTAGAGACAGAAGAAAAAAGAAATGCAATTCTAAAGACAAAGAGGTGGTTACAGAATGATTTAGATTGAAACTCGTCGCCAGGCTGGCTGATAAAGAAGAGGGCGACGGATAAGGTCGAAACGGCTAGCCAAGCAAGGTTCTTTTCATTCCCGCAGTTGGCTAACCAGGGAATGAAAGACTTCAGTAAGCCTGCTGGCCTTGCTTTCAGCAATCCTCAAGAATAGCTCCAGTTCTTTCTTCCGTTCCACTGCGTTCTTGATGCGGGTAGCCAAGCGTGAAGCAGACTTAATCATCTCATCTCTTCGCACTGTCTCGTCTGCGAGCTCCTTCTTCTTTCGCTCCTGTTCCAGTTCCCGACTTGCTTCCGCTAGTTGGACAATCAGCTGCGGTATCTTCTCTTTAAGATTCCCTATATAAACCGGGAGCCGATCCAGGCTCGTAGTGCCTCCACGTCCTCAGGCAATGCACCACGGCTGTTATCTCTTTCTCTGGGACTGGGACCGCGCCTTTCTGTCTCGTTGAGCTTCCGGCTCTCATATGCTACTGGGTGTCCCTCCTGGACCAATACTCTTCCAATGGCATAGTCTGATGCTTCAGTGTGCACTTCGAAAGGTACAGTATAGTCTGGCAACCTCAATACAGGTTCCTCCGTCACGGCCCTCTTCAAGTCCTCAAAGGCTCGCTGACACTTGCCCTATCCCCTTAACTTAAAGCCAATGCCAAGGCTTTCTAAAAAATATCAGTGAGTGGACTTCCTAGAATATCCAGTGATGAACCGACGAGTTCAAAAGGCCAAGAACTGATCGTAGCTCGGTCACGGGGACTCCCCACTCTTCTATTGCCTTCACCTTCTGCTTGTCCATCCTAATCTGGCCATCCCCTATCCCAATGCCCTAGGAACAAGACTTCTCCCCCGGGAGTCACTTCTTTCCCTGCGGCACCTTTGCTTCCTAAGCCCCAGATTCCCGTCTGAAGAAAGCGTAATCCGACTTTGAGTCACAGTCAGTGGGCATCCACTCATATTTCTTTTAGAAAAAAAATAGATTATAGCTGACCCCGATAGATAAAGGCATCCATCTCTTGACCTCTACTTTAACTTTACACCGGGCTTTGTTGGATGTGAGATTGCTTCCTTCTCAATTGCACGCGCATATCTTATCTTATTAAAGAGTAAGCGGCTAAACAGGGGGGCTAGCTTTCCTCACGAGTACGTTTTGGATAGCTTTTAGTTGACAGGGTTTGATCCCTTACCAAGTTGTTACTAACTAAAAGGCGGTACCTTCCCTTCTCCTAGACTTGACGGATCTCATCCCCTCTCTAAGGGACTTGGCTCTTCCCCGGCTGGATAGACAGGACAAAGACTGCTTGCTTCAATGCCGTTGGCAGACGAGAACCGTAAAAGAAAGAGGGTCTTGCGCTTCTTAAAAAAAGAAAGTCACGAAACAGGTAATGAGACATAGCAGCATCGAGATCTCAGCCCTAGCCGGATGATGACGCCTTTCCTGTTTAGGGGATCGAACTTAAATGCTGATTTCGACTCTTACGGGTGCCTTGTGGCTAATGCATGGACAATGGAAGTTAGACCTTATACTTCTAGCCATAGCCCTTCCTTCTATTTATTATGGATATGGATACCCCTTCTTTTTCTTGAGCCAGAGTTGGGACTTTTGCGGCATCTAGTTCAGTATCAGATAGAGCAGATAGTTTAGTCCCTTGGCAAAGAAGGTTTACTTCTCTGTCACTTCCGTACTTCTGTAACTTCTCTTTAGCTTATTAATGGAATTGGTTAGAAAGTCTTTCCCTGGTATTGGCTAGAAGAGAGGGATTAGTCCCCCTCCAACACTGACTTCTTAGTCGAGTAGTTCTCTTTCTCCTTAGTTTCGGTTTTCTCGAAACTGGCTACTCCTTATGATATGCCACCTCAACCCCCGATCTAAGAGCATCTGAGAACATCTCCGGCATTGTCGAGGGAAACTCAGATAACCGGAATGATTGGCCTTCATGCCTATCCCCATCGATCAGAACTGGCAACAGATCTTTCAGCGGATGTAGCAGCGGATCAATATCCGCTGTGTTCAACTCCTGCTACTGGGTCAACTCCAAAACCTCTGGGTCGGATCCTGCCCCACGTGGTCCTCACTTCAGGTCCCACATTTCTCTTCCTTTGTTTGATTTCCCTCAAATCTCTTGCCCCTTCTAGGTCAGGTTCGTATTCAAACCTTCTTTCCAAATCAGTCCTTGTTCATTTCATTCGTGGTGCTCTTGGCACAATGGTCTAATCTGGAGGAGGGAAGTTGGATGTTTTTCTCTATTTA
>JAENHJ010000271.1:2164093-2372422 GCA_025330945.1 Mucuna pruriens | reverse complement strand
TCTATTTCTGTTCGAATTGGATGTCTTACTAATAGACGAGTGAATCGATTCGTAGCACTTTTTTTGAAAGGTTAATCGCTTAGCTTAAGACATGGGATTGGACAGGTTTCAAAGCTTAGGAGTTAAGGTTGCATTCCCTTTAAAAAGTTGACTATTCTTTTTAGACATCCAATATTATCTAACAAAGAAAGCGAGAATAAGGTAAAATCCTGCTACTAGAGCATAAATCGAGAACCGATTAATATGACCGAACCTATGAAAACAAATAAATAAAGGGCTTGGATTCGCATATTTAAATAACCAAAAAAAGAGATACCAGTTCAGGGGCATGTCCCAGGTAAAAAAGCAAGTAATCCAATCGGTGAAAGCAGGTAAGCGCTACAAGCAGGCAGGAAATAGATGTGGTCATACCGTAGTAGATGGCACTTATCCACTTGGTGAAATGCATTTGACCGACCGCATGGACTATGTTGAAAGGATTTTTCTTCTTTGTATGAAATTCTTGAGCGCTACCTTACCTCTTCCTGTAAGGCGCTTCACCATCGGCCACTAAACTAAGGGGCGGGAAATAGGTTCTAGGGGACCTATTTATCCAAGTTCTGGTTCTAGCTTTTCTAATCGGAAGAACTAGTTGACGACGTGCACAAAAAATTGTTGTTATTTTAACAAAGAAATCCAAAAAATGAAGTTAACTTTAAATCCTTACAAATATGAGTTTCACTGGTTTTAATGCTTATAAAAAAATTTCTCATTTTTAGATACTAATATTTTTTAGAGTTTTTTTTAATTATAATCATTCACTCTAATTAGTTTAATGTTGATATATTTAATAAAATGAATAATATTAATTGAAATGATTAAGGTAATGAAAAATATTTTAAATTAAAATAATTAGATTATTTTTAGGTATCAATTTAATTAATTAATATATTTATTATTTTATATAAATATAATAATTATATATAATTTACTTCTATAATTTATTTTTTAATATATTATACACCGTAATTTATTTCTTTTAATATTATTATTATTATTTAATTCATTATTATTATTATTTAATTCATTATTATTATTATTTAATTCATTATTATTATTTTTTAGTTCATTAATATACTTAACATTGTTTCTCAAAACAAATAACTTAATTTTAATATATTATTTTTTATATAATTTTATATTTTAATTTATTAATTTTAATTATTGTAATATAATTTATTTTTTAATATATCTCAAGCAGTGATTTTGTCTCTAAAGAAAAATAAATAAAAATATAATATATTAAAAGTAAATTATATTACAATTAAAATTGAAATATAAAAATAACTTAAAAATAATATATTAAAAGTAAATTATATTACAATTAAAATTAAAATATAAAAATAACTTTAAAATAATATATTAAAATTAAATTATAAATTTCTAAATAAATTATAATTTTAAAAAAATATAATATTAAAAATAAATTATTATATTAAAAAATAAAAATAATAATAAAATAATAAAAATATTATTTATAAAATATTAAAAAATACATTATAAAAACAAATTATATGTAATCATCTTATATATATAAAATAATAAATAAATACATTAGCTAATTAAATTGTGTACATATAAATAATCTAATGAGAAAACATATTATCCACCAACAATATAAGATAGTTTTACATGATCATTCAATCACAAACTATAATATATGATATTTATTCTTTTATAATAATAATTACCTTAAAATGGTGTCAACAATAATGTGATTAAATGACCATGTCAAATTATGTTCCATTATTAATGGATGACTATTAAACTTTAATTTAATTATTTTGATATTATTTATTTTGTTAGTTATATTAATATTAAATTAATTAGAATTAATAACAAGGATTAAAAATATACTTAAAAAATTATCAACGAGCCAAAAATAAAAACAGATTTTGTAAAGATTAAAATAAGAAATAATCAAATTTATAAAGCTCCAAGATGACGTATTTAAGCCTCAAATTAAATAGTGTAAATATCTAATCAACGATTTTTATGTATCCAACGTGCATTGATACAATTGACATCCAATATGTCCTTAAATTTAATGGCATTAAACGATTTCTATAAATAATGAGCCTTCTTAGACTGACCTAGGCCTATTTATGCATCCAACATGGCTTAATCGATTCTCATAGGGTTGCTCTTTTCCCATTTCTCTTGATGGTATACTTGGATTACAAATGAGGAAAAAAAAATAAATAAATAAGAGGCAGAGAAATAAAAATAAAATATAGAACTAAGAGAAATAAAATAAAACTATTATTTGAATTGAAAAAATAAGAACAAAATTTATTTATTTTGATAAGTAAAAAAGTAGGTAGAAAAAATAAATAAGTATTTTATATAAAATTATATATTCGGAGTATAAAATTGTTTTACATTATTATCTAATCACAAATTATTTTATGTGATAAGTTTATTAACTTTTATTATAATTATATTAAAAAAAATATTAGCAGTGGTTTAGGATTGAATGATAATGTAAAACTATTTTATATAATTAATAATCACGGTTAACCTCAAAAGTTATTTATGTTAATTAAAAAATTAAAATTTACCCAAAATATTTGAATTTTTACAGTATTATTATTTTACATAATTTTTTTGTTCAGAAAAATTATTTAATTTTAAAAATTAAAAAACAAAAATTTTGAAAATTTTTGCAATATATATATATATAATTTGCACAGGAAGTTGTCGTGTCTTTCCTTCCTGGACAATAATTTATTCATGCATAATTGTTGTTGACTTTTAGCAAAATTCAGCGAAAATAACAGGAAAAAATTTAGTGATTTATTGTTTTACCATGTCATCTTCATAATATTGGTAAAGTGATTGATTTTTATAATAAATATATTAAAAATTATATTAATAATAATTTATAATTAAATACCTGTCTCAAAATTAAATTTGACTATGCCGAAGGAAGTAGCTATCAACTTTTCCAACCTTTGAGTCTCGTTTCACATCTTTAATGGTTAAAAAATAAATGTTGGGCTCACAGAAAATATTCTTCTCCTTCTCATTTCGGTTCAAACCAAATAACTAAATTTTAATTATTTACTTTATTTCACTCTCTCCCCCAAGTCATCTCAAACAAACATAGATAATGTCAGAAAGCCATAAATGATCATCCACAAATGAAGAAAAAAACTCACGTATATATATATAATATAACTTACATAAATTATTGCATAACTAATAAGTTGGGTATGAAATATGATTTTTATAATATTATAGAAAAAGAATATGATTTTTATTAATCTATCTATTGAATTATATTACTTAAAAAATTTTATCAAATTTTTTATAAAAAATTTTATCAAATTTTTTATAAAAAATTTGTTTATATTATAAAAGAATATACTAGATCATTTTAATGTATATGAATAAAGTATCAAATAATTTTGGATTGAGATGAAATAAACTTTTAATCTTATATTGAATTGTAAGATAAAATTAAGAATTTTTCCATAAATTATTTATAAAAAAAGAGAGAGGATCAAGTTACTTGAGAAGTAACTCAATAAATCTTTATACAAATTAAATTTTATTAATCTAATCTTTGAATATTTTGATATTAATTCAATTATTATACACACCAAATTTTAAATGAATCGGATATCTATAATTATGTAATTTTATTGTCAACAATTATTTATATTTTAAAAAATATATTATATATTAAATTTAATTTATTTATTGAAAGATCAATAGTTTTGAAATTTTATAAAAAAATTATAGATTTGATCTCTTCAGTAAAAAAAATAATTTAATAATTTAATTAATAAAAAATAATTTGTACAGATAATTATTGAAAGGAGTAACCATCTTTCTCTCACTGTCACATGTGATCTTCAATTAAAAAGGAAAAAATAATGTGATTTAAATTTTTTATAAATATCAATAATAGATTATTCTACTTCAATTAATCTTTCACCATCCTTTATAATTACATGGTTAAAATTAATTATCTTAATCTCTCACACTTTGGTAGATACATCCTAATTATTATATGTATTTAGTAAAATTTAGATCCTCTCGTGAAAGCATGTTCTCATCTAATATGCTTTTATAATATAATTTAAGAAAAGATATTATATAACAATAACATAAAACAATTTTATATCATTATCAAATTGTAATTTATTGTGTATAATAAATTTATTTATTTTTACAATAACTACATAAAAATCATATTAACGGTGATTTATAATTTGATAATAATATAAAATTATTTTATACTATAATATAATTTTTATAATTTTTCTATGACTTTCAATATCCAAAAGTTACAATTTTTTTAAAATTTTTTATGCCTATTTTTTCTATTCGTGGGACCCCAACCTAAAAACTTATTGAAAAAAAAAAACTTTCTTATTTCAACAATATTTATTTTATAAATTTCTTTTGACTACTATATATTAACTCATTTTTAGTTATTTGTTTTCACTTTTTTTTTCTTTGTGTAACACCTTTGTACCCCGAATACTTAAATTAAAATAATCAAGAAAACTCAATTCGTATTAAGGATAAAAGGTTCACATAGTTATTATCATGTTCAAACATTAAGTACACATAAAAAAATTATCACATAAATTATTGATAATAATTTAAACATGTCATTCCTGTGTTTGACACATATTTCAAATATATAAATCACTTTCATTTTTGTATACATTTAGTGAGTTATTAATATGCCTATCATTTTCAAAACAAAAGTACGTATGAAAAGATATACAACCACTATTCTAAATCCCATGTCCCCATGTCACACAAATCAGAGCAGAGCAAGACCCCGCCTCTTCAAAACTCGGCACCACGAGTACCCTCAACATTACCTAAAAGAAAACCACAAGAGAGTATGGTGAGAAATAGCATTCAATCATATACAAATGCATATAGTACCCCAAATCTCACTCATTACCGTACCCAATTACTAACAGTTAACAAATACTCATATATTAATCACACGTCTCATCGCATTCAAAATCAATCACATTTCATTCATGTTTACAAAATGCACATGCTCGCACAATGCATATGTTCATCACCACACCTAAGAGTCTCGATTCGGAACTCCACACCATGGGCGAACCTCCTCAATCCCCTTAGTTATCACTAATGATGGTCACACCATTAAACACCCCATATGGCTGGTGTGTCGCACAGTTAAACACCACCTATGGCCCGTGCGAAGACATTCTACATAACCGTTAAACACCACCTATGGCCCATGCATATGAATGTCCCCCATCATTAGTCCACCCTGTTAAACATCAATTTTGGCCAGGGTCCCTGTTAAACACCACATATGGCCAGGGTATTATAGCCACGTCTGACTTCTCATGCATGTCATGCATCTCATGTCCATGCTCAATGCATTCTCATCCACATTCTCATTCTCATGATTCATACATCATTCATACATCATTCACACAGTCCATAATCATGCCAAAATCATATCAATTTAGCCATCATTACCATGAATCATTTATAAGAACGCACAGAAACGCACATAAAACACCATTGAATTTCACCCAATTTCACCATTACACATAAGAGTCCCAAATTGAACCTCAACCATGAATAATCATGAACAACCACGAACAACCACGAACAACCACGAGAATCAAGTAATTAAAACAATTAACCATACAATTTCAAACGAAAATCTCATTAAGGCAAAACGTTAATCCAAGAATTTAATCCCCTTCAAATGCCACAAGAAACCATACAATAACAATTATTAATAAGGGCCCTAGTGAAGATGCTACTGCTCTTTCTTAGGTAAATGAAACACAAATAGTGAGATAGAACAGACATCTCTCCATACTTGGAAGCATAATGAAGAAAACATTTTCATCAAAGTCATTCTTCTTATTCCTTTGGGATTCCCTCTAGAGGTTTTCCTTCACACTAAAGGTAACCGATTACATTATCAATTAGGCCAACCAAAACCACGGTACACATTGACGAATCTTTTCTACCGATTAAAACATTTTTAGAACATAATAACCAAACAAATTTGAGAATTTAGATCCTAAAGGGACTTAGGAATTGCCCTCACTACCTGTACACCCCCGCATTCACATGTAACCGAATCAATCTCCCTCGTATCTTAGATGCGAAGAACAGCAAGGATCTGATGCGGCTCGAGGACGATCTGAACACCCTAACTCCTCCTCCTTGCAGGTCTACGTTCTCTTTCCTCTAGGTCTGGCTGTCTGACGCGCAAAACACCAATTAGGGTAAACTAATTAACTCTTGTCTAGTATTCTAGCTGGGTCAGGTCAACCTGACCCGCCCGCCAGCCTCTCCTCGTTAATTCGATTAATTAAATTAATAAATAAAAATAATTCAGATTAATGTCTCGTCAGTTTATAAAACCATCAACTCCTCCATTAAAATAAAATTAAATGTAAATATTTAAATACTAAATAAATTTTCTGCCATCATTAAGAATAATAACAATAATAATAACATTTCAGTTTCAAAATGTAATTATTTAATAAAATAATTTCCTGCAACAATTAATAATTAAAATAAAATTGATAATAATAATAATGTAATTTATTTTCTAAAAAAATAATTAAATAAATTTTAGGATGTTACACTTTTTCTTTTATCATATATTTATCCATCACTAAGACTTGCACAATTCAACAATATAATTTGGCTATGTATATTTTGCATATCAAGTTACAAAAGAGGTTTTCCTTTTGAGTTTTGAGTCATTCTTGCATTTATTCAATGATGGTTTCTTTATTGCGAGCAAGGGCCGGAAGGTTTGTTTATAAAGGGCCTTTTTTATAGACAAATGGTAAAGATTTGACTCAAAATGAGATTTAATGGACTTTGGATGAGATAATTACTAGGTAATTGCTAAATGTAACTTTTAATTGCTAAACTTTTTTTTATTATCCAAAATACTCTTTCATCTCGAGAGAAAGAAGATACAAATTATTCAAATGACTTACTATTATGTGCAATCTTTAGTGCAGTGGTTATTCATATCGTCAATATGATATTCGAGATTAAAGAATAGGGTAAAACATGTACAAGACTCATGTATCATTTTAAGTACTTGGGAACTTTCCTATAATTACGTTAAAGTGCATTACCAAGCCTTAAAACATATGTGACAAAACTAGCTTAGAGAAAATTTTGAGTAAGATAAGAGACTTATGCTGTTAGGGATAATAGGAAAAATTTTGTGATGAAAGAATTCTTTTGTGTATATAAATTATGTTCATTAAAGGTAATAAAAATTATTCATGTAAATGAAATACATAGTTGAAGAAGTAAAACAAAAAAAAAACATTAAATGAGGATAGGAAAAACAGTGAAGAGAAGTAAGAGATGTTTGAAAGCATTAACCGAGGATAGAACAGAAAGGAAGAGATCACAATGAACTGAAGTGAAAGAAAAAAAGAAGAAGAGATATTTGAACACATAAAAATAGGGGAAAAGGAAAAGAAGCATTTAAATAAAATTATTAAGAAAAAAAATGAGTAGAACACAAATTTAAAAATAAAGGAAGTTGTGTAATTGCTAATTACTATTCAGCTTAAATATATTTTTAGTGCTTATAACATAGTGAATGATGAATTATTAAAGAATTATAGGATTTTTAAATTATACATAGATACCAAATTAAAACATATTGATCATCAATGTAAAATAAAGAATAGGAACAAAAACATGTAATGGAATTCACTTATATCCATGGTTCTTCAACTGAGAGAATTTTATTTTCTAATATTGAGAGCAAATTATCCACTTTCTAGAAAGTATGTTTCATTCCATCAAACTGAGTAATGAGATGTTAGTTGTATAACTTTTTAGCAAATTAGTAAGAACTTGTTAACGAGCTAGACAATGAATAACTCTATTCATCACATAGTCACTCTTAAAATAAAGTCCAATACAATATTCATTAATAGTTTAGTATCATAATAATATTTATTGACTATAAATAATATATTTAAAAATTAAAGAATAATTCATAATAATTGATTAATACTAATTGTGGTACCCTAGTTTTGTCCGGGGGATAAAAGAGAGGTCCAACTGGCTGGGGTGTAGGGCTCACAGTTGACTTAAGACCGAAAAGACCAGCTGTGTGAAGCGAAGTCAACAGCCATGTAGGATAACACGAAAGCTACAAATGTGAAGACAAAACAGAATGAAGCAGGCGTAGGGTGATTGTTCTCCTGGAAGAAGAAAAAAGACAAGGAAAATTTAAGGAAGGAAAGAAGAAAGGCTCATAGGCTCCGCATTGAGCAGAACACTATGAAACAAATGATGCAATGTGGGGAAGAGGCCTACGAAAGACCTCCGCCTTCAACAGCAGAAAAGTGGCAGGAGCTCGCCCTCGGACGACCACGACAGGAGACAGACCATGATCCTTCGCCACCACATTAAATGAAAAGCGTCCAAAGGAGTCTGAGGAAACGTCGTAACATTAAATGAGCCTGGGAAGAACGCCACCGCATTTATGAGAAGAGATTGGCTGAAGATATCTAAGATAGAGATCTAAGAGAGGAAGGAGCCTATAAAAGGGCCCTAGATGAGAGAAAATGGGGGAGGATTTTTTGGAGGAACAAGAGAAGAAGGGGAAGAAAATAGGAGAGTAAAAGTGGGAGGAGAAAGAGGAATACTCAGGAAGGAAGGATAAGTGGAGAAGGAGTAGTTCCTACGTATCGGAGATCAGCATCGACCGATTAGTCTAACGAAGTAGCATCGTCCCTACTGGATACCAGGTAAGTTCATTCAAACTCTACACCTTCACCCATGCATGAACCTAAACCCCCATGGAAATTTAGTTCATCAAAGGGAACACAAATACCAAACGGATAGATAATACTGAATCTATCCGAGACGGAACCTTCTTGGCCTTTTGATCAAGCCGACACGTAGTCGGCGCCACATGCAGGCCAAATAGGTTTTGGCCCACCTTTCCCATGATTCCAATAGATTCCTGACCACATAACTACGTAAACTTTGACTTCTCTATATAAGAAGAGATACGTAGGAGAGGGGAACCTCCCTTGTCAAGTTCATCCCCCACCATTCCCTCATCTGTTCATATCAAACACCCTTCCATTAGACCTTCATACAAATAAAAACAGACACTAATGAGAGTTTTGCCAAATATATGCACTTAGTTAGGGTAACTATCAGGTGATAAATGTGGGAAATGCACTATTTTTCACGTAACCGACCCTCAAACTCCATTTCTCTGGTCCAGACTCTAGCCTTGTCCAAACATTATCCAGATCATGGTTTCTTGTCGTTTCTTCCCAATAAAAACGCTGGTGGCGACTCCTATCCTCCTTGGTGAGGTCGCGAGTTGGTTGCGACACTAATCTATAAAATTAATTAATTAAATAACTAATCTAACATTCTCCCACTTGGTTATATCAATTATGATCAAAACATAAACCAACCAAAGGTTAAAGAATTGTAAACTCTTCACAATGCAAAAATATCTTTGAAGATATATTATACATGCTAAAAAGCTTACATTTCATTTAGAAATATGATGGATGAGAAAAACATAACACAATTAAATTAAGATAAGTATGAAATTTTAAATAATGGTCCAAGCATATGAAAATGCTATAGGAGATATTATACAAATAATAATAATAATATTTTATACATATCTCATAATAATGAGTTTTCAAACTCCTACCGACTCAAAACATCAAAACTTATCCAAATTGTATGAGCTACAATATTTCTAAATAAACTCCAATAATGAAGTTTTTATCGATGAAACAACAAGCATGTTTTCTCTAACAGTATGCTCAATATAAGTATGAAAATTCGTGAAAGCCAAAAATATAATTCACATATTTATAAGTACTCACAGCCTAGTAATAAGAATAATTACATATAGGCTAAATCAACAAATGGTCTACAATATTTGACATTCAATTATTCTAGGTTTCACTAAACAAGTGACTATGCAAATCCAAAAACAATTAGAAAATTCAAGAACTTCCTACTATGAAGACACAAACACTCACTTTTAAAGAAAATGATTCTCTAGATTAATATGGTCACAAAATATCAATAGTGAGCAAGTATTGAAGATCATTAGTCCAAATAGAAAATTTAAAAGTACTTTAACAAAACAAAAATTTGTACTCAATAGAAATACTAACATCTCTATAAAGTAATACTAACATCATATCTATAAAGTATTTATACATTTATGGCCTAACAAAATGTCAAATTTTTTGTAAAAGAAAAACACAACATAATTGCATGCCAAAAGAATTATTGTGTAATAACCAATAAAACAACCTTGACATCTACTTAAGATGCCTACTAAAACTCAACAACGTTTATATGTAACTCAATACAATAAGACAAGAATAAATTACAAAGTCCTTTTACGAGTATCATATAATCACAAGATGCGTGCACAAATTTATAGCAATATAAGATTCATAAATATCGAGACATAACAAAAAGTACATACTTTAACGACTAATCCTTTATATATCAAAATAAAATTAGGATTCTCATTAGAGTCCATCGACATTGAAATACCATAATGGTATAATAATTGATAGTGGGAACACTACTCTATAAAATAATATTCAATTTTGTCCACATCAATTTTGTTTTAGTAAAAAAAAGCATGGTTGCTAAAAAATAAACAATATAAGACAAGAATGATTAATTTCTCCCACTATCTCAAGTAAATATATTTAGTTGAACAATGTGAACATCTTCAACAAGGTAAGTCATAATCTTTCTCTCTTTAAGGATTACACATTAGAGAGAAACCAATCAGTACATAATTATCCAGAAAAATGATTACAAAATGACTATATGAAACGCAACATATAATTTGTCATTCATAAAAATTATAAAATTGAGTTTCATAATTAATCACAATTGCATATATAAAAAATAAGAGATTATAATTGTCACTTGACACTTTATAACACAAAATATCTTTACATTATTGTAAATATTAATCCTTAAAAGAATTATAAAAAATAACATTGAATTTATAAACACGTAAGTGACATCAAAATCCCTGATATTTTAAATAGAATATAAAATTATTTGCAATTTTTAATAACTTGCTTTAAACTAAAGTGTTAAAAAATAGTCGTAGAACTTGAGGAAAAGATTAGATTATGCACAAATGGAACTTAAACTTTACTTTAATTGAGGATATAATAAAAAAAAATCGAAAGTCCCATGAATATTAAAAAACAAGAATAATTTATTGTATCTTAAGAAATAACAGTAAAAAAAAAATTGTTAAGTATATATATCAAATATAATCTTTATAATGACATAGGGTAATGAAGATAAATTAATTTGGTATTATATATTATTGACATAGGTGGTTATAAATAAAAATATGAAGTTCGACATATAATGTATCAATCACATAGTTTTACAAAATAAGTTTCATAATTAACCACATTGTATGTATAAAATTAAAGAAATTATAAATGTTTACTTGACACTTTATAACTCTAAATATCCTTTTATCATCATGATATTAATCCTCAAACAAAATCACATAAAAAATAACTTTTACTTTACAAATATGAGTGAGATAAAAATCCCTAATATTCTAAAATAGAATATGAGATCATTTACAAGTTTTTAATTACTCACTCAAAACTCAAACTCAAGTATTACAATAATAAATAATATCCACATGCACTCAAAACAAGTATTGAAGATATAACAACAAATGGTCTCTAACTTTCACTATAAATTATGATACACAAAAGTTTATTTATATATCCCAAATTATAATGCACATAGTTTCGACAAAATCCAAATTTAAAAAATACCATAAATAACAATACAAAATTATGGTATAAAATAAATAAAATATTGATCCAATATATTATCTTAACAATAATTATTGTTCACTAATAATATAAGACAATATATAATTATAATACAATAATATAACATAAGAGACTATCACAAATTAAATCCTTAATATAGATCCCAACAACAACATGATTACAAATAGTGTGTGAAGAGGAAATTATATTATTGAATAAGAGATATTTACGAATGCAAATATATTTTTATTTATAGGACATTACCTTTAATATGCAATACTCTCTTCCTTGATAAAGAAAGATGGTTGACTACTCTTTTTTTTAATAGAATAACTATTTTCTTTATCACACAATAATCATGTCAAGTAGTTCATACTAATAGGGTATGTTCACTACTCACAATGTAATTATAATAGCAATTTGTTCAATAAAAAATTGTTAAACAAAATTGTTTTGCAATAAGTAAATATAAATTTTTAAATGATATTGAATTGCATAATTCCCAATTACGAATAAGTGATGATCAAGCTGATATAATAACAAAGAAAATATTTAATATAAATAAACTATTACATACTCGAAGAGTTAAATAATTTCGTATAAATATAATTAGAACATGCCTATTTAGGAAAATTTTCTTATTGATTAACACCTCGCTCAAGATCTTGAACCATGGAAAATAAGAAATATAATATTACAATACAAAAAAAAACTTATATCATCAAATTCTCAATGTTAATAGTAAGGGTGTTAGTGGTTCAGATTTGGTTTAATTTATGACTCAATCTAATGAAGCATAATTGAATTGAGTTTAATTGAGTTTATTATTTTTTGTTAAGCGATCCAATCCGACCCAACCCAACTTTAATTGGGTTAGGTTTGGTAGTCATGTCAACAAACTAAAATAATAATATGTTTAAAAAAATAAAATAAATAAAATAAAATAAAAATTTTAAAAATAAAGTACCTAACTAATTCAAATAATTGAAAATAAAATTTTTCAATACGCAAAAACGCAATTAACAATAATCATGTATAATTAAAATGATAGTATATATTATGCAAGAAATTTAAAATGATTCACAAATATATATCACTTTAACTCAAGTATAATAAACATATCTCTTGGAACAAAATCTGATTTTATTATTTTATAACCCACACAAATACAACCAATTTTTATTTATTTATCTTTATTTAGTCAATAATTTGTTTTATTTTTAAGGAGTAAGGTGTGTTATACTTTTTAAGAATTTTGAGAAGAAAACTCACATTTTGATGATATTTCAATGGAAACAACAACAAAATACAATTTATAATATGTATGTATAAGAATATGATATCAATTGATAAATTATTAAAAAAATTACAGAATGTCTAAATCATACATAAATATAAAATTGAAACATATTAATCATTAATGTGAGATAGAGAGATAGAAAAACGTGTATCGAAATTCACTGGCGTAGTCGATGTTTCAAATAAGAGAACATTTTCTTTTAATGGTAAAGAGCAAACTATGTCGTTGCTTCAAGCTGAGCAATGAGATGTCAATCTAATAATTCTTTAGCATCTTTTCAATAGGTTACAAAATGAATGAACCAATTAATAACAGAGTCACTCATAAAACAGCTAAATATAATATTCATCAATAATTTAATTTCATAATAATCATATTGATAATAAATAATATATTTAAAAATTAAAGAATAATTAATTAATTAATACTAATTTATAAAATTAATTTATTAAATAATTAATCTAGCAGTAAATTCTAAGGTGAAGGATAAAAAATACCTTCATTCATGTAGGATTAAAAATCGATAGATATATTATTAAAATAAATGGACAGTTGTGTTGTGATATGTAAAAGAATGATTCAATCTTAGTCATCAATTTATTTTAATAATATATTTAACAAATATTTTTAACCTGATGGACTTTTTTTTTTGTTCTTTCACCTTATAATTTATCTTATAATATACTTATTTTATGTCTTTAATCTTTATAAAAAAAATTATTATAATTATTATACATAATGATATTTTTTTTAGTCCTCGTAATATTGTAAGCTTTTTACATAAGTCTTTCTTTTATTATAAGATACTCCATGTTATTTTAAGAAACATGTTCTCCAAAGTCTCTTTATCATGTAAGTAGACAAATAAAATTTTATAAGAATCAAAATTATAATTTTTTATAAAAAATTAAAATTATAAAAAATATATTATGGATATTACAAATATATTTAAATCGATAAATGTTATTAAAATTTTCTTACATTCTCGATCTCATTCTAAAATATTTTTTATTATTAACTAAAATTTATTGAAAATTATAAATTTAGATAGAACTCACCAATAGATAAGAAAAAAATTCATTAAAAGCAACAAATTTTACTAAATTTTATAATTTTTAATAAATTTTAACTAATAATATGAAAATATCTCTATGTTAGGTTATTCATTTAAGTTTTACTGTATTTTTGGGTTGAGTGAGTGTTTACATATGTAGTATCCCCTGAATCATCGTGGTTAGAAACTGGGGTTTAAAATCCGTTAAATTTAATCTCAACGTATTCATATTTTAGAATTTAGATTCAGTATATTTAAATATATTTAAATTATATTTTAAACTGTCTTATCTTAGTTTAATCTTCATCGTCAAACAGAAAATTTTAGTTTAATATCGTATATCCTTCTAAAATTTATATTTTATTTTAATAACTAATTGGTAACTCATGTTATAATACGATTTATATATATACAACTTAAAAATCATAAAATATAAAATAAAAAGTAATATATTGAATTAAAAAAATCAAGTTAAATTAATAAAGCTAAAAAATTAATGGTTGATGTTTGAATCATGTTATGATTTTATAACACATTATTTATTTATATGCAAGTATATGTTTTTTTTTCTATTTTTTGAATAGATTCTCTTTTATGGTTTTATTTTTACCTTTTGCTTTCTCATGTAATAGCCTCTCTTTTTTTTACCTTTATACTTTTGTTTATATATTACTTTCTTTAAAAAAGACAAAGTAAGATTTTTTATTTGATTAATAATATTTTTATGTTTAAATATCTTCTATGTAATTTTATTTTGCATTCAGACTAAAATAGTTAGACAAAATTTTGTCCTCTTCTAAGGTTGTTTCACATGAATTTGATAGCCAATCTACTTATAGGAATAAAAGGTGATTTAAATCAATGACAAACTATTTAAATTTAACAAGATTTAACTTTTATGCATACTTTGGGAAGTCCAATTTAAGATAGCTTTAGATTTTTATTGTGTAATTTAAATAATAATATATTTTCTTGTAAATATTCATGTCGATCTTTCAAGGGTGTATATTAACTTGTGTATGTTTATATAAAGGTAAAAAAGCAAATGATTTTCTAAAATTCAACGAAAAAAATATAAATATATTTTTTAATAGTAAGATACTCGTCCATCACACGTATGTTTCTGTTTTCACGCGCATGTTTAAAATGCACTTGTTTATAAACTTAATTTTTTACATTGAGATAAACATAATTAGTTGTTTAAGTTTTCTAAAAATTAAATACTAACTTATTAAGCTATTTAAATAGATTTGGTATCCATTATCATAATTATTAAAGTTAGTCCAATTGTATTTTCAATAACCTTTTTTAAATTTAACTAATCCAACAATTAAATTTAATATTCTTATTAATTAAATCAAATATACAAAATTTTATATAATTTCAAAATTATTTGATAATTTTTCACATTATTTTATTTTACATATATTTTAAATATCATATTATATATATATTATCATAAAATTATGTGAATAATTATTAAATAATTTTAGATTTTTATGAAATTTATATAATTTATTTAATTAATGAGAATATCAATTAAATTTATATTTTATAAAAAATTATTGATTATATAATTTCACTAATTTTTATATCTAATATAAACGGTTACTAAAGCATTTGAATAATTGTCTCTAATGCGCGATATTTTAAAAGTTAAACCATTGGTTTAAATTAATAGAGATATATTTAACTGGAATAAAAAGAAATCCACTATTTTCTTGCTATATCAAAATTAGAAATGAATGATAAAAAGTTTAATTCATTGAAAAAGGATATGCTAAAAAGAATTGGACAACCGTTGTCAAATCTATTTTGAACATAAAAAATATATAAAGTAAGTAACTTGAAAATGCATATCTTATCCTTCAGTCAATGTAACAAAAACTAGTGTTATACCCAGCGATGGCCAGGCACTTTTTGTCTTTATTTTTTAAAATATAAAATTATTAATATGATATAAAATAAAAATTAAATTAAAATTAAAATTAAATATTTTAAATTATAGGAAACTTACATATTTAAAAAATAATAATATAATATAAAATTATGTCAGTGTCAAATTTGAATAATAATGCTTTAAATTGAAGTCAATTATTGTGCGATTATAAATTACATCAAACACTTGAATTGAAAATTTAATTAATAATATTCAATTTCTAAACTAAAAAAAATATTATTTATATGTTTGACTTATTTATTTTCATGTAAAAAAGCTAGATTATTTCACGGCAATTGAGACAAACAAACACTACTCAGTGGAGGATAAGATTTTATTTTATTTAAAAAAAACAATATTTAAAGTTAGATTATCTGAAAAGAATAAAAATATATGTAACTTTAAAGTTTGATGGTTTGATATATTAAATTAAATTAAAGGTGAATTATTTTTGCATTTTCCAAATAAACTCAGTTAAAAACAACTTTACTCTTTATAAGTAGATTAACGTTTCTATATATGTTGATTTTTTTATACTTTGTGTATCACTTTATTTATTTAATTTGCATGTTTGGTTATCAAACCTACACTACCTTCTCATTAATATTTTCAATATTTCCATGTAAGTAATTTAGCTCTAAATCTTAACATTTTTGTGTATTTTTTCATCTTTGTGTAAGAGATATTTACCTCTTCTAATCTCTATATTGATAAATTCTTATATATTTTAAATTTATGAGATAAACACATTTTACTGTTGGTTGTAATTTACGCCATTAATTAGAAAAGTAAAGTCCAGTAGTAAATAGTTAAAAGTATAACTTATGTAAAAATCACATCCAATAATTTATATTACATTAAGATTTAGTTACATGTCTATATATGTCGCATGTTGTGCATATTATATATATATATATATATATATATATATATATATATATATATATATATATATATATATATATATATATATATATATATATATATATATATATATATATATATATAAACATTTTTATATTAAAAATTATATTAATGTGCATTTTCTATTGTGATATTTTTTTCATAGTAATTTAAAATTTTGGTTTTAATTTTTAAAATGTTAAAATTTTGGTTTTAAGTAAAATAATTAATCTTATAACTTTACTTTGTAATTTAAATATTAATAGACACTCATGTAGATATTAATATGCGTTTCATGTAATGATTGACAATAATCACTTGCTGTCACAAAACACTAAGTAAACAATTTCAAAACCAATGTTAGCCTTGACTATCCTTTGTTGCAATGCCAACTATGTGTAACGCAAAAGCAAAAGCACAAACTCCTAGTATCTTGAGATTGATGTCTTGAATGGCTTCCCAAAACTTGTAGCTTCACTTTCAGCAAATTCGTTGATTCTATATATTTGCTATCCCTTGTTCAGTGACTCTTACATAAAAAAAAATATTGATTTATCAATGTGTGAGTGTTTTGAAAATAAAAATGAATATCAATATGTCAATCCACAACTAAAATGGTCAAAATTAAAACTTTCATACTTGGATATCTCAATAATAATATAAGAATGACTAACACATAAATTCACTAAAATAATGAACGACTCTCTCACATCCTTTTATTGTAAAACTTGAAAATGAACCCACAATCATATTGTCTTTAAACAAAAATTCTGATAAAAGCTTAAAATTTCTAAAACAATGTATATTAGACATGGAGGAAATGAAAATTTTCAGGTATCTCTATATATGTTGATTCACTGCATCACAATTCTTCTCAATTAATAATGTTGATTCATTAATATATTAATATATGAACCATACCTTGGTTACTTTAGTCACAATTAAAGTTAAGAGAGGACAAAGTAGCATAGCCAGTGTCACTGCCAACCTTGAAAGGATATAACTCACATGACAACATTTGATCCATCCTAGTAAATACCAGATGAGTGCCACCAAATTCCTCATAGCAGGACAACTTGTAACTTTGACACATTTATTTCCTTTTAAAAAAACGACATAAGTCATCATACCACTTTTGAATACAATGGGTGGTGGTATCTAAATACAATGTATCAAATATGTGCATCATAGATCATTGGTCAATAGTTCAGCTAATGTTCTACAGACAGGTATTTATTTCCAAAACATTTTGAAAGTGGCAAAGATTACTGGGATCATATTTGTTGATGCCTAAAGTGCTATTATGGCTGCAAATCCCAAACCAATAAAGTCCCCATTGGTCCTCATGTTTTATCCCACAGTTTTAAAATCAACAAAAGAAATAATAACTTATTTATATGATACTTTTTACCTCTCTTTGATAGAAAGACAAGAAGGATGGGAGTGAGAGGAGAAGCTTACAATATTCCAAAGAATCTTAAGAATAATAAGCCTAATTGAAGATTCAGAACTTTCTCCAAATGCCTTCATAACAAAAGAAAATGATTCCATCTCCCTGTGAAGTGGGCAAAATGAAAATAAAAAAATCAGGAAAATAAAAGATACAAGCACTTCTAAGACAAATAAGTAGAAATATCTATACCATTTAGTCATCTTAAAACACAGAAATTGAAACAGGGAAACCTACTAAAAAGTATAGTGGTGTAGAAAATTGTTGTGAAATATATATATATAAGGACTCGTAAAAGGAGATCTTACTGATTCCGTAACCCTATTGCATACCAAAATATATAGTATACAAGATTGGCACATCAAACAACCTTCGGACAACATAATTTAATGTGTTGATACTAAGTCAACCCCTATTCATTAAATCATCAAAATTCTTCTGCTTGAACCTCATATCCATAACTGCTACCTGCACACCCAGCACACCCAGAAAAGCCATTCCCGTGCAATGTCCAAAAATATACTGACCAACCACATGAACATGAAAAATGAATAAAATACTAACCGAACATATGAATTGTGCTCAACACTAGCCCAAAACATAATTGTTTGGATGAATAAATATTTTGTTTGGCAACCTTTTACAATAGAATTCAAATGAAAATATTAAAATATCATCTTGCGGATGAATAGTGCTCAACAGTTCTCTAAAACATTCACAAATGTTAAATAATAGATGCTAACAATACAATAATATCATAATTAATTTATGTTTAGTAATCTTTTATTTTGTTTTCTTTTTTTATATAAGCATAGATATTTACTTTATAAAAACATATGAAAAGACAATATAAAAAAGATCATTTAAATTATAAAAAAAAAGAATTGTTGGTGTTGTGGTTAGAGAGAGAAAGACATAAAATTGTTTTGCATATTTTAAAAAATGACTTGAAAAAAAGATGATTTCGATTTAATTTTTTAATTTTAGAAGTAAAATAAAAAGAAGAAGAACGTGGATGTTGTGCCCGTGAGAGTGGGAGAGAAAATTTGGAGTTGTTCCTATTTTGTTTTTAGTGTGTGAGTGAAAAAAGAAATTTTCAATTTTTTAAAAGTAAATAAAAGAATTAAAAAAATAATGAGTATTATGGTCATAATAAGAGAGAAATGATATATAAAAATTGTTGATCTGTTGTGTGAGAGAGAAAAATGGGGATAATTACTATTTTGTTTCCAGTGTGTGAATAGAAAAAAAAAGTTTCAATTTTAAAAGTAAATAAATAAAATTAAAAAAATTGTGGGCATGCATGACTACAGTGAGAGAGAAAAAAAATAGTATTAACAGAAAAAAGAAAAAAAAAAGCAAAAACAACTGGAAAAATCTGAACAAGAAAAAAATGATTCTTAAACGCTGACACATATAATTATACAGTATTTTTATTTTTTTTATATAAACATAGATATTTACTTATAAAAACACATGAAAAGACAATATAAACACACCATAATTTATGTTTAATAATTTTTATTTTTTATACAACTATAGATATTTTCTTTATAAAAATATATGAAAAGACTATAAAAAAAAAGTGCATGGCGATCATAAAAAATATTAATAGTCTTTAACCTACTTATGTTTATCCATTTTTTAAATATCTAGTTTATAGAAAATCGTCAAAATCCGGAATAAATCTATTATATCATATCCTAATTATATATAATTATAATCTATGGTACGGTAAAATTAAAACTTTAAGAGTATTTTGAATTTATTATAATTGAATTTATTTTCTAAAATAAAAATTCAATCGTATTCCATCTATTTTTACTTCTTAATTATTTTTATAATATTTTATCTTTTTAAAACTTATATTTTATTTATAATTATATATTATAAAATTTATTAACTTAATCAATAATATTTTGTGAAACATAATAATACATTTATATTAATATTAAAGTTTAATAATCATATTAAAATAATTTTACACTATCATCCATCCCAATCACCATTACTATACTTTTACTTATTATAAAAATTAATACATTATCGTATACGGTGAATTATAATTGGATAATAAGGTATATAGTATATTTTTTCTTTAATATTATTTATTTAAAAATATATCATAAATATATTAATTTTAATTATATAATTTTAATCTTATGATTTTTTTTTTCTAAACAAGGTGCTAAAATTTATATATTATATTAATAAATAAGTTTCATTCGATTTAAACTCGTTTATTATTGGACTTAACTGAATTCTATTTGTGTGTAATCAAATACACTACAAAAATTGTGGTTTAAAAATATGCATGGCCTGTTATTTATTTTTAATTTTATTTTTGTCATCATAAGCCCCTGGTTAGAAATTCCGCAGAAGCAATCGAATTTATAAAAGAAAAAATTTGGTGTTTGTATGGTGGAAATATGAGTGGGGCATGGTGTCGGGTGTTTGTGAAGTACCCAAACCTATTTCTCACGTCCAACACAAGGAAATTGTTGCCGCCACTGAACTACGCAATCTACTGTTCATCACTGTGCGTTGTGCTCGCGTGAGATCAATGGAAACTGAAACAACGCACTCATCACACACACAACAAGTTAACTACTTCATACAATAAAATCTTAATTTTCATAATCAAGTGGCGCTGACGCTGAAATATATAAGTTTATATGACGAAATGCGTCGTGCACCACTTCTAGTTGTTTACTTTTTCCAATGGTTTAATGGTTAGGGATAAAGCAAACGAATTCTTTTAGAATCACTTATTTGTTTATCAACAACAAATAAAACTCATCTGTTATGTGTTACTATTGATTTAGGATTTCAAATTTAAGAAGAAGGATATTTTTCTTCGAACAATTTTCGAAGCATTGAAGGATAGAAGCTATTCGAATTTCCCCATAAAGAAGATTAATCAAAACAAGCTAAGCATGGGAGGTTGTTGTTTCAAAAGTTATTTGAAGTTTGGATGTCTAAAGTTGAGTAAAATTACCAAGTGTAAAGATATTTGAATGAGTCCTTTGAAAGCAAAAACCAACAACTATAAAAGTGGTGGAAGAAAAAATTATGAATTAAATTACGTGCAGAAGAATTGTACATTATTTTTGTGGACACTTTAATGTAGTTATTGAGATGACATAAATAGAAACAGTTGACAACATCATAGATAATAAACTTAAATAATTAGTGTTTACGAATTTTCTAATTTAACTGTTATTGC
This sequence comes from Mucuna pruriens, assembly GCA_025330945.1. NCBI lineage: Eukaryota > Viridiplantae > Streptophyta > Magnoliopsida > Fabales > Fabaceae > Mucuna > Mucuna pruriens. Next base: position 2,350,668 of record JAENHJ010000271.1, on the reverse strand, counting down.
AAAAAGTCTAAATAGAAAACCAGATAATCATCTTTATAACATCACACCTGAGTATTTATAGTTATTCCTACGAGTATAAAGGATATTGTGTATGTTCTTAATCATTTTTAATTCAAATTCTTTATATTTCTTGTAAATTATCTTTATCTTGCAATTTATTGCTTTCAATTTACTTATTTCACAATTATACTTCTTCCTCTATTTTTTCTCCAAACCTAATCTCTCTCCCCTAATATATATTTTTCTCCGGACTTTTAATTCATTTAGCTTTTTGTAGTGTTTTTACTCATTCTTTCGAACACTTTCCAAATTTTTGTGAATTTGCAAGATTATTGTGTAAATATTAAGCTATATTACATTCTCAAGACTTTGTTTATAATGTGAATCAAATTATTATATTCGATTAATATCGTGATAAATGTTTTGCTGTACTTCTAATAAGTGACAAAATAAAAATTATATTTTGATCTTTTTCACAAAGACCGAATTCCATATTTTACACACTAATTAAGATTTTAATTACAATCAAATTGAGTCTTTAACTTTTCATATTTTCAAGATAAAAACAAAACATTGTTAATTTGAATAAAAATACTTTCAAGATAAAAACAAAACATTGCTAATTTAAATTAAAAAAATTTAATTTTATATCCCATAAATGAAATATATTTATTGGTTACCATAATCATCTAAGAATTAGTTCATTTCAACTTGGAAAACAATTTTTTCCTATCCACAATAAGATATTCTTTACTAATTCATTACTTATGTCCTAAATAATGATAGATGTTTGGCACATAAATATTGGGTTATCCATTCATTTTTTAAATATAAAGATTAAGAACTATCAAAGTAACTATATATATAATAGGTGAATAAAATAATTTTTAATTAATATAAAGTAAAAATAAATAAATATAAATTGTCATATATGTACAGTAAAATAGTAAGATATAATATTAGTAATATAAATAAACTAAAGTGTCCTAATGGTAACAATTAAGCATAATGTAAACACCATCTTTAAAAAAATTGTAGAAAAGAAAAGAGAGAGAGAAAAAACAAATGAAGAAAGAAAAAGATAAAGGAAGAGGGGAAGAGTAGGTGAGAAGTCCTACCTTCTATTTCCTTCCCCATCAACCACTTTCCCCTCCAACAACTCTCCTATTCTGTTCCCACTTGTAATTCTAGCCCCCTACAACCCGAATTGAGAAATGCAATGTTCTCCACCAACGATCTCCAACATCACCATGACAATGGCTGGAGTGTTGTGGAAGTCAAAGAGGAGCAACCTTTGATGGTCTATAAAAAGGATTGGAAAAACAAGAGAAAGGGAGGCGAAAAAATTGGGACTAGGCATTCTGATTGTAAGAAACAAAAGCTGAGAGTAGCATTGGAAATTGGAGAGGAAAACCTAAGGGAGTTGGGGCTTTTGGTCTTGTTGGCAAACAAGGAACATGAGAGGAGATGGAGGAGTCGAGCTTTCTTCAACAGTAACAACAAAGGGTGCGCTACTCAGCTAACCCTTTATTCGATCCCTATAGCCTGTAAATTCTGTTTTCTTTATTTAATACTCTATTTGTTTGCTCTCTCTCTCGTTCCTTATGTCCTGGATGAGACTTAGAGTTTTTTATCATTTGAGGTGTATATAGAGATAGGTGTTTCCAAACTTTGGAACTATCTAGAATAGCCTGTCTTCAAAAAGAAAAATTGGGCTTGTCTAAAAGAGGAGAGCCTAGGGAGAGACTATAGGAAGTGAAGTATTTTGCAGTAACATAAAGGATCTAAGATGTAATAATCCGGGAAACGAGAAGAGGTGGGCTGAAGATTTAGCATGATTAAGCACTAGGCTTGTATTAGAAAGGATATTATAGTATAGGCCTTACAAAAAGTTGGACCTGACTAGTTAATGTTCAAGCCTATTGAGCTTAATGATAATGATAAAATATATAGCTACCTGTTGTTACAAGCAAAACTCTACATGAGTTTAGGTGTTACTTGATGAGAATTCATCTTGCTGGCTTTCTCCACCCCTTTGTTGTGACCTTTGTCCATTTCCTATATATATTAGGTTCTTCAAGCTACCTCCGTCATCGCATCTTTCTCTCCATTTGTATTGGATCTCATTTGTTGAAGTCTCATTTAGTCTTATCACTTCGGCCATTTCATTTACCATCGCCTACCTACTATATGGATTTATACTCATCATTTTCATCGCAGTCTTTACTCGTCTCCTCAAAACTAGTTGAACCAATTTAATATCTAGGGTTAATCACCAATTTTCTCCCATTGAGGAGTCTTTTCAAAGGGCCTTGCAATTACTTCTCCATTCAAATGCTAATAACAATCATTTGACTTTCTTTCCCACTAGCCTTTTGTTCAAGATTGGTTCTTATTAATCATTCTCAAAATTCTCACCCATTCTCAATTTGCCAATTTCACTTATGACCAAACACTGTTAGAAGGAAGGATTTGATTGTATTCACATAATAGATTTTGATATTGGATTCGGTGGACAATGGTCTTCTTTCATGCAAGAGTTCGCACTCAGGAATGGTGGTGCACTTGAACTCGAGAACTACGTAAACTTTGAATTCTCCATTGTATTAGGAGATATATAAGAGCAGGAGACAAGTTTTGTCAAGTTCAACAATAAAAAATACTTATATCTTTTCTAAGGTTCTTTGGATGTCAATGGACAATCCATCCTTTCCAACTCTTTGGATGTTAATGGGCAGTCCATTCTATCTCAATCCTCTTTAGACGTTAATGGACAGTCCACTCCCCTCCAATCATCTTTGGATGCCAACGGACAATCCATCCTTTTTTCTGATCATCTTCGAAGTCACTGCTAGAACTACGTAAATTTTGAATTCTTCATTGCGTTAGGAGATACGTAGGAGCAAGAGACAACTCTTGTCAAGTTTAAAAAAACCAAAAAAATATTTTTCCTCTCTCAACAACAACGTCAAATCCTATATGCGCTCGAAAGGTGAAAATAACAATTTAAAAATCATAATAAATTTCAAGCATCTAACTAAAGAAACTATCTTAGAATGGAAGTTATAGGATGTTAATATCTTTCTTACGCGTAATCAACTTTTGAACTTTAAATCTATTTCCGAAATATTAGTCTTATCATTTCCAAGATTTTTTTGATATTTTTCTAAAAAAATGTTAGTGACGACTCCATTACAAATTTATTTTTCTCTCTCCAAAATAAATATTTTCTATTTTTCGTCGTCACATCGCAATTACAATTGCGACACATAAGAAATTAAAAACAAAAACTCGAAACACTTAAAATATTAACCATAAAATGAATACTAATTATACATATAGTATTAAGTTTATCATTTACAACCATTAAAGTTGGCTTATTTAATTATAACAGTTGGTAAAATTATTTATTGAAAAAAGTGATAAATATAAAATGATAAAAATAATATATTTATATAATATTATATAAAATTTAATTTTATTTCATTGATACTTTTTTTAATAATTTTAATTTTATTTTTTAAAATTAAATTTGAATTATTATATGTTTTAAAACATTAATTATTTTAATTAAATTTTTTTAGTTTTAATTATTACGTTCTACTTTTACATTATATCTGAAAATACTAAATTTAATTTTTAGTATTTATTTCTCGTATAAGATTTTTTGTACAAATTTGTATTAATTAAGATGGTAAAACAAAAAAATACGATCATGTATAATTAAAACAATAACACATATCACAAGTGTCTACTAATATTACATCATTTGTATATGTTTTTAGTTTAACTTTCATTCAACTGTACATAATAAATTATTTTGTCATCTTTAATTATTTAACTTTATTTTAAATAGGTCTTATCAGTTAAAATATTTTAAATAAATTTATACGCTTTACTTAAAATTTTTCCTTAATAATGATGATTAATAATCCTTGTTAAAATTTAAATACTTTTTAAAAAATAAAATTATTAAATAACGTGTAATATTAAAAAAATATTATACAAATCTATAGGAGAAAATATAAATGCTTCGTAGCACAACAACTTGTAAAAAAAATATTATACAAATCTATACTAAAAACGGGATGCAAATTAGCCTGCCAAAAAATAATTTTTTTCATAAAACTAAAAAATTATAAAAATAATAATTTTAAGTTTATGATAATCATTACCTCTTTAATTCGTCTACCTAATATTTTTAATATATTATTTCATCTAACTCTTCCAATTACTTTATCTTCTATACTAACAACAATAATAACAGCAAAAAACTGTATTGGGACACAATTACTTTTAATGGTCATCTCTAAACTTCAAAAGGAAAAATGACTCATTGGTTGAACAATAAAGCATAATGAGTTGGGCTTTATTTGTCTGTAACCTAATTTACTGGGTTTAGTTTTAATGAGTTAAGTTAACATGAATTGACACATTTATAATGATAAATTGTTACAAATTATTTGCTTGTTGTTATATTAAAACAGTATTTGAATATTATGTCAACGTGACGAAAACTTGTACAATTATACATTAGAATGGGTCAAAAGTGAGATTCACGTTTACAAGATGAATTTAATGGAAAACTGAAATAAAATTTATACTCCTAACACAAGAAAGACATTTAATTAAATTAAATGAGTCCATCTAAATTAAAAAGGCCAACACATAAGTCTAACATAAGTCAAATTAAGTACAACTAGTTCTAACCGTTCTTCATTATCCACTTTCGATTACTATACCGATATATATATATATATATATATATATATATATATGATATGCGTGTGTTACATCATAGGCACGGAATTAGAAAAAAATCATTTCTCCAAAATCCTAGTTACGACATTGTGATGAGAATCCAACCTTGATTTGTTTGTGTAAATGCCGTAAAAGTATCACTACCTTTCAGTGCTCGTGACATATCCACCCTAGAGAGTACACACTTGTCTTTTTTTTCTTTTTTCTCAAGGTCTACTCCTCACGCATTTTGTGATTTTTTTTCATTAATCCTTTTATAATTTCATATTTTTATTCTCCTTTATTATTTTACTTTTCACGTGTATTCTTTTTAAAAAAATAATCATGTTCAAGATAAGGTCAAATATTAAATATGAATCTTTTTTAATGTTTAATTTATCACTTGTAATAGACTATCCCTCCCTTGATTTATTCTCTTTATTTGATACCAATTGTTTTCCAAACGCGGAAACTGAACTCTTATGATCATGTACATTAGAAATTTGTGGGTAGACAGTAAGACTTTGAGAGGTGCAAGAGATCGCTATGATTGGGAAATTTTGTACTGTCAAGCACGTGAGCTTAGTACAGTAACTGTTTGTTTTATTTTTAACTTTTTCTTGTAAAAATATATATATAAATCACCATAATAAATACTTTGAAAACATTAATATTAGGTTAGTATGAGTGGATTGAATTTAAAATTTTTAAATAAAATCTAGGAAGTGAATGAAAAAATATGATTGAAAAAGAAGGTTTTGTTAAAAATATCAGTCAAATATATAATATAGTTATAAAAAAATGTCTTGAAAATATTGATTAATGAATATAATTTTTTTATTAAAAATTCATTCATATATTATAAATTAAAATATACAATACATTAAACATCGAGACTTTTTCTCTTTTTATTTTCTCAAATAAAAATTCTTAAAAATTTTATTATTTCTTAGTTTTTACACATTATTTCCTAATACTTTCAACTATTTCAAACTGTTTTTATATATAAATTTGATTTTTTAACTATTTTTAATTTACCATTTTTATATCTATTTCTAATTTACATTTTAATATATTTTAAAAAAATCAATAATTAAAATAAACTTTTTATTCCAATTTAAATTATTAATTATAAATTTTAACATATAATTTATATATTTAAATATATTAATTTATTGTGAAATTTAATTATAATATATTTTATATTTAAGTATTTATAATATATATTTTAGTTATATAAAAATAAACATTTGTTCTATAAAATATAAATACTAAAATACCAATTACAATAAAAAATGAAATAAAAATTATAATAAAGTGTGTTAATAACAATTTTTATATTTTTAATTTTAATTCTTTAATTATGTCTATAAAAAAAAACTTATTGCAACGCTTTCCAAACAAACGTTATAAAAGTATATAAATAAATTTGCTAGTAAATTTTCATTAAAATTGTACCGAATTATTTATTATTTATGTATTGGTAAAGTCAATTGACACTTGAGTGTAAATGTCTGCGTAATTTACTACATTACATAAACATGAATGGACGTGTGATTATTATAATGGTTTGCGGCACAAATCAGAAACATCCACAAGTCTTTTCTTAATCTTATTGCCTTCAAATTTCAATTCAAAAATCAAAAAGCTCATCAATACATCGTTCCTCGCTATTCGCTAAGACAGAGAGTTGCCTTTGCAACTTGCAAGCACTCGCTGGACACAGAAAAAGACGATTGAAAAGCAATTTTTAATATAAATATTAGTTAATTACATAATGTCAAATCTTACTATTTTAATTCTTTTTTAAAATAATATTAAATCAGTCTTTAAAAGAATAAATTAATAAGTCATTTTAGTCACTGATTATTGTCACCTGCAAACGAAGAATGACACCGCGTGGAACATATTTTCCTCACTTCATTTTTAATGGATTATAATTTGTATAAGATGTTAAATGTATTTTTTTTTCTTTCTAGGTTATAGGCATTTGAGCCGATAATTTTCATCCTATGATGGATTATTTACTTGTAATATAATATTAATTAATTAGTTAAAAAATATTAAATTTATTAATTATGAAAATTATTACTTTTATATTATCACTTGGTTAACAATAATAAGAATTAAAAATAATAGACAATTTTTAAGAAGAAAAATCATTTTTTTTCTAATGATAGAAAACTAAATATAAGTTGGATCATTTTGATAAATTGTAGGAGTAACTAGAGAAATAGTCACCTTTGCTTGTGTATGACAACTACATTTTCTTATTTTATAGGAAATTTCAACAATAAAGTTTATATTTCATTAATATATTACTACAATCTTGTATTATTATACTAAAATCAGAAATGTTCTCCTCGTATGTTGGTGTTGTGAATTACTATTATTTAACTCATGTATCACCTTTGAAAATCTTATTTATTTTCTCTCACCTTAATGTTTCCAACAATTTCAATCCAACCTTTTATCTTCTCTCAAACACGGCCTATGCCCATTTTATTTTCCATGGTAAGAAAATAGGCAACCACATTTAATCTTATCCACCCCATGTGAAGGGGAACACCTCATGTGAAAGGGAGTTTACACCATGTATTTTATATGATTCATGCAATTGTTGGTATAAAGGAATGAATTTGACATAAAACCATTATTGAAGAACCATCCCTTCTCTTGACGGTGCATGAGATTTCGTCTCTTCTTCTTTATCTTAAAGCTTTATATTCCTACTCTTCCATAAACTGCACAAAATCATTATAAGTAATTATCTTCAATTTTCATATAAACTAGCAACAATTATGAAAAAATAAATAAAAATATTATTTTTTGAAGAAGTCATCTAATCATAGCATATAAGTTCCTAACCTCCCAATAGTATACACTTATATGATGCAAGTTTGGAACAAATACTAGGAATTTCTCATCCCAAGTTGGCAGCATACACATGAAATTGGACATGAAACATTATTGTTTTGTACTTCAAATGTGTAGAAATGCATGCCATAAAAAAAATAATTGATATGTGGTGGCACACTTAAATTCTAAATAATCAACCAACATCTATCTTCTAATTGTTTGTCTATATTCATGAGTCTCTCCGTGTATAGATGATAACCTAATTTCATAAATAAAAATATTTCGTGTGTATTTAGACTCCATAAATTTTGATTTTCAACCAAGGCTATGAAATGAGTGTGTAAAAAAATGACATTAGTTATGCACGTAAGTTCATAAATCAACTCCTAGTTCCAATTTTTTGCTTTCTATACCATAAAATCCTTTTATTCTCACATGAAACAGATTGGATGGAGACGTAGGTACCTTGTATAAGTGTCATACACTTGTGGATCGAGTCACACAAACACAACTACCATCTTCAATGCACTGTCTAAATCATTTTTTTGGTAACATTCATGAACTCCAAATGTTATGTCATGTGTATCATGGATTATGACTAATATGAGAAATAATCTAAGAAAGTTCATTTTGGAATGTATTTAACTATGAAAAATTTAAAAATCATAGCATGAGAGGAAAAGATAAATCTCCAACCTTATTTCCTCAATATTGCTAAATTAAAGAGTGTAAAGATTATAAAAATACATAACTTCATAAGACTTAGTACTGGTTAATTGGTCTCATGATAGTTATGCATTGGATGCCTTTTCAAGCTCACCTTTAGTGCCCCCATCAAAATGAATTCACCATTTTTTGAATTTCCTCTCCTAATGACAACAGCAAAGGAAAACTACTCATATTGTAAGTTGGAATGAATTGGATAACTAATTCTAAGAGATATTGCAAATAACTATAGATAATGCTCACCTACTTCATGGGTTATTTTCTTCCAAACTTTTCTTGATATAGTTGAAAGTGAAATTTTGTTATTCCTACAAATCATGCAAGGTATACCTAAGTACTTATCCACATAAAGAGTATGATGTACACAAAATGAATGTGAGCCTACCACATACATTTGAGGTCATGTTTTTATTAAAATAAACCTTATAATTGTATAAATTCACAGTTGGGTCTAATGTTTTCCCATTAAATGATAAAATATTCATATCATTATAGTTTATTTGACATTAGCCTTGAAAAATAGCAAATAATTATCAACAAAAAAGAAAGAGGGAAATTGTTATATCTTCTGGATATTTTTAACTCCATGTAGATCACACCTCTAGCCTCTACCTCACAAATACGAGCAAATAGAATTTCAACACAAATGATGAATAATTACGGGGAAAGTGAACCTCCTTAGCGAAGCTCTCATTCTAGTTTTATAGGGCCCACAGGTTTATGGTTCAAAAGGACAAAGTACTTCACAAATTTCACACACATAATCTCCCCCTTGATCTATTGGTAGTCACAATTCAACCTATTTTTCTTTGTATGTTCAAAGTTACATCACATATTTTTGCATTGTTTTTCATCTAGTGTGTGATATTATTGACAATTAAAACATTATCAACAGTATATCTACTTTCTATGAAAGCAAACCTATTTGTTTTGACCTATTTTCTTCATGACAAATAAATAATCGAAACCTAACTTTATCCTCGCTCCTTCAATTTTTTGAACCAACACTAACATCTCAATAATTCCAACTTAAAATACTTATTTTGTAGTTTGGATTAGGTCTTTTAGGTTAGGAACTACACGTACAATGACCATACCTCAACAATTTCAACTTAAAATACTTATTTTTCTCTACATGATTTGATGAATTCGAGTGATAAGTAATTTTAATTTTATATTTGATATACATTTAAAAGGAAAAACAAGAAAAAAAAAGACAATGACTTGTATACATTTGTTTTGTACCTAAAAATGTGTAAATATTGAATTTTAATTGATTCCTTTTTTATTTTATAGTTACAATAGCAAAATTAGAGATATTTTTTTTAATGTTGAAAGTAACTGTCAACCTTGTATTGAAAAAAATCACCCTATTTTCTAGAGTCTCAACACGTAACACTAGAATATTGAAGAAACTTTGAGACAAAATGCTACCTTGATGGAAGTTAAGAGCTTTAGCAAAGTTAAAAGCACTCTAAAAGGGAAAAATGATCAAATCAACTTATACCTCAATAACTACACTTTTTATCAATGTTGAAAATGTTGCTTTACGTTTGAAATGCAGGTTCCAGATTTAAAATGTTAAGATTAATATTGTTCCCAACAATTAATGCTAACAAGAAAAATTAGAAGCGTTATAACAAGGGATGAATATGTTACATGTGAGTTTTAAGGTGTCACTAATACTTCATTTTTTTTGTTTATCATGTTTTACTAGATTCTCTTTGAGTTAGGGATGCATAAGCCTTTTTGAGGAACTTATGTAATTGAACCATTTTATATTCAATGCAAGTTTATTTGTGATGTTGAACAATTTTTAAATTTTTTTTAATGTTTTTCATTAATTTTCCATTGATAAAATGATTTGAAAATTGTGTTTATAATGAGGAACCTTATAAATGTAGCAAAAATTGAGATTAGTTGCCATATTTTAAGATGAGTATAGGAATATAACTTCTTAATGATGTATTCTTATTGATTTCTAAACTTAATGCTCGAGATAATTACTATGAGCCTAAGAAATTAGGGCATTGGGGATTGGATCAAAGGGGTCACATGTCCAAAAAATTAGATTTAACCTAATCTAGTTAATCTAAACTTAAATGCTTGTGGATTAACTTGTATAAGATTAAGTGAAATTATAAAAGAAGAATTGTAAAGAGTATCAAACCCAAACATTTTCTAGAATCTATTTTCTATCACTAAAAACTTAAAATAAAAAACATTGGATATTTTAGATCTAAATAGTGTTTTGGTAATTCATCGCCATTAATTCAGTTCATCGTATTATCATGTTCATTCAAATAGTAAATAACTATGAAAATTGAGCATTATATTAGCATTTGTTGAAACAATATAGACATTTGTTAGATTATTGCTTGTACAACTACGTCACTTGTTGAATTTGACTGATATATTAATGGTCTAATAGTTATCATGCATATCTTATGGGTTAAAGTTGTTGGTCCACAATTGTTAGGACTTCTCATTGTAAACTTGTTTCTTTTTTATTGCCTTACCATGATTATGGACAAAGATATCTTAATAATTATTTTGAGATTGAGTAACAGAATGTCTACTAATTATAATCTCTTCTTTGTCGTTATGTGTTATCAGTTATTTATTATTATTATATATATTACATTAATTGGATGAATCTTTGTGGAAACAATATATGTATAGTTCATTTAATTATTTTTTATCTTTATAATTCTATGATAATTTAATTTACATAATCCAAGGTTAAATCGTGTATATTTCTAATGTGTCATAAGTGTAGTTGATTTCTAAATTAAATTAAAAAAATATATTATTTATGCAATAACTTATAAATAATTTTGTGTGTCTATTTCTTACTACCATTATTATTGCATGTGCCACTTTTATCTCTCTTCTCCTTTTATTTCTCTCTTTTCCTGGCCTTGGTATACAATTTATTGTCCAAATTATATTTGTCAAAATTGTGTAATAGACGTTTATTTAAAACAAAATACGTTGGATGGGGAGACCAAAAGCAGAAAACGGCGTCGTTGTAGGGGGTTTCTCTCTCTTTCTTTCTCTCTCTCTCGTTCAGTTTTGCGCACAAGAAGTACGAATTTCTCATTTCACATTTGCTCAGATATAGAGCAACCCCAGAGGAAAACATCCCAAGAAAGCAGCAGCTCCCAAGATCCGATCAGATCCATTCAACCCTCTCTCTCTCTTCACTCCCACTCTCCGTTTTCTCTCTCTACAAACAACCCGTCAATTTCCCCCTCTTATCGCTGTCCGAAACCATTTCTTGCGCTCGCCGGTTAGGGTTTGTCGAAATTCTTGTCCAAATGCGCTAGATCGAGACCCAGGGTTCTCGAAGTCCAAGTGCATGAAGCTTTGGTGCTGCCTATGCTTCACTGAAGAAGAACAAGACGAGGACCCAGCGCGTGACCTTCCCATTTTCAAGCCCATGAAAGAGGTCGACATTTTCGGAAACGATGTCGTCATCGTTTCCGCCGTGTCCGACGACGACGCCAACGACGGCCAATTTGCGACCGAGATGGCGCCGCCACGTTCCCTGCGCTCCGACGGCGAGAGCAGCTCCGCCGGCGCGTGTTCCGACAGCGCCGGGGGCGGCGGCGGCGAGAGCCGCGATTTGAGCCACAAGCGCGCCAAGTTCCACGCCGATTTCGAGTGAGTTTCGCAACACGCGCGCGTGAATGTCTCTGCGCGGTGTCGTACTGTCTTAGAAGTGTGTGCATTGTTGTAGCGATGACGTGTCAGTTCAGCGCATTGTTTTGCAGTTATTCCCTTCTTTCTGTATTCCGTGTCGCGAACTTGCTTTGACGCCGTTCACACTTGAACTCGAAACTGTTATGAGGGGTCTCCGTTTTTTTAGCTTCGATTGATTGCGGTTTTTGTTTTCTTTGCAGGGAGTGTCATTTTTCAACGCTTGCATCACCCAATGCCGGGAAATGCGGTGCATCTAATGAATATAGTGATTATGACTATATTAAAGACTCTCTTCGATCCAACGGTGAGAATTGTTACGAGGCTTTTGCATTGATGGGTGCTGGTGAGGAGAGTAGCTTTGATTCTGGCATTGTGAAGGACGGTGAAGGCGATGATGGTGATATCTCAAATGTTGAAGATGTAGAGGTCAGAATGGATCTCACCGATGACTTGTTGCATATGGTAATCCACGGGGAAAATCTTTTTTTTTTGTGCTATTTTTTTAAAGTGAATTTAGCTTCTTCTTGTGATAATACCTGGTAATGGTTTTTCGAATTCCCCTTAGTAAGGTATGTTTTGTCTCTTATACGTACTGTACTCTTTTGCTACCTGTGAAATTTAGGTTTTCTCCTTTTTGGATCATCCCAATCTCTGCAAAGCTGCAAGAGTTTGCAAGCAGTGGCGAACTGCTAGTGCTCATGAAGATTTCTGGAAAAGCTTGAATTTTGAAGATCGGAACATATCTTTAGAACAATGTGAGTCTACATGTGTCGAAGTAGGCTTTTATTTATAGAATATTTAGTTTTATGTTGTGGGTGAACCTTTTACTAGTAGAAGCATAGTTATGAATCCTGGACAGGGGTGCGGAATAACTAGCCCAGCCCCAAAATCCCGAAACACTATAGCAGGATAGCTGCTATACTGAGATTGTAGAACAAGATGAACAGTGGCTTGCTTTAAATGTGAAAAAGGTTTTTCAATTTTTATGATGCTTAATATGTTGGGAAAATGACTAAAATATGAAAAATATTGGGTTGGAAAAGTCAGGAAATGGGGGCAAAATTGAGTTGGTTTAAATTTGTAGTGGCATCCAGCTTCAACATGTTGCAAGGGTGCCATTGCACTGTTATAGCACATGCTTGCTAACTACAAGTAGAAGTCTTGCTTCATTTAAACTTTTTGTTGGTAAATGTGCTTATTAAAACTCAATATGAATTTACAGTCGAGGACATGTGTAGGCGTTATCCCAATGCCACAGCAATGAGCATATCTGGCTCTGCTATTTACTTGCTTGTCATGAAGGCCATCTCCTCATTAAGGTAGCTATTTTATGCAGTAATGCATTCAATCAAGTTATATCTTGAACTCCATCTGATTTGTTTTTATCATCATTTTCAGGAATCTAGAGGTTCTAACATTAGGAAGAGGACAGATAGCTGATACCTTTTTCCATGCTTTAGCTGATTGTTCTATGTTAAGAAAATTGAACATCAATGATTCTACACTTGGCAATGGCATTCAGGAGATAACCATTAATCATGATAGATTGTGTCATCTTCAGTTAACAAAATGCCGTGTGATGCGAATAGCAGTCAGGTAAATATGCTTTGTGGTTTAACTGACATTAAGTTGTCACATTGCAGATCAATTAAATTGTGATTATTCATTCTTTTTCAGGTGCCCACAACTTGAAACTATGTCGTTGAAGCGCAGTAATATGGCACAGGTTGTGCTTAATTGTCCTCTTTTGCAGGAGCTTGATATAGGCTCTTGCCACAAACTTCCTGATGCTGCAATACGCGCTGCTGCAACTTCATGCCCTCAACTGGTCTCACTGGACATGTCTAATTGTTCATGTGTCAGTGATGAAACTCTGCGTGAAATAGCATTGAGTTGTGCTAACCTTAGTTTTCTTGATGCATCATACTGCCCAAACATATCTTTGGAGGTGTGCTTTAGAGTCTATAACCACTCTTGCATATATAGATTAAATGCGTTTCTGACTTTGTTTGACATGGTTGCTCACTTGTTTGTTTTATTTTTGAAGTCTGTTAGACTGCCGATGTTGACAGTTCTAAAGCTTCATAGTTGTGAGGGCATCACTTCTGCCTCTATGGCTGCAATAGCTCATAGTTATATGTTGGAGGTATGTTATTTGTCTTATAGTAGAAATTAGTAATATGTCTGAATTACTGAGTATAGACTTCTAGGGTGCCACTGCTACTGCAGGTTTTGGAGCTTGACAATTGCAGTCTGTTGACTTCAGTGTCTTTGGATCTTCCGCGTTTGCAGACTATTAGATTAGTACACTGTCGCAAGTATGTTTCTGCTTCATTTTTCTTCCTCCCCAGAAAAGTATTGTAATTCTATTATTGTCTTTGCCTTTGTTGCTTCTGTATTTGTTTAATTCCACGCCCTATCCCTATTTTTTAGTATAGTCTTTTCTAATTTATTTTCTCAAATTGTTCAATTGGAAGATTTGCTGATTTGAACTTGAGGACTTTGATGCTTTCTTCTATACTAGTATCAAACTGCCCTGCACTCCATCGTATCAACATCACTTCAAATTCACTTCAAGTATGTCTTGTAATTATATCTCTGGTTTTTTCTTCCATGCCCATGTATACTATAGTAGTGTAAAGGACGGATTTTGTGGTGATGCAGAAATTAGCATTGCAAAAGCAAGATAGTTTAACTGCGTTAGCTCTGCAATGTCAATCGTTACAAGAAGTGGACCTCTCAGAGTGTGAATCATTGACAAACTCTATATGTTATGTTTTTAGTGATGGTGGAGGATGCCCTATGTTGAAATCACTAGTTCTTGATAATTGTGAGGTACTTGAATATGTTGTCTCTTTTTTGGCACTTGCCGGTTCAATTTGCTTGTACATGATCTATGCTAGTAGTATTACTGCTAAATTACATGGGTTTTGTGCTACATAGTGGTGCTATTTACCATGTTCTACTTGTGTTTCTAGTCAACTTATCTAGTTGGTGTGCCATGACTAATAAGTTGAAAATTTGGCCCGTGGAATTATTATTCGTGATGTCATCAATGATATTTTTTTCCTGTGACATTGATCACTTCTAACCTTCCAAGTTTTGAACCAGTTATATCTACACATAAAAAAGAGCTGGTGTGATAGAGATAATTGGGGTATTACAAATTATAAATATTACCAAAATTAGTGGAAACAGATGCATAATGCATTACCTGTCACAATATTAGCATTTCAATGAATCAATTGGATACTATTTCCTTCACCATGGATATTTTAGCTGGTGCTGAAAAATCCTTCACTATGGATTATGCCTCTCAACTTTTCTGGTTGTTGCACTTGTGAGAGATTAGGTTCCTTTGAATTCCTGCTATTGCTTATATTGGTGAAATGTTCTAGACTTATTATTTTAACTCTTTGGTGTTTTACTGAATTTAGAGCTTGACATCAGTTCGGTTCATCAGCACCTCTTTAGTCAGTCTTTCCCTTGGTGGTTGTCGGGCAATTACCACTCTTGAGCTCACATGCCCTAACCTTGAGAAAGTCATTTTGGATGGTTGTGATCATTTGGAAAAAGCATCATTTTGTCCTGTAAGTGGTATCAATTTCTTAGTTGCTTCATACATTTTTTGTGAGTTGAAAATTATGAACTCTTGTGCCTTTTGATCTGATCATTTGGCCAAATATGCTAAATCTGTAATTAACACTGAATTTCAACATAAAATTAAAATCTGCTTGTGGATTTTGCTGTTTGCATGGTTTAAGAACATGTTTATGCATTGCAATCAAAGGGGTTGCTTTTGGGTTAACGCTTGGGACTAGGTGTACAGAATAAAATACAGAAATTCTGTGGTATGATATTCAGTTGCTAAGTTAATTTCTTTTTCACCTTCTTCTTAGGTTGGTCTTCGGTCTCTCAATTTAGGAATATGTCCAAAATTGAATATACTCAGCATAGAAGCCATGTTTATGGTCTCACTTGAGTTGAAAGGATGCGGTGTACTGTCTGAAGCATCACTTAATTGTCCTCTCTTGACATCTCTGGATGCTTCCTTTTGCAGGTGATGTTTCATTTGTTATTTTCTTAGGCATCCTGCTTGTATGTGGACTGATGTTTATTGTTTTTGACATACAGTCAACTCACTGATGAATGCTTGTCTGCAACAACGGCCTCATGCCCATTGATTGAGTCATTAATATTGATGTCATGCCCATCGATTGGTTTAGATGGACTTTGTTCTTTGCGTTGGCTCCCAAATTTGACCCTGCTGGATTTATCATACACTTTTTTGGTCAATTTGCAGCCTGTTTTTGAGTCTTGTTCACAGCTAAAGGTTAGAGTTACCATTTATTTTCATGCTCATATTTTTACTTCTATGTGACATTTTACAAATATCACAATGGTAGTAGAGTGCCACAAACCAACCACACCCCCCTGCCCAAAGAAAGTGCAGCCAATTTTAGCCAGACAAATAATTTTAATAACACTTAATGAGTTGGGTTCATTGTCCTCTTCCTAAAGGTAATTTTGTTTTTATTAATGTGACAACATTGTGATAATATTAATTGGGTTCACTTGCCAGAATAACAGTTTGTAATAACACGTGCATACATGTGTCCCTTGTTCTTACCTTCAATTGTTTGTAATAAGGAGCTGGGTTTAATTTTTCTCATCCTAAAATGTAATTTTGTTTTATTAAACACATTGTGATATTAATTGGGTTCACTTGCAAGTATAAAATAATTGGTAATAATAATATTTTTTGGTGCTGAGTATACCTTGGAATGGGATACTCATTTAATTCTATAAAGTCTTCATTAATTGTTGTTAACATGTCCCACGTTGGATAGGAATATAGCCAGTATACTCCTTATAAGACATGAACAATCCTCCTCCCTTAAGCCAGCTTTTGGGAGTGAGTCTGGTCTGGTCCATTTCTAATAATTATAACTTCATTTTAATATTTTTTGAGTCTAAAGAAAATTCATTTTATTTGGTTTTTTGTTGCATCCTACTCCTTAAATAATGAAGGATGCAACCGTGCAAAAAGTGATCAGAAAAAATGAGAGAGAGGGGGTGGGAAAAGGGTGAGAGAAAAGATTTGTTGTTTAATCAAATCTAATTGTTATTATACATAGAATATCTTCCTTGGTGCTTAGACCATTGATAAATTCTCTTTGCCATTTTTCTCATAGTGTTATTTGTTGTTTCCTTGAAGGTATTAAAGTTGCAGGCATGCAAATATCTCACCGACTCTTCACTTGAACCTCTTTACCAGGGGGGTGCTTTACCAGCACTTCAGGAGTTGGATTTGTCTTATGGAACACTGCATCAGTCTGCCATAGAGGAGCTTCTTTCTTGCTGCACACACCTTACACGTGTGAGCTTGAATGGCTGTGTCAATATGCATGATTTAAACTGGGGAGGCAGTCGTGGGCATATTGCTGAGTTGCCTGGTGTTAATGTCCTATCCATTGCAAGTTCCCATGAAAATGTCCACGAGTTAAGTGAGCAACCCACTCGATTACTGCAGAACCTAAACTGTGTGGGATGTCCAAACATTCGGAAAGTTTTCATTCCATCAACGGCACATTGTTCCTGTCTGTTGTTTTTAAACCTTTCTCTATCAGCTAATTTGAAGGAGGTTGATGTAGCTTGTCTCAACCTAAGCTGGCTTAATCTAAGGTATGGTTGGCTCTAATAACTGGGTTGATTTCTATCCTTCTTGTAACAGTTGATAATGTTTGAACTTCTCTATTCAGCAATTGTTCCTCTTTGGAAGTTTTGAAGCTAGAGTGTCCTAGATTGACAAGTCTATTCCTTCAGGTAATTGTTTTTCTCCTCCAATTTATGTAGATTCTTGCACCCATTGTATTTATAGTTCTTGCTGTCAAATCTTATTCTAGCTGTTCTTTTGAGTATGTTGAGGTAACATGTCCATTGTAGGCTTTTTGCTCCATTCTTTTGGCTTGGGTTGTCCTGCTCCTTTTCAAGTTCCACATAACTGTAAATGGGATTGCATACATTTTCATGAAAAACGTTTGAATGTTGGATTGGCCTCCACTTGTAATTCAGCACAAATATGAATGTGGTTGATCTGTGTTGGATATTGTCAATCGTGAACTCAATTTAAATTTATAGCCTAATTCTTGCAACTCTTTCATTGATTCATTTTGTGCCCTAACTTATTTGCATTATTGATTATATATTTATTTTGGTGGGGTGTAATTTGGGTATTTTAGTCTTGCAACATCGATGAGGAAGCTGTTGAAGCTGCTACATCAAAATGCACTATGCTGGAGACTCTTGATGTTCGCTTTTGTCCAAAGGTGAGAGCAAACATGTGGGCTCGTGCTTTCATTAAATTTTAGCTGATGAACCTTTTCATACATGATGGAATGTGTTGATGTTTGACCATTCATGTTATACATTTTATGGTGCTTTACAGATAAGCTCAATGAGCATGGGAAAATTACGTGCAGCATGTTCTAGTTTGAAGCGTATATTCAGCAGCTTGTCAACTTCATAAACTAAACCGAGGATCTTTGAAAATTTCCAGTGGTTTTCTCTTGGAGCGAAGGCACACTTGGTAATAAATCTGGTTATTTCCTCATGTATTGTAAATGGTTAACTTGTTATTGGTTCTGTTTGTTTGTCATATATAGAAATCAGGTTATCTTTTATGGATTGTTACAATAAATTATTGTTGTCATATTTCTTGCTGTTGTAAATTTTACATTTCAATTTTGTTGATGCATATTTTATTATAAAATAGTCTAACCTTTTGTTGTAAATAGGTGTATCTAATCTTTTCCTTGCCATAGCATGCCATTGTTTATGCTGTAAATTGTATACTGACATTTATATTTTGATTTACGCATTTTTATTTTACACCTCGCTTTAGACATCAATGCAATATATGTGAACATTTATATACATTTTTTTGATGTGAACATTTATATTTTGATGAAACTGATTTATACATAAAGTTAAAATGGAACCCCTGGGAGTTATTTGATTAAATACAGTGTATAATTCTAAGGAAAAAAAAAAAAACCATCAACCATGTTCGTTGTGTCGGGTATTCTCTCAAGTTCAAAGTTGGTGTAAATTTACGTGACCATCTATATAAATTATTAGCGGATGTCATAAGTGCTTATCTGATAAAGCAATCTACATTTTCAATCTCAGCCTACAGGGATCATGTGTTTAATTTTGAAGGATTTTCATTTTCTTTTTGCATTAATTAAGCGCTGTAACCACGTGCAAAGCCCAATATTGTAGCCAAACCCCGTAATGAGAATCTCCACTGCCAATTCTGAAAATCCCTTTGAGCATAATTTTTTATCGTCAAATTTTATCATGTGAAACATGGGCTTAAGAAACCAGCAGTGATAGCCAAAAATACTAAGCGCTCGCGCCCTTTAGTTAAATTTCCCTCAGATTACATATTTATGTTACAGTTACTTACAACACTAAGCCCTCCTTACGCCCACCATCTATGGTTCAGGATCCTTACTTAATGGCTGTATGCATTTTCACATTATATGATTCGATTCTTTTGGATCCTTATTTTGTGTTCACTAGTAATTTTTTTCCTTTATGTATTTTCTAAATTCTCTTTTATGAAATAATTAACAAAATTTTGCAGTTAAAGTTAATGATACCCCTGCAGATAATTTGGTTGTGATTAATGAAAACTGAGTCTCCTGGTGTGTCTTGTTCAGCAGTGGCAAACTTAACATTAGCGTTCTTTTGGGGGTGGTGTGGCTAAAATAACAAAACCTGGTTGTATTTGTGGAGCTAAGAGTGCATCGGTGCTCATGATTGGCCTCTACTCAGAAGATGTAGGGATAGGGTGTGGCTATTTGCCACTTTAGTTTTGATTGAATTTACTTTTGGATTATGACCATCAAATTACCGATATTGGATGGATTTCCACTTGACTTACCCCTTCCTTCTTTGTAGTACTTGATTTGACAAGCTTGACCTGGCGTTTTTAAAAAAAAAATTGTGTAGAGATTCAAGCCAAATGTCTAAAAAAAATTATAATTGCATATGAAATTGATAGCATTGACTTTTGCAAGTCTCCTAAGTTGAACTCAGGTTTTTTTTAAAAAATAAACTAAAAATTTTAGCCACAAGATCAACCTTGCAAACCATGTCCATATTAAACGGTGCTTTAGTGGTTGGATTAGTCAGAAATAGGAGGAGAAATTTCTCTATCTCTACCACTCTGAATTGAGTGCATTCTACAGGAATACTAATTATACTGGGCATTGGCTAAAGAGATTCTACGTCTTTTAACTGTCTTCATGTCTGGAGTTTCCTTCATGGAAGATGACTCCTTTAATTTTTTGTTTATCTCATGAGGACTTCACATGCCCCAAAATATAGAAGATATCATAGGAATGTTTTGTTAACTGCTTCAGCTTGTTACGTAAAAAAAAGTATGATATTATAAAAACAGAATTTAATTAGAATGCACTAATAACCTAAATATTTTTATCCTGTCATCAACTTATAAATATTATGCATGATAATATTATTAACTCTTGTAATAATTATTATAAAATTTATTATTAACTTCTGTAATAATTATTATAAAATTTATATTTGAGATAATTTTTAATTAATGGTGTAAAAATCTTTATATCGATAGTTATCAAAATTAAACTCATAAATTCACGAAGAATTTGTTAATAATAATAATATCATAAATATGCCTTGAATTCTCTTTGGTTCATTTATTTTATTACTCTGGACTCTGACTCTGTCTTCTCGTTGAGTAAATCACTAAATCTTATGACCAAAGAGGAAGGGAGAGGACACAAAAATGATTCACAAAAGAAGTAAGTCATTAACTTCATAAAGGAAGTGGCTAAATATCCTATAAGGAATAAAAACTAGATCCAAGTGTTTAACAAAAAAAAGAAAAGAACTTCTTAAGATATATTAAATAATAATATAGAGGATGATTAATCGCTCAACATGAACATGAAGAGGATTGGTAATTGGTATGTTGTTGACAAACAAAACAGAAAAAGTTGTTGCATATCTTACTAGAGAGTTTGAGCATGGCAGCTTGTTACAGAGTTGCTTTACACTTCAAAACAAGAAAGAGAAGAAGAAGAATAAAAACAATACCACCAGAAGAACCGCAAACTCTGTGAATCCAGTAACGATCAAACCGGGTGAAGTTGCGGTCAAGAAAAGCTGATAAAGCTATGGCTATAATCAATAGAAAGAGCAGCAGGGGTAAGCCAAAAGCAAAGTTTATGGATTGCTCATCATCTTCCAGCTCACTCTCTGGTCTACGGTCTATATAGAGAGGAGAGGCCACAGCTAGAACCACCAAGCTAATGGCTGCCACTCTCTCATAGGAAGAAAATCTGCTCCTCCTGCTGCTATCTCCAACTTCCATTCACAAGCCTAGAGGGATTGCTTCTCTTGGGGCTTACTTTTCTTATGCTAAAATATGTTTATGCTGGTCAAGGGGATTCCTGCTTTTCAACTACAACATTAACCATACACCCATCACTCAACTATTCTTTTTTCATTTTTCACCATTAACTGCTCTAAGTCCTATTTCAATAAATTTCACCACCAAAACTTTAAGTTAAAATTAATTTATATATAAGTTAATTTATAATTTTTTTATATTGTCTTTTTCAAAAGTTATTTTTTAATTTATATATAAACTAATTTTAATTTATAGAAAAATTTATTTTATCTTTCATTCTTATTTTCTCCTTAATGTTTATGAAAAAAATTATTCAAACACGATCTAACAAAATATAAATATGGTTTCTTAGATACTTTTGATGTTTTTTATATTAAAATTTAAAGTTTTACTTCTACGATTCGCATTCACGTAATAGTTTACTAAATAAAAACTATTTTTGAGTGAAAAATAATACTAAAAGATCCTCAAAAACTACCTTTTAAGTTTGAAGTTTTGTGGATAATAATTTTTTTGGGTACATGTTTTCTAATACTACTTGGGATAGGAAATAAGACTGGTTGCTTTTGATGTGTTGACAGAATTAGATACAGAACGTTTTTTTTTTTTTTTTTTCTTCAGTTCCTGCCCATTTCCATGGAACCAAAACATATAATTTTTTAACCCAATATCCTGTTCTTTTCCCTATATTTTTTAAATATACCACACATAGACCATTTGTCATGTTCTGTTACTATTTAACATGTCAATAAAATCTTACCTGTATAATGCAATTTCAGAAAGAAACATTGTAATGTGCAGAGTCTTCATTCATTTATATGCCATAAGCTAATCTACACATTTAATAAAATCATTGTCTTTAGTACTGTTGGGATTATTAAGGAAAACTATATATATTATAAATATAAAGTTGATGAGGATAAAATGCATGAGAATAAGAGATAGATTTTAGTGGAAAGTGGGGGACTCTTACCTACAGGAAGGAATCTCTTAGACTTTAGAAAGAGTATGTGTTAGGCGCAAGACACAAACAGGTATTGATTTGGCCGGGTGTTATAGTGCATGGATGTGAACAAGATTCTTCATTGAAAAAGCTCAATGTAAGGTGGGGCTTGAACTTTTATGTGGAATCCGATGCTGTTTCTTCTGCTATGGATGACCATAATGTTACGTGTTTACGTCATAAAATTACTAAGAATTGGTATTGGAATGAGAAATTTTAACATGCTGGCTGGAGGGAAGGGCAAAGAAATATTTTTACCTTGAATTATAGAAAAGGAAAATGTTATGAGGAAGCTATCTAAAGGATAAAGTGTGCATGAATAACGGATAAAAAGATACAAATTTATAATTAAGTATTGATGAGAAGTCTGTGTACTGTATATATGGCATGAAAATGTAGATTGAGCCGTGAAAATAATTAATCTTAGAGAATATCTTTAGTTATATATATATATATATATATATATATATATATATATATATATATATATATAGTGAAAAAAAATTATAAATTTTTATTATGTATTTTTATTAGTATAAGTAAAACAGATTATACAGGAAAAGTTGAGTAAAACCAATTATTATTATAAGAAAAAATTTGACTAATAGTAGCTATATAGGCTATATCACAACTATTGGATTAGACATCTTATCGTGATAAAGCCTGTGGTGAGCTCACGATTTTTATTGTAAATTAGTAATTATTTTCGATTTGTAGATATTTTGTACTTATTTTATAGGTATATTAAAAAAAATAAGGTTTGTAGTCTAGCTTTTTTTAATTTGTATTCTTTTTAAAAAGAGAAATTGAGACTTTATAGAAAAATTTTAAAAAAATTAAAGAGTTTATTTTTTTCTAAAAAAGAAAAAGTAGTTATTTTATTTTATTTTATTTTTAAAAGCAGTTAGAAAACTTTTTTTACCTGATCTATTTGGATTTTTTTTAATTTAGGATGGGATTGAACGTTCTTTTTTTTTTGGAGGTAGGAGAGGGGAGAGACAGAAAGGTGTTTAATGGAATAGTTTTTTTTATTTTATTCTTTCTGGCAAATAAAGAACACCCAAAAAAAATTTCCAAGTTTTTTTAGTTTTTAAATTCATTTAATTACTATAATAGTTTTAGACATATTTTTAGTCAAAAAGGATTTTTTTTCTTTAACAATCATAATATTGTCGTTATATAATCATTCCACTTCATAATCTATTATGGTAGGATTTTGCACTTTTTTTTTTCCTTTCTGGTTTTTTTTTTGTGGGATTCCTTTCTAGGGGATGATCCAGTGTAAAAAAGGGTATGATTTGACAAAATTGAGGGCATGCCTTTCGTCATAGTTTTTTTTTTTCTTCTAGGATATGCTTTTACAAAATTGACTATTTATATTTACCACTCAATTACTTTGAATTGCTTAATGGTTAAAAATTTATTATTATCTTTCACAAAAAAAAATATTATATTATTACTCGCTTGACCTAAATTTTAAAGAAATTAAATTTACGTAATATACAACTTGAATTTTTTTTTAAAAAAAAAACACTTATGCCCTTAGAGTGTATACGTTATAGGAAGGAAGAGAAAAATAAATAATAAGTGCGTGTTTGACAATTGACCAAATTAGTTTTGGATGAAATTAATTTTATAAAATTGATTTCATTGAAAATTAATTTTGAAGTGACGTAATTTATGTTTAAATATTTTTATTCTAAAAACATAATGATAAAACTCAATATAAATGTGCTAATTTAACATAAAATTTATCTAAATTGTTTCAATTAAAAATTAATTATAAATAAAAGTCAATTCTTCAATGTGAAACTAAACGGATTTTATAACGTTCTGAAAATTAATATAAAATCAAATACGCACTTAATATGGTAGGATACGATAAAAAATAAAATGTATGACATAAGTATAAAAACTCAAGGTATAAAAAATTAAGATTAAAAGATAATTAATCCAAATCTTAATGTATCAAAAAGATAATTTTACACCAATTTTACATAAATTGAAATCATCTCGAAATAATGGTATGGCCTCTCTAGAACAATTTCAGCAATTAGGTCCAATTCTTAAAGTCCAATCAGAAAGCAGCATCATATTCTTTTCAGTTTTGATGTCAATAGCATTAGTCTTATACAAAAAGGAAGAAATTTATGTCTTCACCTAATTGCGATCTCATACAACTGTAGAAAATTAACAAAAGAGGGATAGGGTAGCAATTGCAATGCAAAACCATGTTGTTCCCTGATTCATTGTCTTAATCCTAACATACTAACCAAATCCATAGGAAGCAATCAAGCATTACAATTACCCTTGCAAAGCAAGGAAAGGGAGACAATTATTAAAAGAATGATAAAGATTAAACTTAGCTTCATTTTTGTTTTTTTCTACTCAGAATTGGAGTCTCACTCAAATAATTTGCAAGATAGAAGTTTACATTAAAAATTGACAATTATAATTAAAGAACAATACCAAAAATATTTAAGTAACCGTATCTAAGATTTTGCTTAAAGAAAAATACTTTTGTTGAGTATGACATGCATATCATCAATCACCATCACCATCTGCCCCAGATTCACCCCCATGACCACATCCATCTTGACCTTCATTGGCACTCATCAAAGACACATGAGTTGCAGCCACAAAAGCAGCAGTTACTCCTGCATCATTGCTAGCAACTGTGCTGGCTCCATGAACATTGATGCCACCATCATCACCAAGAGGAGTGGTTGAATCACTTTCTTTGGTTTTTCCCTTGTGACCAGGCTTGACATGGGAGAGTTTCTCCAAATCTTTCACCTCATTTTCCTTACTCTTGCTGTTGCGCCCTCTGATGCAGAAACAAATTGTTTTGCTTTTCATGTTTGGAGAAATGTGGAAAATAAGAGAAAAGGAAAAAGACCATGTTGCCAAATTACCTTCTTTCTCTCTTTTATAATAAAACTGTGGCTAATCAGCATCATTGATTAGGTCTTATAATAATCATTGATTAGGTCTTATAATAATGTTTTAATCGTTTTGCTTTTCATGATCCAAAAAGTCACCAGACTATCTGGCATTGATTGATTAGGTCTTGTCCACGCATGGTTGCTTTGTTACTCAGTAGATATAATTTACCTTAACCTATAGATTTTACCCTCTTGAATTATTAGAAAGTTCAAAGCAATCACTTTAAATCCATCTTTTGATAATATAATCGAAAATTTTAATTTACAATTTTTTTTAGCAAAGACTCAATTACATGTCACAATAGAGATTATGAAAGATTATAATGATCTGAATTATTTATCATAATTTATTCTAAAAAAAATATCATACAACTATTTGGGGAAAAAAGTTAAAGTGAACTTATACACAAACACACACTTGTACCCATTATAAGCATGTTTACCTTGAAATACTGTTCCTAAGTATTGCTTTCGAGGTTCTTTTTTCTGTCCTATGTATTTTTTCATAGATTTGATATGTCTAAAGCGAGGTAGGTAAAAAATGGTTTAGACAGAGTATAGATCCTAAGAGATAGTGTTATTACCCTTTGTCTTAATATATAAATCAACGTTATCACACCTTCGTCACCCAGATGGATTTCCCACTTTTTCATTGATAGTATACATATTCAAGTTATAGACAAGTGGGCATGTTTTGCATATTATTATGCATTTCCAATTATATAGACAGGCTGTTTCACATATTATAAATTTATAATCCAACACAAAGGTCCAAGCTCTTGTATTTGGCTCTTCTAAAAAAAATATTGTTTAGTATTAATATTTATATAACTTTTTATTATTAGTTGATCTAATGTAGTGCCTTTTTAAACTTAAATGCACATTAGGCCCTCGTGGGCAAATACCGTCCTAAATATGCATATTGTTTTAATTTCATAAATGATAAATATTATCAATATATTTTCTAACTTATTCTTTTAAACATATTATTTGTTATTGGGTGAAATTTATTAGAAGTTATAAATTTTTTTAAATTCTTACTTTTTATTTAATGAAATTTTTTCATGCTTTTATAATTTTAAATAAATTTTAATTAATAAAAAATAATGTATTAGATGTGGTACTAACCATTCTCTTAGCGAATTACAGTCCAGTACAATCCATCAGAAAGTGAACAATTCACAAAGATGTCAAATAAAGTTGATTAACTGAGTACAAAGCTGTGTTAGACAAAGACAACTCATGGAAAATGAAACACAACAGATTATGCTTTAATGTTACAGTCTGGAACTATCATGGATGTTTATAATTTACTCACCCGATAAAAAGAACTCAAAATGGCACAGATGTCAAAATAAAAGAAACTATTAGCACCAATCTAACACTAAAATTTATCTAACCACTTGCTATTCTTGGCTAAAAATAGAACGTGCACGAAAAAAAAATCTCAATGTGAGATGAAACCACCTCTTGATGTACAACGGTACACAATTATTTCACCAGCTGTTATAATATGTATGACTGATTTACCTGTCCAATTAGAAAGAGGATGTTATATAACGAGAAAGGTTAATCACACCTATATTTCTTTAAATATATTTTTTTTATTAGTTAAAATTTATTAGAAAATATAAAATTGTGTAGAATTTGCATTTTATTTAATCAACTCTTCTAATTTTATAATTTTAACAAATTTTAATTATAAAAAAAACTCCAATTATATAAATAATAATTTAATTCAAAAATTATTATACAAATAATTCGACACTTATTTCTTAACTAAAGTTGGAGTTTAATTTCTATTTCAATATGAAATCGTAATTAGAAATATTAGTTAACCTTTCGTGTTATTGATTTGGTATATGGAGGAGCATCTCTTAATTTAAAAAATATAATCAATTGAAAATATTTTACACAATACATTAAAATATTCAATCCTACATCCAAAATAATTAGTATAACAGTGGGTTTTTATGCTTTTTTTTTTTTTTAGAGGAACACATCTTTTGATAAAAAAACCTTTGTAGTGAGTAATATTCTTTATAACACTTATTTTTTTATTTTTTTATTATTAGTTAAAATTTATTAATAATCACAAATTTTAATATATTTTATTTCTCTTAATTTAGAAGTGAGAGACTCCATAAAATAAAATTTATGATATCTAACCAATTTTAGTCAATAATATTAAAAAGTATTAGAAAAAGAGTGGTAAAAAATTGTTGCTGGGATTTTTTTTTTCTAACATGATGTGGATGCATTTGGGTGAACCTTGGTACTAATATTTTCACTCCCCTGACCTTCCTTATTTTTCCATTCTTAAACATGCATGACCTTAAACTAGACAACAGCGAACACAGATAGCAGTAAAAATTTGTTAATACCAGACCAATGGTTTGACTGAAACAGTAACTTTAATATTTTGACATAATTTGTTTGTCTAACAGATATAAAAAACAGAAAATCAACTGAATAACTCATATTAAAGAAGTTTTTTCTCACCAAAGAAAATGCCTTGTGAGTTGTAAACAGCTATATCTGAGACTTGTGCATCTGCACAAGCCAGGGTCAAAGCCATGTTACAACACAGTGCACCAATTCAACAAGAAATATCAATTCAAATGCATGTGAATTGGAACAAAATAGAGTCCATAGACGCCCTTGCTAGAAAATAGAAACCCATAAGTACAATGAAGAATTCATGGCACAAAAATCTAAAGTAATAGAAGTCAGAAAACAGTTATAGGGGACCACTCCTACTAAATTATAAAGCATGTATTTCTTACCGGATCAATTAATACTTGAAAACTGAATGCTTCCACCAATTTCTTCTATGGTTTTGAAGAACTTTAATTCGTGGACATGTCATGTCATTGAGATTCAAGAATGACATTAAGCATCCAAGAAGAGAAACTGCTTACATCATGGGTTAGCACTTAGAATGCTTTGTTAATTTAAGCCCCTGCAACTTTAGGCTATAAATACTTATAGAATAAAAAAATCGATAAAATAAAATAAAATATTTTTTTTATAAATTAAAATTAATTCATACGTAAGTTAAAAATCATTTTTTTAATAAGCTAATTTGTAAAAAAAATTAAAAACTATTTTTTAACTTATGTATAAATTAATTTTATTTATAAACAAAATTATTTAATTTTTTTTATTTTTCTTTCTTGTAAGTTCAGAAATTTTCTACAATGTTAAAGATTGTGACAAAATTTCTACTACAAATACAGTATAAAACATTAATGTTAAGATCAAATAGGGATTGTGAGAGATTAAAAAAAAAAAGGTGAAACCAGGATACAGGAATATATGTTTGAATATAGTTACTCGTGCAACAACTACTGCACCTTTCTCCATTGCAACATCCTTCAGAGCTTTCCCAAGAGATGGCACTGTATTTTGCTCCTACATGAATCAAATTGTGGTTTAATTTTAAAATTAAGATACTCCATTGTTAAAACAAATGCAAACTCTACACGTGGAATGCTGTAGTAACAAGGACTAACTGCATTGTGCATTATATGCTAGCTCCAGCTTCATGTGTTCCTATGGTCACATTCATTATCAAATCTGTAACTCAAACTAACAAAAATTCATTTTCAACCTTTCTTGTTTACCAGAGCATTCAACTGCTTGCATATTGCACCATTATCAATCTCCAATGTTTGAAGCTGCAACATAATACAAAACAAAAAAAGTCAACCTAGTTATTTTTTCCCCTCATTTGATAAATTCATAAATGAATAAATAAAAGACTAAAATACACTAATATTACATTAGTTATAGTAATAATGAACTCAAATTCTTAAAGAAGATATTGAATTTAAACTTTATCAATTAAAAAAAATATAATTGAAAGAAGATACTTTACTAGAATTTTCTTAGATGGACTAAATTAGTCTTTTCAATAATTTTTTAATCGATTTATTTTGACTCATGGTACAAACTCTAAAATATATCTCACACTTTGTCTTGTGAAACCCAGTTAATATAATAAAGTGACAAAATGATTAACCTTATCTAATATATATTTTAAGAGATAAAAGTAATTTTTTTAAAGCTTTAAAGAAGTAAGCGAAAAATAAGATAAGAAACGAAAAAGTGTATTTTAGCCTAAATAAAACATGTATATTCAATTTGAATATTCAGCATTGTTTTCTTCCTCCAACTGTGTTCTTTTTGCAGACAAATGCAACTTCGAATTCACGGGTCAAACCGAACCGTGACCGTTGATGTGGCTAGGGATTGCGACTAACGTGAAAGACAATGTTGAATTGCCACTCTTCTCTTGGCAAGAGTAGGGCCTGGTGGGCCTAGTTGATGGGATTGGGCCGAATGTAAGTTGGGCCTATGAGCACGCCTAACTGCCTGTTCTATATACCTTATCTAGACCCTACTAGGAGGTTGTGCAATCAATACCATCAATCATTATCAAAAGATTTAACGACCAAGGTGAGATAGTTGTTAGATAGCTGTGTCCATTCACCGATAAATTATTAGGTGGTACAAAAAAACATATATCGTTTCAACTAATCTCAATAAAATATATATTCAAGATTTTTAACTTACGATAAAAAAGTTGATCACATAGTAAATAATAATTAGGATCATGGAGCACGTGATAATCATAATCATGATATTTGAAAATTGATTTTTTTGTTATATAAGATTTTATTGAGAGAGATAAAACTCATTTCTACTCTATTTTATAATAAATTAATTTTTAATGATCAATCAAATAATATTTTCAATAAAAACCAAAAAATCATATTTTTATTTTCTTAATTGTCACTAAAAGTACACACAATAACACACCATTCCTAAAATAAAAAATATGGAATGCAAAAAAAAATCTAAAAAATGATTTTAATTAAGAATAAATAATATATTGTTGTCATCTAATTATAAATTATTGCATATAATAAATTTATTATTTTTTATAATAATTATTTCTAAAATAAAAATATTTTTTTATTAATTAACCATATAATTTTTTTATACTTCAAATGCATACCTATTAAATTCTTCCATTAAATCACTAACATGTCGACGCATTATAAATCCAATTGTCACGAGTTTTATTTTGTAAAATGAAAGCGTAATAATAGTGTCGAAAAAGTATGAACATTCTAAAGAAAAACAACATATTTAAATGTTCCTTGCGATATGATATTGTATCTGAAAATATTTTATTAGCGCAACACAGTTTGTAATAATTAAAGATAAAATTCAAGAGAAGTGAGAATAATCGAATTAAGATTACCATATTTGAATTACGTTAATTTTTATTTTTTAAAATATTACTTGGAGAATAATTATATTATTTCATTTTCCAATATCATAACTTGTGTCTTTGAAAGTTTTAATGTATATGACTTAATTGTTAAATTTGTCAATTTTTATGATAAATTAGTCTCATTTTTACAATTTAGTCTCTTAATTGATTAACTTTATAATATCTTAATCCTTAAATGTATCACTTTCTTAACAGGTTTTATCATCAAATTTGGCTTGCAATAGAAATCTAAGTCGAAGTCTAAACATGTAGGACCTATGGTTAAAAATTACAAGAACAAAAGTCTAAAATTGGAGTTTGTAAAGATATGTAAGACTTGTGATTAAAAATACAGGGACTAAAGTATAACTCAAAGTCTATATAAACGACATATGAATTATAATTATTGCGAAAAGTATGAAGACCGAAGTCAACGACTAGCTCCAAGGTCATTTAGTCCATTTTGTTTGAAGTTATTAGGTTATTAGTTTATTGATAAGTATTATGATTCAAATTCGAGTGGAATGAGATAGTATAGTAAAATTTAGCAACACAATACTCTGTAATCATTTCATGGGTAAAGACGAGATACATTTAAGGCAAAAGTACATAATTAAATAAAATACTATCAAACTAAAAATTCCTTAGATCTAGTCCACTAGGGTGAAAGAATCATCTGATTCATAAAAAGTGAGTCTAACAAAAGGAGTTACTTTCTTACACTATGGTGAATTAAGATTCAAAATCTCCATGGGGAGATAGCCTACATTTAATGTCCCATCATGCCTCAAATAGAATTATGTTTAAAGATGATACATATGAGAAACTAAAAAAAATCATGAATTGAAGTACCCAATAGACTATCATTTGCGTAAAGAATAGCCAATGTTGTCATTCAAATCTGGATTCAAAATTTTTAGTTGCACAATGACACTGTCAAATAATGAACCTTATATTATTTATAAATTAGGTCTAACTTAAATGAATAATATATATATTAAATTAATTTTAATAAAAAAAACAAATAAATTATATTCATAAACCCTAAACAAATAAAGTTGGTGTATGAATATAAGTTGAAACCTTCTTTATTTAAATTAATTTAAATAAAGAAGAGTTCAACTTTAGATAGAGTGTAATTTTGTTACTTTAACAATTAAATAATAACTAATCATTATTTTGATTATTTGTATATTTTTTGTAAAATTTTAGCACTAATAAATTGATAATTAAAATGGTTTTTAATTTCATATATTTTAATTTTAAAAGTATACATGATGTTAATCTTGACATATTTCAGTTACATATTAAATAATTTTGGATAAATGTAAAACTTTATAGATACGATTTATATAATAGTAATTAGTAACTTTCATTCCATCAGTAAAATTTAATAATAGTTAAAAAGTTAAAGAATATAGGATTGCAGCACTTAATTTTTTTTACAGGGGAAACTGTATGGTCTATATATTTAATTGTGTTCATGCTTTTTTGATTTTTTTTTAAATCTATTTTGTAAAATATTGAGGAACTGTTTTCAGAACAAAATGAAAAAAATAACTTGAGTTTTAGATATGACAAAAAAAAAATACTTAGTAGATTTATGTTGAAAACATGTTTAGAAAATTTAAAAACAAAAGACTTGTTTGATTTTATTTTAACTATTTTAGATTTCTTAAATAAAATGGAACATTTTAGATTATTTTCAACAATATAAATAAGACTAAAGTCTATCATATTACAAACTTCTTGTATATAGCTTGTCTAAAAATAAACACTATTTAAGATGAGTTTAATTATATATTAATTAGTAAAATCATGTCTATGATTATAATAATCAAATAATTTAATAGTCATACATTTATAATATAAAATAACATTAACTTACAAATTATTATTAATATAAATTTTAAATGATTATTTTAAAATTCAACAAACTTATCATACATAGTAATTTATGATTAGATAATTATTTAAAAATATTTTAAAATTTCTGTACATAACCTATTTTCTTATAATCAAATTAATTCAACGAGCTGTTACATTTTGTCCTTGTTAGCAATATGATTTATATATATTATCATTTCTGTTGCATTTCATCAAATAACCTTAATAAATTGTCATCACTTGAGCTTATTCCCTCTATTTCATGACTTCTGTTGATGGTATTAATTTCTTCTATACTAAATAAACAATCACGTAAATTCTACTTACTAATCACAACATGTTGTCATTATGAGTCATAGCATAAAATGTTTATATTAAAGCATTAACTTCGAAATAGAAAATCTATGGGTTGGTGGGGGATCAAACTACGTTATAGGTGTTGTTTGGGTCTATTGACATGATGAACAACCTATATTTGTATTATGAGCTACTGGTAAACTTTTCTACTATTTTGGTTGCAGCAACTTTGGTTTTAATAATATTTGGTTTATCAAAAAAGGAAAAATTATTATATTTCAATTTTCTCTTTGTTTTCTTTCTTTCTCTTAGCTATAAAATTTGTTATATATATCATTTCTCATTAAAAAAAAAAGGCAGTACACTACTATGTACCCAATCTAATAATACCGCTTAATGTTTTACTTAATTTTAAAAAATAAGAAATATAATAAAGATGAAATTTAGATTAAATATATATATTTTCAACTAACAGAGGTGAGTAAATCAGAAGAGACTAATCCCTTAAATGTGCTGAATCAAAGTTTAAAGTCTTATGGTATAGGAAAGTTGTAGCAATGGGACTGAGGGGCATTTTTTCTCATTGGGCATCTTTTCTCTGAGAACATATAAAGAAAAGGGTGAAGGAAAAAGGCAAAAAATTGAGAGGTTGGTTGTAAAGGAAAAGAAGCTAACCTAAGTTGTTGGTGTTCCATGTTACACAAGCTCTATCCCAAAAAAACATGTTTGTGTCAATGGAGCTTTCTATCAAAGTTGTTGTTTCGAATCCTAATATCCCGTTCTAATATATTTACAACAATGCCATTAATAATAAGAAAACACCTTCTCATTGCTTCGGTTTAATTTTTTATTTTAATATTTTTGAAACAGAAGTTGTAGAAAATAATAATTATAAAATTGGTTAATCAAACATTTTTTTTAAAACAAAAAAATAAGAGTAATCAAACACGACGGTAATTTTTATTTTTAAACCTTTGATATCCTTAAAAGTTATGTTTTCAAGTAATTTGAATTCTCTTTCGAAAACAATCCAGTTTAAATTACTTTTGAATATTAAACGTTGGAGTTAGATATTAGTATATTCTTTTTTCATACGAGACCTGAACCAAAATCTTAATTACCTAAAGAGGAAAAAGGTTGCACCTATCCATAGATATAAAAATAAATAAATAAATAAAGAGAAAAAAGTTTATTGTTGTTTCGGCAAATAAGTGTTAGTATAAAAGAATTCAAGAACTGACATTATGAAGTTTGGTTTATACAAAAAAAAAAAAAAACTAAATAAAAATATACACAGTCGAGCCAAAATGTAAATCATAATATGACTAGCACTTTTTTTATGCATGGTTAATTGGTTATGTTCCAAAGTGGTATATTATTATTTTGGGATCAGTTTCCACACTAGGAAATGGATTATTATAAGTTAATAAAATGCATTTGCAAATGAGAGGGAGAATTATGGGACCCAAAAAAACTTAAATGTTCACATTTAATGGGCACGTGACTGGGAACAATTGTTGTTGAGAGGGCCTTCTGCCAAAACGCTTTGCATGTGATTGTTGGGCCACATTCACAGTCCTCTAACTTTCTTTTTCTTTTTTGTTATCAATATTAGTATAGACTCTTCAATAAATAAGTGATTTTATTATTCTAACTTATTTAAGTATTGTTTATTTTAATTATTTGACAATTTTCCCATACATTCAACTTTTTTTTTTTAAATTATGTCACATTACTATTTTAACATGTCTTCCTCTTAAAATGATTAATTCTTCCTGATGTGATGCATGTAATGTATATATTTTCTTTATAAACTATAAATATCTTACACTAAAAATAATTCTATCCAAGCCAGGTACAATTATTATGAAAAATAATTTTTTTTAAATATTTAACGTAGTTTCATATTTAAAACTCGAGCCCCTAATATATTTATAATATATTGATGTTTAGAATACTAAGCTTAATTATTATTTTAAAAAAATCATAGGTTACTGAAAGGTTTTTATCAAGTTAAAACTTGCATAAAAGTGCTAAAAAATAAATAACAATTTATTAGTCTCCTTCCAAAGAAATATGAATAGCTTGTAAGAAAAAAAAAATTCCTATGGTGTTCCCTACCTCATTTAAAGGTTGATTTATATGGTTTAATTCCCGTCCCTCTCGCTTGCCCAAATATCTCAGCTAGTAAGTCGGTATCATGAATCATTACTTTTTAAAAGATGCCAATGCTGCTTTTTTAAGGTTTTAAAATAGCAATTTCGAAAATTTTTGGACAAGAAATTCAGTAGAGTCAGTCTCTAGTAAGTTTAATTAAATATTTTATTTATTTTAAGTTAGGTGGTTCCATACGCAAAACTAACGAGTTTGGTTTCATTGATTGAATAGTATATGTGAGTATTTTAAATTTTTTTATATTATATTTGATTTTAATGGATAAAGAAATAATTTTTTTTTTAATTTCAAAATATTTGATATTAAAGTTACATTGTTTATATGATACTTTTATGATATTATTTTTTATCATTTTAATTATTTTATCTCATCTCTTTACCTCCTTATATTATACAAATTATAAAAATACCTCTTTTGTGGTTATACTTCTTCGACAGAAATGGTAGTTGAATTGAGAGCTTGATCGCATCATGACTTAAATTGTAGTTCTTTCTTCTCTTCCCTCCCTAACTAATAACGTGTCTGCATAATAAAAGAGTTTTGTCAATAGATATTTATTAAAAAAATTAATAAATATTCTTTTATTAAAAATACCTTTAGGATGCATTAAAAATGTATAAAAAGAGTAGATGAATAACACTTTTTAATAAAAAATTTTAAAAATTTTAACTAATGGTTTAAGGATATTAGAAGCATGTTTAGATGTTTTTTTTTTAAGATTATAGAAAATTATTAATATTACAATTCAAATGTACATGGTAATTTAGATTATACTTGTAACAATGAATAATTTTTTTATGATATATACATTCTTAGAGATTATAACTAAAACTAACAAGTTATTTTTAAGCTAACTATTAATTTTTTTTTTATCTCTAACAAATTATTAATTTAAATATAAATCAATTACTACATATAATTTCATACTTTTTTAATTTTACTATAAAAAATAAAGCTAATAAATGATTCTGAAACAACTTTCTACATAATATATTTAAATATAAATTTATTTTACACAGTTAATTATAATAATAAATCATTATATGCATAGTAAATTTTATAAAAAAAAAATAATTCAATTTAAACACATGTAATAAAATATAACAAAGTACAATCAACATTACGTTGATTCAAATGTTATTAAACGTAAATTCTGTAAATAAAATTTTGGATTTAAACATTATACATAAAAAATATAATTAAAATGAAAGTACCCACAAAAGATAATCAATAAGATTTTTGAATAAAATGAATAGATATTTGTAACTTGCAATTTACTGGCAATGAAGTGGAAAAAATTGAAACATTTATTCAGAAGGAGAAAAAATTGAATTGAAGGGAAAATTAGGAGTCCCTTTCTGGTTCTTGGTTCTATAGATGAAGGAGGAACGTAGCATGACGTGGAAGCACGTAGGGATGGGCTAATGATAGAGAGGTTTTGTTCCTAAATAAGGAACATGACTTAATACGGGGAACAGTACACAGATTAAGAAAGCTCTTAAAAGCTTGCAACCTTATTACGAGTACCAAAAAATTGTGGCTGTTATAAGCAACTCAACTAAACTGGGGTAAACGACGCAATAATAATTTATACTAAAAAGTAACACTACATTTAAGCCATGTTGTCGTGTTGTTGGATAACGGAATTTGTTGATGTTGGTTTTGGTAAAATCGTTGGATAACAAGATTAAAAAGAAGGGGAAATAAATGAATAAATAAAATAATGGTATGGTATGGTATGGTTTTATTTTACTTACATGCAGAAGTGAAAAGGACCATGGAGTGACAGCAACGTTAACGGCGTCAAAGAGAGAGTGGTGGTCAGGCTTTATGAGAATAGGTAGGACCATGCTGGAATCATCATCAGAGAGACCAGACAAATCACCTTCCCGAGGTGAAATCAAATACACTCTCACTCTCTTCTATTACTCAATTTCAACTTCTACATTTCTCCTAATTCTTTTCTTTTTTTTTATTTTATCTATTACTTTAAATCAGAGATTAATCTCTTTCCATTTCGTCATCACTTCAACTTCATCCCATTATTTCGTCAATTTGAAGCTAACTGAATAAAAAATTACTGTGGTTGGTTTTCTTAGTTTAGTTTCAATTTTAAAATTATAAATTTAATTATATCAGTTTCTATATCAAATTTTACGTATAAAACTAGATATGATCCATCTTTAACTTAAATTATTTTAGATCATTTTTATTTTTTTATATAATTCTGTAATTTTATCTTGCCGTAGATTTATAATTTTAACTATTGAGACTATAAGTATTTTTATTTTTATTTTTTATTATTTTATTAATAAACCAAATTACTAATCTTAGTCTTAGAATTAGAATTTAGTTGGATTTAAGTTAATCTTATAAATTTTGCATTTAAAATATTTTATTTAATTATCTTTAGTTAATATAATATTTAAATTTCTTCCAATAACTTGATCCAACTCAAATCGAATGTGTTTGGATTGGTTTAGTTTAAATTATTATAAAAAATAAAACTCGTGAATTAACTTAAACCAATTAAAATTATTAATGATTTAAATATGTTTTTGTCCCTTAAATTTTGATTAAATTTATTTTTCTTTCATCAAATTTGAATTTTTTTTCTAGTCTCTATATTTTGAAAAAAAAAACTTATTTTAATTTTTTCACTCGCATAAGTTAATCTTAAAATTTATTTTCTAAAATTTTTATATTTTCAATTATATATGTAATAAATATGTAATAAATAATAATTTATATTTTGTTTGATAAATACGATGAAGATTAAAATCAATTATTTTTAAATATAAAAAAAATAATTTTAAATTTAATAAATAAAAAGCAAAATTAATCTAAATTTAAGAAAACAAATTAATTTAAATCTAAATATCTTTTACATCTAACCATGGTACGTGGTGTTCATCCTAATGTAATGCATGTGTAGTAACTTTATTATTATTATTTTACGCAAGTATGTTAATCATGGTAGGCAAGGTAAGGGGTTGTGTGGGGTCCAGTCTGGATACAAATGTTGTGTGGCTGGCTCACAATTGAAAGTATAAGTGAGAACCATCTTCTTTCTCTCTCCAAATTAGAACCACCAACAACATGGTCGATATTACTCGTCTGTTTTTAATAGTTCCATGTCACTATTCAGATAATTGCTTGACGGGGACCTGCAGTAAATTTTGTCACCTTTTCTCTCAACTTTACCCCATCCTAACTAGCTTGCCAATGTCAACATAGACTGGCTTTAGGAGGAGGGAAAATGCCTCACTCAGATTAATTTATTTTGTTGGCTAAACAAAAATCAAAGAGAGGAGGAGGTCCTCCATCAAATGGATTGATTTTCTACTTTACTTTTCCATTCAAACCATAATAAGTACATGCTTTTTCATATGGGACTTAACCATGTTTTCACTTTTTGATTAAATTTAGTTTTGATTTTTTAATTTTAAACTTTGATGCTTATGGAGTGGATATACCTTCATGTATCCATGATACCTAGTTGAGGTTGTTTGAGGAGTATTTATCCTAAGTGTCCTAGCCCTTAGGTGATGATGAATCAATTCCTTCAACGATGCAAGATTTTACAACTACATGTATTGCTTGTTGGGAACAATGGGATTAACAACGGGAAATGATCAAGTGACCACAATTTTTGATGGGTGGCCGATAAGAGGGAGCATTGTCGACCTTCTTATTCCTCAACAATACACCAAGCTAGAGTATGTGTAGGTAATTTTTTAGGCATAAATTTATTAAATCAAATACATTTTATTCCATTTAACCTCATTCAAACTACTGAAACTATATTTTACTTTAATTCATTTTTTAAAATATTTTATATTAAAAATAACTTGTATTAAGTTAAAAGACTAAATATTAAAATAGTTTATAAACTGTATATTATAACATTTTTCAAAATAAAAATATTAAATGTTAAAATCATTTCATATTTGTTCAGATGAAAGGTATGATTTGTACAACTATTTATATACATAAAATCTAATCCTTCAAGAATTATAATTAAGTTATCTAAGGAAACTAAATAATGTGATCAAATTATTTAAAAAATCAAATAAAATAAGAAAACAAGAAAAAAAAAAAAAAGAAAAATAAGAAAACAAATAAACTAGAGCAAAATAACATCAAGATAGTACTTTAACATATCTTAATCTCTCCCTCGAACTTTTTATATCACATGCCTCTAGTTTGTTATATATATATATATATATAT
This sequence comes from Mucuna pruriens, assembly GCA_025330945.1. Taxonomy (NCBI): domain Eukaryota; kingdom Viridiplantae; phylum Streptophyta; class Magnoliopsida; order Fabales; family Fabaceae; genus Mucuna; species Mucuna pruriens. Next base: position 2,311,353 of record JAENHJ010000271.1, on the reverse strand, counting down.
ATATATATATATATATATATGCTAAAGACATAACGAACATGTCATTAAATTAATCATTAGAACATACGAGGTATTGATGACACTGTTTTTTTTTTTTTTATGATAAAATGACAATAAAAAAACGTAATCAAATTGAAAAAATAAAAATCCCAAATATGAGAGTAACAAACAGAGCAACTTAATTAGACAAAAAAAACCTTAACCATCCATAAGAAGAAACGTTCAATACTTAACGATCTAATAGAAGTAAATTCGATCGTTTAGATAAATTTATTCATAGATATTTATAGAAGAAAAAATAAAAAAACTTTTTTCATAAACTAAATTATAAAAACTCTTATATTAGTTTATCAAAAAATTAACTTATAATTTATTTATAAGTTAATTTTAGTTTGTATAAAAATGTATTTTATTTTATTTTATTTTTATTTTTTAAATTATTTATAGAAAACTTATTAAAAAACTCTCAATCACATAAACAAAAGCTAATTTCATGCTTAACCACTTTGCAGAATTCATGAATATCCTCAATTAAGAAAGATATGTTTAACCTTATATAAGATAAAAGCAAAACAAAATAATATTAATATCTAGCCAACAAAAGTAGAAGAAACTTATTTCAACAATATTTAACCACTAAGGAAAAAAAAAAGAGAGTAAATAATGTCCAAATAAGTACACAAAAAAAAGTCCAAAAAAACGTAAACAAATCTTCAAGAATATAGTCACAATAGGTAAACAACAAGAGAAATCTTAAACTTACCAACATTTAAGATCTTAACGATCCCACGAGCCTTATGAAATGTGCTAAAGAAACATTAAAGGTATATTGAGATAAAATTAATGATTTCTCATGTATATTGGTTAATAATTTGTATAATTATTTATATATACAAAATCTAAATTAATTCTTAAAAGTCATTTAAGGAAATTAAATAATTTGCTCAAGTTATTTAAGAAAGTTAAAATAAAATAGAAAATAAAAAATAAGGAAATAGAATCTAAGATAACATCAACATATTATTTTAATATTATTAAATTGATTTTTCATCAAAACTAATTTTATAAACTTAAATTATTTAAATAAGTATATATATCCTCACAAAACATATTAACCTATGTTTTAGTGATTTTTTATGATATACTTGATTGTTTCTAATTAATTTTACCTTAAAATTAGAAAACAAAACACTTGAATATTCGTTTGAACAATAATAGGGACGACATTACACTAGGATGCATAACTACCAAACAAATGCGATAAATAAATGAGACGAGGAGAAATAGAGAGAGAGAGAGGGCAACGCGGCAACGAGATAAATAAGAAAAATAATAAAATTAGAAGAAAAAAACACAATATCTTAAACATGAACCCAATGCCAGAGATTGGCATTAAAAAGAAAGAGAAAGACGTCCCTGTCACCTCAAATGGATTGCATTACTCATTGAAAATGACATCATTTGTTCACATTTTTTATAATAATAACTTACTAATTAAAAATATTTAAAAAATGATATTACTAAAAAAAATAATATAAAATAATGTAATAACAATATAGAAATCTATATCACTGTCCCCAGTTCTTACATACATGACCCATCTCCCCATAAACTCTTGCAGATAATGCAATAGCAAAAACCACACAGAAAGTGACCCCTGGGAATCAAAAGTTAAAACCAATGGCACAGCATAGCACAGTGGACAGTGTTATTTACTATATGGCATAGCACTGGCATAACAGTTTAGGGAGAGAGAGAGAAAACAAGTGTGAAAAGAGAGAAAGTTAGAGGGGGGAGAGAGAGAGAAGAGGGTGTGCAGAGTTTGCAGGTTTGTAGCAGAAATGGTGGCAGATGGTTTTAACTTTATGTGCGAAATAATTTTCTTCTATCTCTCATCTCTTTTGTGTTTTTTCTCTCTCTCTTTTCTTTTTCTTCCTGCATCTTGTGTTAGGGAGTGGTGTTTGTGGCAGAACGATGTGATTGCACAGCCAAAGCTGTGAGCTTGTTCTGTTACATGGAAATCCAACCAACCCTTCTTGTAAGTAATCACATAAAAAGCTAGAGGGTATGAAGAGTACACACAAAACTAGTCTCAAATAGAACCCACCTTACCCTTTTATTATCTCAAGCCATACTTGAGTGGTGCTCAGTGTCACTGCTATTATTAAAGCACAAGACCCTTTTTTTTTGTTTTTGTTCTGGTTGGTGGTGGTGGTTGAGTGGTTTCATGGTTAAGCTGGTGTGAAGTTAAAGTCCTGCAGTTGCAGCTATGGCATTTCGATATGGGGTCCTTATTTTGGCTTTGATAATTTGTTTCAATGTCAATTCTGTGGAATCAGATGATGGTGAGTGGTATTTACAGTTTCATGTTTTTGTTTGTGTGTGTGTTTTTGGAATCTTTGGAATGGATTTTGCCATGGGGAGGGAGAAGGAGAACATAACATTGTTGAAAGTAGAAACTTTGGTTTTGAGGTTCTTAACAAAGAGATGTGTGGCTTGTGGCTATGGTTGCCATTGTTAGAAAGCCAAGTGCCCTTCATGTGTTGTTCTCTCTTGTTTCTTTTTCTTGGTGAAGGGTATTGGAAAAACAAATAAAGCTGAATTTTTTTACATTTATTTCCTTATCTCTTTCTTTGCAACCAAACATGGCACTTACCTTGCTGTTTTCAATTGGTCCATTTTTTCTTTAAAATAAAGTAAGTCAGCGCCTTTTTCCCGCGAATGCTGAGTTTGACTTGGTCGTTTTTGGGATCTTGTGTTTTTTTCTTCTTCTCAATGCAGTTGCCAATTTCCACATTGTTGGAATGAATATGTTACTTCCACTACTTTTGCTTGTTTTCTGCATGGTTCACATTGTGGAAATGAATTTTGATTAAAATGGGTTTAGCATAATATAATATAATATGCAAGCACAAATGATAGGAGGAATGTGAATTTATTTATTAATATGATATGGAAGAAGTTGATTTTCTTTGACTTCAAGGTTCTAACTATGTTCTGCATGGTTAATGTTTGAATATTTTTTCATTGAAGGAGCAACCTTGTTGGAGATAAAGAAGTCATTCAGGGATGTGGATAACGTTCTATATGATTGGACCGATTCACCATCATCAGATTATTGTGCATGGAGAGGAATCTCGTGTGATAATGTCACCTTTAATGTTGTTGCACTGTGAGTTACCGTGTCCTTTTAGACATTGTATATAGGCTTCTTCACCTGGTTGTTCCTTGTCAATAAAAAAAATTGTTTACATTTTCTCTTACCCTTTTTTCATTTGCAGCAATCTTTCGGGGTTGAATCTTGATGGTGAAATTTCACCTGCAATAGGGAACCTTCAGAGTTTGGTCTCTATGTAATTATTACTACTCTCCTTCAGCCAATTTTTGATACAGAGATGTAATTATGGCATTTGTATTGTCTTGCTTATCCCTTTCTTCCACTTGTTTGATACAGTGACCTCAGAGAAAACAGGTTATCAGGGCAGATACCAGATGAGATTGGTGACTGTTCTTCTTTAAAGAACTTGTATGTTCACCCCTGCAAGAACTTAATTCGGTTTATAATTAGAACATCTAGTGACTTACTTGGAACTTTGATATTTCATTGTATTTTCAGGGACTTGTCATTTAATGAAATTAGAGGGGATATACCATTTTCAATTTCTAAGTTGAAACAACTGGAGAATCTGTGAGTTTTTGTTGGCATTTCTCTACAATTGAAAACTTTGATCATTGGATGAGGTTGTGAGCAGTTTTTCTTTGTCTACATTGTAATATGCATCTCAGGATTTTGAAGAACAACCAATTGATTGGACCAATTCCTTCAACATTGTCTCAGATTCCTAATTTGAAGATTCTGTAAGTCATTCTTGCATTTCTCATCCCCCATTTCCCCTCCTCATAATGCTAATTTTATGTTCGATAACTGACATTCTCGCTCCTGGAAAATATTTTCTAGAGACCTGGCTCAAAATAATCTCAGTGGTGAAATACCAAGGCTTGTGTATTGGAATGAAGTTTTGCAGTATCTGTGAGTATAAGCAATATGCAAATGAAATTGTTATTTTCTTTGAAGCTCTTACTTCTAATCTTGTTGATTCCCCCCTTTCCCATTCTATTTAATAGGGGCTTGAGAGGGAACAATTTGGTTGGTTCACTATCACCAGACATGTGCCAGTTAACTGGACTGTGGTATTTGTAAGTTTGATAATCACTCCCTTTTCATAATCCAAGTCATAAAAATGTGCTTATTCTAAGGGGATGTAATTGTTTTCCTGCTACTATTTTGTAGTGATGTGAGAAACAATAGCTTGACAGGAAGTATTCCAGAGAACATAGGCAACTGTACTGCCTTCCAGGTCTTGTATGTAATCCAATTGTATGAAAGATTTCTGCCATCTTTGGTATTATTTTCTTTTTACCTTTTTTAATGTCTTCTGTTAATGCCAGGGATTTATCCTACAACCAATTAACTGGAGAGATACCATTCAATATTGGATTCTTGCAAGTAGCAACTTTGTATGTGTTTGCATGATCCCTTTTTTTTAAGTTATTTTTATAAGAATGATGTTTGGTCTTTCACTTTCCTTATCTTGGAACTTCTTGATTGATTTGCTTGAGTTTGTAGGTCATTGCAAGGCAATAAACTCTCTGGACATATTCCATCGGTGATCGGCCTCATGCAAGCACTTGCTGTTTTGTAAGCATTGTTTGTTTGTTAGTAATTTCTGAAACGTATTTTGCAAAATTTGGTCTCTGACGTTCAATTAATATTGGTTTTATTCCAAATTTCCAATGCAGAGACTTGAGTTGTAACATGTTAAGTGGACCAATCCCTCCTATCTTGGGAAATTTGACTTACACAGAAAAATTGTAAGTATAAGCAAGTGGTTTTGCATTTATATCAATTAGTTGATTTTGCACCTAAATTGTGCATATCAACAACTTCGAAAACTTCTAGACTCACTATGTGTTGAGCATAATTTTTGAATTGTTTGTAGGTACTTGCATGGAAACAAGCTGACTGGCTTCATTCCCCCAGAGCTTGGAAACATGACAAAGCTTCACTATTTGTAAGATGCTTGAGCAAGTAGTTGCCTCTCAAATTGTTTATCATTCCATTCTGAACTTCACAACCTTCTATATGCAACCCTGTCAATTACAAATATGACATTATGTTTTAGCTAAGTTTTCTTTTGAACAAAGGCACATTGCCTTGTATATGAGTCATCTCATCATCTTGTCTGTAAATCATTTCTAAAAGTGAATTACGGTTCTTGTTACTTGATCTATCTCAACTGGGTGGAATTTGGTTTATATAATTAACCTTAAATGTTTATCATATTGCAGGGAACTGAATGATAACCATTTAAGTGGACATATCCCACCTGAGCTTGGAAAGCTTACTGATCTGTTTGACTTGTAAGAGTGGTTACTTTAAAGTGTCAATTTTGTTGGATTTTGTTATAAGTTTGATGAGTCACCCATCATTCTTTCAGAAATGTTGCTAACAACAATCTCGAGGGGCCAATTCCGAGTAATCTTAGCTCATGCAAAAATCTCAACAGCCTGTAAGCAGCAAAACGTGTACTATTGCTTTGTTACAAGTTTTTTTTTTCGTAATTCAATAGGGTGACAGATTTTTTTGTCCTTTTAGCAATGTGCATGGAAACAGGTTGAATGGAACAATTCCCCCTGCTTGGCAGAGCCTGGAGAGCATGACCTCTCTGTAAGTTTCAACTTGACACATTTGTTTGAATGTACCTGAAATTCTGTTTTGTTTGGTTCTATTGTTTTGTCTTTCCTATAAACATGTTGAGGCACAAATATGCCTGCATGCACATCCAGATTTCTACCATGCTTCAACCAATTAATCTTTTGTTTAATTGGTTCTTATTGCTTCATGACATTGTGACGATCTTCCTTAGGAATCTTTCTTCCAACAATCTTCAGGGCGCAATTCCAATTGAACTGTCGCGAATTGGTAATTTGGATACATTGTAAGTATGAATGATTTAATTTATCTCTTTCCGCCAACAGATTTAAATTTGTACTAACAAGATGATTTCCTCCACAGGGATATTTCAAACAATAATTTAGTTGGTTCCATCCCTTCTTCCCTTGGTGACTTGGAACATCTTCTGAAGTTGTGAGTTATCTGCCTAGTCATTTTTAGAATCTGGACTATTTCTTCTTACTGAAAGCTAATATTCATTTATTTTGTTAGGAATCTGAGCAGAAACAATTTAACAGGAGTTATTCCAGCAGAATTTGGAAATCTTAGAAGTGTTATGGAAATGTATGTCTATTATTTTTCTTATAAAAACAAATATTGTTTCTTTGTTTTATCCCCTGATTATTCTACATGCTTCTATGTCAGTGATCTTTCAAATAATCAACTCTCTGGCTTGATTCCTGAAGAACTTAGTCAGCTTCAGAACATGATATCCTTGTAAGCTTCATTGCATCTTTCTCCTTATTTGTTTTATATTTCTCTTTTGCTTTTGTTGATAAACTCTTGATTCTTTATGGTATTCTTATGGCCTTGGCAAATCTCATTTGCTGAATTAGAGATACCTTGTATTAAGTTCTACATAAAGATGTCTAATGTTGGATGCTGGAAGTAAATGACTTTGGAGGTTATAGTGATAGTTGAAAATATGCCCAATAATGAATCACTATTCATCGTCAAACTTCAATATAGACTTCTGTTTTGTTCAATCAGAATTAACCAATTGTTGCTTTTCACATGCAAATATGGTGGATGATTGTAGACTCTGGTAGTTATACTCCATTGCTATCTATAATTTTCTTGGTTTAAATTGATATATAGGAGACTTGAAAACAACAAATTAACCGGCGATGTCGCATCACTTTCAAATTGCCTTAGTCTCACTCTGCTGTAAGTTTAGCCTTCATTAACAATTTTGTGTGACATTTCTAACAGGCCATGTCACTTTTACCTAATAAGTTGAATATTTATTGTGGAATTTGTAGTAATGTCTCCTATAACAAACTATTTGGTGTTATTCCGACGAGTAACAACTTTACCAGGTTTCCCCCTGACAGGTGACTGTTGGCATTGTCTTGATTGTCTTTTTAAGTTCAAAAGCAAGTTGTTCTGGATTCATGAGTGCAACCTTTTTATTTGCAGTTTCATTGGAAACCCTGGTCTTTGTGGTAATTGGCTGAATTTGCCGTGTCATGGTGCACACCCTGCAGAGCGAGGTAAAAACTGTGTATGCCATGCCATGCTTTGAGCACCATAATCTACCTTCTCAAATGTTATTTATTCCCCTGGTTCTCGTTGATTGCTACACTAGTTGTGGAAGAATATATGAAATGTAGAAAACTGGTTAGTATTTTGGGATGGGGTAACATACGATTAATTGTGGCTTTTGTATATTAATATTGATAATCTATTTTTTTATTTTGCCACAAGTGATGTCACATTGATTCTCCACAAGGTATCAAAACATGCTTGCACTATTTATTAGAAAAAAACCTACATATATGATAAATTAACAGGAAAAGGTATTAAGTTCATGAGAAATGACTACTATCACTTTGCCAGTTTCCTTTTATCTTTCAAAATGCTTGTTAAGGATGTCAGAAAGAGCTGCATATTCTTCCTATGATGTTATTTTATTCAGGAGATAAATAGAGTTTAGTGTTTAAAAGTTGTGCAAATAAGCTAATATATTTTATTGACTGTGCAGTTACATTATCTAAGGCTGCCATTCTTGGAATTACTCTTGGTGCCCTTGTGATTCTTCTTATGATATTGCTGGCTGCTTGCAGACCACACAATCCATCTCCTTTTCCTGATGGATCACTTGACAAACCAGGTACTTATCACTGATGATTAAACCAGCAGTGATAGAAAATTAGAAATTGATTCGATTGTGTAAGTATGCATTAAAGTTTACATGACTGCTTTTGACTATATAGGATTTTGTAAGGTTTGTTATATTCTGATAGTATTTTGTTATCACTCTGCCTATTGCAAAGTTGACAAGTTACTAATGCATGAGCTATGGCATTGACAGTTAATTACTCACCTCCAAAACTAGTGATTCTTCATATGAATATGGCACTTCACGTGTACGAAGATATCATGAGGATGACAGAAAACCTAAGTGAGAAGTATGTAATTGGATATGGTGCATCAAGTACAGTTTATAAATGTGTTCTTAAGAATTGCAAGCCAGTGGCTATCAAGAGGATCTATTCTCACTATCCCCAATGCATTAAAGAATTTGAAACTGAACTCGAGACGGTTGGCAGCATTAAGCACCGGAATCTGGTCAGTCTCCAAGGCTACTCCTTGTCCCCATATGGCCACCTTCTGTTTTATGACTACATGGAAAATGGCAGTATATGGGATCTTCTTCATGGTAAGTTCAATATATTTGTTTCATGTTTGGCTTTTGCTTGTGGTTCCTGAACCCTTTTCTGCTGTATTCTATTTGGTTTGTTGCATATAGAGCTTGAGCTTGTACATAATGTAATGAAGAAATATTTGTTAGAAGAAACCATTAATCCATTATGGTTGTGATGCTAGAAGGTAGCATATAGTACAATCCTACCCCTAGCATTGTTATGTTAAGTGTATCTTTATGCCACATTTATATTTTTGTTAGTCTTATCAATGCATTGCATAACAGCCATTCAGAAAACATTTAGAAGCCAACAAATGATTCTATTATATGTGGTTTTCTTTTGTACCTTTTTTCAGGATCTACCAAAAAGAAAAAGCTTGACTGGGATCTGCGTCTAAAAATAGCACTTGGAGCAGCACAAGGGCTTGCATATCTACACCATGATTGCAGTCCTAGAATCATTCACAGGGATGTGAAATCATCAAACATCTTATTAGACGCAGACTTTGAGCCTCATCTTACTGATTTTGGCATTGCCAAAAGTCTCTGCCCCTCAAAGTCACACACTTCTACTTACATAATGGGCACAATTGGCTACATAGACCCTGAGTATGCTAGAACTTCGCGACTCACTGAGAAGTCTGATGTGTACAGTTATGGTATTGTTTTACTTGAATTGCTAACTGGAAGGAAAGCTGTTGACAACGAATGCAACCTCCACCATCTGGTGGGTTTACTACATATTTCAATACACGTGCCCACACATACACATTTCAATAAGTACTTACAAGAAATAAAATAAAATAAGTTTCTTCATAATAATAAAATAAGTTTCTTCATCATTTAAAATTAGTTTATGTATAAGTTAATTTGTAGAAGTTATTTTATATTTGCTTATTTAAAAGTTGAATTTATATAAACTAGTTTTAATTTATGAAAGAAACTTGTTTTTTTTCTTGTATAAGTGTTTATGGAGATATTTATGATTCTAGATATTTAAGCATGCTAGAATGTTTGCGCACAAAAAAACATTGGTTGTCTTATATATGATATAAGATGGTAAATCTGATTTGCTAAAACATCACTCTCAACTTATTGTCAATACTCAATCCTTGTTTGTTTGTTTACATACCAAAGTCTGTTATTTTTGTGTAGATTTTGTCCAAGGCAGCAACAAATGCTGTGATGGAAACTGTTGATCCAGACATTACTGCCACATGCAAGGACTTAGGAGCTGTGAAAAAGGTTTATCAGCTTGCTCTATTATGCACAAAGAGGCAGCCAGCCGATAGGCCCACCATGCACGAAGTGACACGTGTCCTCGGAAGCCTTGTGCCATCAAGCACCCCACAAAAACAACCAGTTGCACTACCACCTGCTTCAAATCCATCAGCCAAAGTGCCATCATGCTACATGGATGAGTATGCCAATCTCAAGACTCCACACTTGGTGAACTGCCCCTCAATGAGCACCTCAGATGCACAGCTGTTCCTCAAGTTTGGAGAAGTAATCTCGCAGAACAGTGAGTGAGTGAGGAATTTGAAAATGAATGCAAAGAATCATGTAATTAAAACCCAAAAAAGAGGAAAAAAAATTGATGAGGCAAAAGTGGGGCTGTACAAGTTAATGAAAATGTTGATAAAAGTTTTAGTACTAGTTTTTACTAGTGATGTTTTGAACAGGAAAAATATGTATGTTCACAATTTGAAAGGTGAAGTAACCCAATTCTTGTACTTGTTGTTTGGTAGCACACAAGGTTTGAGTAGTAAAAGTTAAGGGTCTGGGGCCAATGTGCAGGGTGGGGTAGCTAAGGTGTTAATGGTAGGGGGAAGGATAGCATTGCATGATGTGTGACCATCAATAATGCACTGATTCTTAGCTGGCCTGAATGGGATCAGTTATCTGTCTGAATGCTGGCAGTGTTCAGCAGAGTGTATCATCCATTACCTCTTTTACTACCTGATGCCATTTCCTCAGTTAAGTGCTATCAAATTATGTCATCAAATTTTGGGTCATTGGCCTCACAAGGAGCCTTCAAATTATGCCCTTGGATTCCGTGCCCTATTGACTCAAATATGTTTAATGCTTTCGGTCTCATTAATTGAACGTTTTGTCAGGACCCCAAAAATTAATGCTTCTTGTGTAACTCTTATAGAATAAACGTTAATGGGTAAACAAATTTTTATTTTTGGTTCTTGTAAGAAAAAAAAAACTCTGTTCATCTTTTAAAATATAAAATTATTGTTTTGGTTCTTTATGAATAAGTAAATTAAGGCTTTACTTTTTTTTATATAATCTTTACTCCACAAAATTTGTAATTATTGATTTTTATTTTTTATTTTATTGTGAAATTTTGTTTTGGTCTGGTAATAATATTTGACTACGGGCTTTGTTTTTTTCATAATTTTTATTATGTTTATGATTTTTTATTTTATTTTAATTGTATAATTTTTATGTAGATAAATTTACTTTGATAAATTTCATATCTTAAATATATAAAAAATTAAAATGAGTCTTAGAATTGAAAAATAATTATTATTTTGGATGGATAACATTAATTTAAATTTAAAAATAAGAGTCAAAATAAAATTTTTAAAGATAAATGATCAAAATAAATTCTTACAATAACATGAAGGACAAAAAAAATTTAATTTGACATAAATTAATGTTTTACTTATTTTTTTTAATTTTTATTTTTCTAAAATTTAAAATAATTAATTTTTATTTTTAATATCTTTTTTAAGATAAATAAATAATATTTATTTTAATAAAAAAAAATTAGTTATTACATATTGACATCATATACACCAGTACATATCACTTACCACTACACTTAATTTTCTATTTAAATCATAAACAATTAAACATAACCGAGAAGAAAGACCAATGTCTTCAGAAGTAGATAAGTAATTAGTTCAATGAAAGTACTAATTCACGATTTATTGATTCAATCATGATTTAATTATGGTTAAACCAGTAATAGTTAAATTTATATATTTTAGTATTATATGGTATTTAAATAATATAAAATTATAAGAAATCTAGATATAAAAAAATTATAAATGTATATAAATGATTAAATTATATATTTTATAAAATAAAAAGTTAACTATTGATAAAATAATTTATATTTATATATAATATTTAAATAATGTTTTTGTTTATCTTAAAAATATTTTAAATTAAATTAAAAATAAAAAAGTTAAAACAATAAAAATTTTAAAAATACCGATGCAAATTGGATTTCTACATTGGTTTTGCACTAATTTCTGGCAATTATAAACCAATTCTCAGTGGTTCTAAGACGCTTCAAATTTTTTAAGTTAATTGACCAATCACCTCGTTGGTTTCCTGTTGAATTGATCAGTATAATTTTAAAAATAATAATAATAACTAAAAATAATAATTTGAAATATTTGAGAGATAAAAATTAAAAAATATAATAACCAAAACCAAAATTCCCTTAGAGTTAAAAATATATTTAATCCAATAACAAATTTTACATGGCTGCATCAATGGAAGGAGCAGTGAATGAAACCTCCATTGATTTTGAATTGAAACAGCTTTAAACAATGTAAGTTGGATAAAAAATATTATAATGAGTTTTACTGTTAATTTTTAGAATAAAAAAATCCAACCATATCAATTCAAAAATTAATATTAATCAAAATCAATTTTGTCAATGCTTACTTAAATTGAATTTATATGAAATTTTGGAATTTTGATGAAGCAATTACTTTTTGAATATGTGGATACACGACTGAAAGTTGGAAATCTGCATACCATATTTGAAGAAAATCAACAGAATTTTTTTTGGAAATTTAAGCTATAACTGTTGGGTTAACAAGTAACAGCTTGCAGCATCTCTCCTAAGGTGGCCAATCCATTAGCCAATTTTTGTGCATTAGTAGCAACAATTGTCAATCTATCATATCTCCTTGTTAAAGGTTCCCCTCCAAGTTGAGTAGGAAACATGTCAAGTTCTTCTATATCTTCAGGAGTTGCCACATCAGCACCACACAATGTTGCATCTGTGTGACAAAGATGCCTAGGCCTCTTCAAATAACGCTTCAACACAACACATAAAAGGAACAAAATCACCAAGGGAAAAATGCGTTTTTGATAGAACAAGATCATAAGAAAGCATACAAAGTTAAAAAGCAATGTGGTAAATGGCTTCTTCCAGTTTCTTATATCCTCTAACCATTTCCAAAAGGCAACAAAGTCACCAATAAGACTATGACCCTGTTAAAATTAACAACTTGTTTTCTTTTGCTCCACATGCTTGGTCTAAAATCTAGCATGTAGTACACAACCTCTTCCCTTAATGGTGGTTCTGCCCTGCTCAGCCTTTGTGGTATAATAAGAGCAGGTTGATTTCTTCAAGTAAGAAGCTCTAAAGGAGACAATGGAAAATCATGGTGGTGTCTAGGAAGCAAAGGTGACATATAGGATTGACACATAGCAAGTGGAAATAACCAAGAAAACCTCACTGCCAAGTGGATTTCTCCAATCTTCTTCACCCAAGAAGGTTGCAAACCTACAAGTGGATAACAATGTTTATGCACTTTGTCATTGTCCAATGTGGACAACCTAATCCTTATCTTTCCCATTGTAGCATCCCTTGCCCCTCTAACTCTACTATTAGCATCTAACTCACAGTTGTCAAACACTGCAATAGTGATCACCGTGAATGACTCATAAACTTCTCAAGTATGTTGCTCATTCCACTTTAGTGAGAGGCTATCAACAACTGTCCTTTTTACATATTGTTCGTTAGTTGTGTTAGTTTGTTGAATTTGGTTAGTTAGTTGAGTTTTGTTAATTAGAGTTTACCTAGTTAGTTAGTTGGTTGAGATTAGTTAGTTTTTATTGTATTCCTATAAATACATGTAATTCTTTCTTGTATCTTTGATCTTTTATCAATCAATCTATTAGTATATATTTCTATAGTTCTCCATTACTCTATTATGAGTTGTATACTGTATGGTCTTAATATGTTGCTATTACTTGTATTTTTCCTCAATCTATCTCTTCTCAAATTTTTTATATGGTATTAAAGCGATATCTTCCACCTTTCAACATAGAATCTCCTTTCGCTGTCACTCATGGTGATCTTTTTAGTGTTATCTTTGATTTACCATGCTTTATCATGGTTCATTTCATCATCTCCCATTTATGGAAGAGAACAAACATAGGGAAGAAGAAATTCTTACCTCTGCCCCTACTATCCGCAATGTCTTTGCAACCATGTCGAAATTAGAATACACTAAATATAATCAACACAATTGTATATACAATTTGGATCCCAATTTGGATTTTGATCTCTTTTCTTGTGAATCAAAAAAATATCAAGACATGCAAATGCAAGAGTATGAAGTGAAGGAGAACATCACACAATTTTATACTAAAAAGAAAAGGATTTTTCATCTCACTTCAAGAGTTTTTTCTATGCTTCATAACATATCATGGCAAATAAAACACAAAAGAAGAAGAAGAAGAAGGTTGCAAAAAATGCACATGATTTCAAGATTGATTTGTGGTTTTAGATCATCATCTCTATTGATCATGACAACATCTTTTGGCTCCTGAGCATGTGGATCATTATCTTTGATCATGGATGAAATTGTGGTTCATCTTTCTATTTCTTCTTCTTGTTGTTGTAATTCATAAGAAACTTTTTTTTCGTCTTTTTTTTTCTCTTATTGTTTGTAAATCAAGGTGATTGTGGTGATACCACTTATCACCTTGCGGGGATGTTACAATTTGTTAGTTTGTTGTGTTAGTTAGTTAGTTGAGTTTAGTTAGTTAGTTGGTTGAGATTAGTTAGTTTTTATTGTATTCCTATAAATACATGTAGTTTTTTTTATCTTTGATCTTTTATCAATCAATCTATTAGAATATATTTTATGGTTCTCCATTACTCTATTATAAACTCTATGATGTATGACTTTGATATGCTGGTGTTACTTGTATTTTTCTTCAATCTATCTCTTCTCAAATTTCTGATAGTATTTATGGACCCATTTGGGGCCATATTTGGCCACACAGGAAGCATCAGTTCTAGCACCCCTCTTCATTAACACCAAACTAGTTTCCTTTTGGATTCCTACCTCCAACACCCTAATGCTGGGGTTCCAAAGTTCCTTTGACGAGGGCGAAATCACTATAATACTCACTAGGCTCATCCATAACATGATAGGTACCATCCAATGAGAGCCTTGCAAAGAGCTTACCAACAAACTTCACCTCCCTTGAAGTCTTAGTGATTATTATAAGCCTATCAAGGTTATACCATATGCTACTCACACTCTTGTCATCTAGCCTTTTATCCACATGTTTCAAATGAAGCTCATGCTTTCCCAAACTGACATGATCAACCATTGTCCCTTCTCTATATTGAGGACAAGTGTGTCACTGAATGGCTCTTGTGCAACAAACACCGGATCCTCATTCCATAATGGCTTTGAATTTGAACTCCTATAAAAAAGCCTGGTTCTTAGGCATTGGCTCCCTAAATCAACTTGGACAAAAACATCTGAACTCTTAGGGGAGAACCTTAACAAGTCCAACTCCAGTGCTTGAATCACATTGACTCTAAGGTACCAAAGTGTTAGTGAGATTTACACCTTGGAACGAGTATAACCAACAGCATCACCACTCAACCTTGTAGCATCTGAACACCAAGCATGAGGAAAACATTCATCTGTTTGAGTTTCCATCCATAAAGACAACACGATGTCTCCTCTAACAAGTTTTCTCCCATTTTCATCCTCTAGCTTGTAGCATTGGGATGCCAATGAAGATTCCTATGGCACCCTTATTGCAACATCAGAGACTGAATTGAACCTGACCCAAAAATACATCAAGCATCTCTGAAGCTTGACTCTTGTCCTTCACCAAAACCAAAACATTTGAGACTGAGTCATCGATCTTGTCTTTCTCAAAAACGAAGACTTGATTCCATTCGCGGATTGTTGCTTTCAAGTCTCCAAGTTTGACTTCCACGTAAAAGTCAATGGAATTTGGCAAGTTTCTAAACCATACAACACTCACAAATAAGAACTTCATTTGTTCTACAAGGTCGTATCTCTTTATGAGGTTGCCACCTTCAATGGCTTATCCAACAGTAGCCATGTTAAGATATATAAGTCTCCTCTGAAACCTGCATTGTACGGCATGTTCAACAAGGTTTAGTTCTTTGTAGAAAGTGTGTACTGTGTACTGTGTACATGCCTAACAAACAATAAATTATTACATAGTCCAACAAACAAAATTATCAATTTCATGGTTACAAACTAATCTTCACATGACATGTAAATTTTATTTATTCTTTCTCATTGAAAAATTGTTACAAGATTAACTGAAATTATAAACATGTGATACTCCCTAACTATATAATAACTTCTAATAACTTCTAATAAAAACTGACATTGATCATTATTATCAAGCTCAATGTAAGAAGAAATAAAGGAAAAAGAGTTGATACCACCTATAATTTCAATGAACCTAAAAAGAAAGCAATACCATCATGAACTTACTTGAAGCACTCATGTATGATAAGGGGAACCAAATGCTTCTCCTGCCTTAACTTCGCAAACAAGCTCTTTGTAAAGATTAGTTAATGGCTAAGGCTACTGCATTGTCTTTTCACTTTCAAATACTTTTATTCAAAAGGTTTAAAATTCCACCCTAGGTGTGTTATTTATGTCTCCCTTTGTTTACATTTTGTGAATATCATATATCTCATCTCAATCTTCATTGTGTTGAGATGATAAGCATAGTCATGCAGTTGCATATATTTTTAAAAGAGTTACATAAATTTGTGCAAGGAAAAAAAATTGATAAAAGAAGAGAATGTAATCGACAAAGATAAATAAAAATATAAAATAAACAATATGTATAAATTATGAAAAAATTTATTGTGCGAATGTATTATTATTTTTAAAAATACAATTTATTCAATATCATAGTATCACTTATTAAGGTCCTATAATTGATTTGGATCAATTTGTTGGAACATATTTTATATGGGTCCAAAATAATATATGTGTTTTGATGATAACAAATATTTTTTATTTGTTTTTAGGATAATAACAAGTCATCACAATGTGGAAGTAGGGATTGCGTCCATATAAAAAGAACTTGTTCTCTTAACAAGTTTATTTATCTACATCCAAACATACATTCAATCGTCCACAGAAGACTTCGTCCAAAAGAGAAATTTTGTCCTATAAAGAATTAATTTTTTGAGCGTAAATTTTTCTTGTTTTATGTGTTTATCATACCTTGTAACTTGCTATTGAACTTATACACTCTCATTTGCATACTCTATATACGTGTTATTCAAAGTAGTAAATGGTTCATTTCAAACTTTGATGAAACAAGTTAACCTTGTTGTAAAAGAGTTTTTAATCGGGCTTTTACAATCAAGGAAACAAAAAAAAAACAAGCATCTCTTATCAAGCAAAAATATCATCGTTAAGGAAAGAAAAAAACAAGGTACACTTTTTTCTCTATTCTCACAAGAAGACAAGCCTATGCAACAGCTTTGCAAAAAAATCTCTAGCATTTAATGTAGAAGATCTCTCCATGCACAACATGATCTTTCTTCCTCATGTCTTTATTGAACAAGTCTTTGAGAAGAACAAGAAGAAGTTACTAAACATGAAAAAAACGACATAAAAAGTCACCATCTTTTTGGACGACAATATTAAAAAAGCTTTTTTCAAAAGATTTTGTATTTGTTTTGCTAAGCATAATTAAAGCCTTTGTTAGTAACTATTATATGCTCTTGTGTGTTATCTTTTGTAAAAATTCTTTTTGTTTTCGTTATAGCCTGAAGAGGTTAAGTGTTACACAATACTTTTTGTTGTTTGTAATCAGGTAGATTAAGTGTTGTACAATCTGAAGAGGTTTTGAGAATACTTGATTTGTAAGTCACTTTGACTTTAGTGGATAAATCATTTGAGTTGAAGAGACTAGACATAACTCTTGTGTAAAAAAAATTGTTAGATACATGTATAATGATTTAGCTAGAGATATAGAAATAAGAAAAAGCATCTCAAGGTATGCATTTCATTTAGGTACTTGTGCAGTATCGTGGTTTCCAAATAAACAATCAATTGTTGCACTCTTAATAACTTTCCAAATAAACAACCAATTGTTGCATTCTTAATAACTGAACTATAATATATAGCAACAATTAGTTGTGCTACACAAGAAGTATGATTGAGAAGAATTTTAGAAGTGACACATCTAAAGCATAATACTCCCACAAAAATATTTGGTGACAATAAGTATGTCATTGTATTGAGTAAAAATCTAGTATTTCATAAGCAATCTAAACACATTGATATTCGATTTTACAAGAATCAAGAATTGAGAACTCAAAAAGAAATAGAGATTAATTATTGTCCAACTAAAGAGCAAGTAGAAGATATTTTTACAAGCCACTAAAGATCGAGTTATTTTACAAGTTGAAGAAAATGTTCGGAATGATATATGCTTGATTTAAAGGAGGCAATATTAGCTATTAAATCAAGCTGTAAAATATGACAAATGAAATGTCGCAATATTGTTACATGTTAGGCACCTCCATGTTACTTCCAAGCTAAGCATTTATGTTGCATTGTCTAAAGCTACACCGTCTAAGGTTTTTATATTTTTTAAATTGAATGGTTTGTCTATAAAAGGTAGTGCATGCACCACATACTTCTAAATTAGATTTTGTA
The DNA here is from genome assembly GCA_025330945.1 of Mucuna pruriens. NCBI lineage: Eukaryota > Viridiplantae > Streptophyta > Magnoliopsida > Fabales > Fabaceae > Mucuna > Mucuna pruriens. The sequence goes on along the minus strand of JAENHJ010000271.1, from coordinate 2,293,238 downwards.
ACTTCATGAATCAAAGTTAAAAAGGTTTAAAAGCTTTTCCTCTGTTGTGTGTAGCAAGTGTTCATCTCTCTCTCATTTTTTTCTGCTACATATATGTGTATGTATGGGGTTTTAATTTTGTTCTATTATCAATATAGATTTACCATTATTATGCAAAGGAAAATGAAAAAAAGGAAGGAATTAATGCTCAAATGGTCATCCATATCAGATTCTAAAGTAGTTAATTTGAAGAGATCGTACGTAGATGAAGGTTGTGCAACCAATCTTTAGCTGCAAAATTGTCTAATGAAAAAGGAAATGCTTTTTTATCTTGATATGTTTTTCAGGATTTTCTTTAGGCATCATGATAAAGTAGACAATATGAATTTTCTTTAAGATACTCACGAAGGTCTTCACTAACAAAACCATGAAACTTAATACATTTCGAGTACAAGTGCAAAAACTGAGATTTGCAAAATTTAGCTCAATTTGACTCCAAAAAAGGTTGATTTTTCTTAAGAGGGTGAAAATCAGCGGATACCAAGTTCTCGCATTGTTTGTCGCACACTGAAAAATGTTATATACCATAAGGTTCAAAAGCACAAAGTTAGAAAGCATAATGAGCAGTAAATGACACATACTATAATTACAAAGCACAATTTGTCTTTGGCAATGACACCAAATTTTGACATGAGTGTCGCATTCAAACCAAAATATAACTAAATTTCTTAGTTAAATATAGTATAAGGCACAACTTAGATCATTCTTCAAATGACATAAGTTTTTTATTCATTCAAAATACAAATAGGTGGACATTGTATTTGTCAATTAGATCAAGATAAAAATATGATAGAAAATTTCAAATTACGCAAGCATCAATTTAAGATAATTTGGTTCATATGATAGAATTATCATTATTATCAAAGTGTTCATGATCTAAATACATATTTATTAATTTCAAATTTTCATTGGATAATCACCTAGAACTAATCAATAATGACAAAATTAAATCGCAAATTCAAATTAATTGAATTAATCTATATTACAAAATTAGTTAACCTAGTGTCAATTACATTTCAAATCAATCACTCCTAGTTTCTATTACTTTAACTATAAAATTAAAATATAAATCCTATTGGACTTAGGCCAAACATTAAGATGTTTGCAACAAAATCCATAAAAAAAAGAAATAAAATGGAGAAATGGTTACAAAGCAAAGGAACTTAAAACCCTAATCATAATTCTTAATTTCCTTGTATTTATAAAATATTTAGTCGTGAATGGCGATCATCATTAGAAAAGTTTCATAAGAAGTGTGGAATTGCAACAATATAAGGGAGGGAAGAAAATAAGTACTAATGTCCAAAAATAAAATCATAAACAATGAGTCCTACAAAATTATTTCAATTCATATTTTGAATTCTCTATTTTATATTTTTTACAATGTTTTTCTTTCATAATTCATAATCTAAACCTAACCTAAAAATGGACTACAAAATAAGCTTTATAAGGAGTGTTAATATGTTTTAATTGGGTTTAAGACGAGTGAAATATGTCCAATATGGTGAGAGTATGTTTAATATGCACGTAACACCTCTATTCCAACTTTAAACATGAAATTGAATATTAAAACCTCTTAATTTTCCAATTTGTCATTTCCCAAAACTTGTAGCTATTCTGTTAGATAAAAGAGTGATTTACATCCCTCAAAATTTCAATTAATAACAAACAAACAATCATTTTTTTCTAAAGTAAAGAAGATAGGTATGATCTATTATTTAGATGTAAAACTATATCATGTAAAACTATATCATGTATCATTTAACAAAAAGAAACGAAACGCTTTCGTAAATGGACAAAATGAATATATTTGTATGCATGTATTAAATTGTTTCATGTAAAAATGATGCATCATATATTTTATCATAATCATATTAAAGAAACTTTGAATATAAGGTCAAAACCTTTTTTAATATCTTGATCAATATAAAAAAGCACGTCATATGCAAAAAAATTAGTAATGCACTTTCTACTTTTGGAAATGCATTTTTGACACCTTATAAGCTTCTTGGACGAGAAAGAATAGATAAACATAATGTTTTATCATATCAAAGTGATTGATTGGTGAAATACATTAAATAAAGCAATTAATGCTCCAACATATATTGTCTCTCTCCAATAGAAGAAAGACAAAGGAAGAACGTGATCACCCCTTAACTGTCATTTTATAAAGCTTTGAATGTATATTAGGCTTTTTGAAGATCGTGTAACAAGAGACAACAACAACAAATCATGATACATCATTTATAAAAATTCATTGTAAAATATCTTAGACAACCCATTGAGAAAGGAGATTATATACTACCTTGTACATCCACCTTTTAGGCGATATAGTTAGTTAGCTTATGCTAAACATTTTCTTAGTAAAATTGGTTGAAACGTGAAAAAGCTTTGTGTTTAAATAATACTTGGTTAGTTTGCTTGAAGAAACAAAGTAAAGAATATTTGCTTGGAGCCTAGAGAAACTTATGGTAAACAATATTTGTAACTGAGGATTCAATTAGTGGAAACTTGATGTTGTACCAAGGATTGGATGTAGTCTCAGGTTTGTGACGAACCAATATAAACTTTTGTGTTTATCTCTCTTATATGTTCACAATGTATTTTAATACTTCTCTGGGAAATTATCGTTTAAGTTACTTCACTTAAAGAAAATGTTTTCAAAATAGCTTTAATTATTGGTTAAAACGAGCAAAGACCTTTGGGAAAATATTTGTGAAAAAGTTTTAGAACACAATTTAACATACCTTCTTGTGTTTTCTTAAGTTCTACAAATTTCATAGAATATAAAGAGCACAACAAATTATAGTTAGAACATTGAAGTCATGTCAATACGTGGCAAGTGCTAAAAAATTGCTTCATAGCCTAATTAAACCTAGTAATTAAAATTGACAATAATATTAATTAGTTAAAATCCATAATGTCATTAATAAAATAATTATAGGAGGTAATTAATGTGTTAAAAATAATAATTATAAGTGAATTTTGTTTTTCTTTCTTTCTTTAGAAAGATTCTCTTAGAAATTTAAGTTATCTAGCACAAGTCTTGAAGATTTGAGAGTTTAATGATTAAAGAAGTCAAACCTTAAGGAGCTTTTGCATGAACCTAAGCTATAAGAGATTGTAGGAGTTAAATATTGATTCTTTCACGGTGAGTGAAGCTTATCCACCTATGTGTGACTTAGATAATGCACAAATGATAAGTTTAGCAAAGATGTAAGATTATGATTGGCAATGAAATGTTATATCATGGTAGAAAATGAAAAATGCCTTACAAGTTAAGTAGGTTGAGCTATGAATGAATGAAAATGATTTATTGACAACTTTAATCCTAATTCCTTAAAAACTAGATGAACTCACTAATTAAGAAAAGATATTGGAAGCTATGTGTAGAAGGCTTGTATGGATCAACCCATTTTGGGAATTTGTCTTGATGAGTGGAGAAATGGATAGGTGGAATTGAACAAGTTGAATAGTAAAAAAACAATATGTAAAGTTAGTTATTGATAAGTGAAAGTGAGATTTTCTTAGTATTATATTAAAATAAACTAGAGGTCAAGCAGCTAATTACTAAAAGATGTTAAGAAGTTATTTTAAAGATATATGAAATAAGATAAATTAGGAATTATATCACATAATCTACCCAAAAAAATGTGATATATGTTTTAAAAATGAATGCAATGAACCTTGTACATAAATATTGTGTAATGTTATAAGAATAATGTAGCACATGTTTACAAACCATGATATGTAAGGCCAATAAAGCATGTATGTGTGATGTGATATGACTTATGTGTGGATGAGTTACTATAATGGTTATATGTTCTTATAGATTGGTTGATTGAGTTGTTATGCCTAAACATTTGCTGAAATTTTCCTTAACTAGAAGGTGAGGTATCTCCAGGATTTAACTAAATAAACTTTGAACGATAGACATATAGTAAAACAATCTTAAAGTAAAGAACTATAATGAATCTTCCTTGATATTTTCTTAATTGGATGGTGAGGTATTTTTAAGATTTAAATAACAACCTTTGGAGGAGAAATTTTAATGAGACATTTTTTGAATAATGAACTTTAAGAATCCACCTTCATATTTTCTCTAATTAACGGATGAGATAATTTTGTGATGTAAATTAACAACTTTTGAAAAACAAAATTCTAATGAAACATTCATGAAGTAGAGATTTCTAATGAGTAGCCTTCCAAATTATTATCTATTAATTAATATTATGTATGTGTTGGAAAATTGAATGATTGTGAGCCTGCATGTTGGATCGTCTTGGAGGTTAGGATGAAGTTCTACTTTTTGTAGAGTTCACTTACATATTAGTTTTCATTAAGCATAAGGATGATAGAGTTTGAAGTTTTTCATGATGGAAAGTGTAGGATGTCACTTGGTTGATATTAAGATGGTTAGAACTTGACTGTTGGACCGCGATTAAATAATTCAAGAAAAACATGAAGATTGCCTAAAAACATCTGAAGTTTGTTCACACGCGAAAGTGACCATGTATTCGTAAGAGTCACACTTATGACTAGAGTAGGCAAAGTAATAAAATTCAGGAAACTTAGTCTAAATTCATAAGACCCTACCAATTTTTCATACTGTAGGCTTTGTTGCGTATAAGATAGTCTTACCACTTTCTTGTCAAACATCTACAATGTCTTTCATGTTATCAATTAAGAAAATATATCCATGATCTCACACATGACATCAAGCTTGGTAAAATGCCTATAACATAGAACTTGACTTATGAGGCTCAATTTGCGAGGATTAAAGATAGAAGGACGAAACAACTTAGACAAAAAAGATATCAACCTAATCAAGGTTTGTAGGGCGATATGATAGGAGATACCCCATGAGAGCTGGAGAACAAAATCAGAGAATAACATCTAAATCTATTCTTATATAAGTAGAATTTTGGGGATACAATTTTTCTTGTTGGGGAAGATTGTAATATGCAAAATTTTCATAACTTATGATTAAACTTATTTAATATAATTACAAGATAAAATTTAAATTTATTAATAAAAATTCAACTAAATTAATTTATATGATTTTTGATGTAAGTTTAAGTAGATAATTCATATAGTCAATTAAGAAAAAATATGATATTTTTACATAAATATTTTTATTAATACATTTAATTTCCTTCTAAATCATACAAAAATCTTTAAGAGCATGTACCAAAAAAAAATTATGTAAAGGTCGTATAAATAAACACATAAAATAATTGAAATTTACAAATATTAAACATAAATAACCAACAAACAGATTATATTGTTATTTTTAGGTAAAAATGATTTGGATTTTGATACATTGATATTATAATTTTTTTTATACTCTCACCCCTTTAGATAATATTTTAAGTATGAATTTTAAAATAATTGATATTAAAGTCAACGTTATTTTAATGATATTATAATCTATAAAATTGAAGAAATATTTGTTTGGAGAAATCAAATTCTTTAGAGGAGTTATTGGCTCACGATCGAGGAATATCTTGGATTCACCGAAAAAAAATCTATGATTGATATACAATTTAACATTTTTTATATTATTATTATATTTCAATTAAATTTAATCAATATTTCCTACTAATAATAGCCTAAGTTAACTATTTATAAATTTGTTAAAAAAGTAAATTTATAAGAAAATTATTTTATAAAAGCTACTTTAAAAAGGTAGGTCCTTCTATTTTTTTAATGTAATTTATGATTAATTCTGTATTGGTTGTTCTTTACAGATAATTATATTTACAACTTGAATTGAGATTATATTTAAAAAATAGTTAATTAGGTTTCTTATTATTTGAGTCGGTTGATATATAAGAATCATTTGAATAATAAGTTTATTGACTATTAATAAAGTATATATATATATATATATATATATTTTGTGAAAATATATTATTTTATATATTTTAACTGATAAATATTTTAAAATAATAAATATTATTTTTCTGACAAAATAAAATTTTATATTTAAACTAAAATACTTTAATAAATTATTAGTTTAGGGGATATATTATAAAACTATCAACATATTATTCGCACTAAATATTCGTCGAATTATAATGTTAAGCTTTCACTATCTTACTAAAAAAACACTTTCATTATCAGAATACCAAATCAATTTTTATGTCTATTATCAAGTATATTTTTGCCAGTTGACAAGTCCGTTTCCCTTTCTTTTCTCTACTTCAATTAAATTATTATTAAAATATATTTACAATATAATTTTTATAAAGTTTTTAATTATAGATGATCATATACGATAAAATAATCGATTTTTTAAATAATTATTTTAAAAATAAATTAAAAATTTTCACATCAGTAACTTATTGAAAATTAAACTATTATTATTATTATTTTTTTTCCCGAAATTCGTTGGCTACGGCTGCGAGAGAGCAATAAATTTTGAACCGTAATGTTAGAGACAGGGAACGTGCAAGTTGAAATGAAAGTGAAAAGTTGAAAATGGACTCACTGCTGGTGACGTGTCGTAGCGACTACGATATAAGTACAAAATCAGCCGTTTCGCCATTTTTGATTTTTGACTTCAATAGTCTCCACACTTCTTAGGGCGGGAACCCAACATTTCAGCCATTGTGTCCTTTTCTCTCTGCATGTCTCTGCTTCTAGGGTTTCAAATTCACTCTTCGTTCTTCAATTTTCTTCAACCAACTCCATGAATCTGCGCAAGGGCTTCAAGGTTTGGGTCGAGGACCGGGATTCGGCTTGGGTGGCTGCCGAAGTGCTCGATGCCGACGGTAACCGCTTCGTGCTCGCCACCGATTCTGGCAAGAAGGTGAGTGAGTTTGCTTTTGACTGATACGTGCTGTTGTGAATTTAATTAAATTCGGCGGTTATTGTTGATTATTTCGAGGTGTGGTTTTTGAGCAGGTTTTTGCTTCCCCGGAGAAACTGTTTCCGAGGGATGCGGATGAAGAGGAGCATGGGGGATTCGAAGATATGACGAGGCTGGCTTACTTGAACGAGCCGGGAGTGTTGTTCAATCTTCGGAGACGATACGCGCTCAATGATATCTATGTGAGTGTTAATAGATTGGTCTTCCGTAGTTGCTAGATGTTCAATTTCGGTTGACTAGGGTTTAGTCTTTCACTGTTATCAATGTAGATAGCTCTTTATCGATGGAAAATGGAGTTCTCATATGGAACTATTGTTTTTAGGTTTTAACAGCTTTGGATTTCTTAAGTATTACTATTTTCCTGTTTGGCTTACGAGCAAAATCAATTTCACATACTGCCACTTATGTTTGAATGTAAAATATGTGGTTGAGATTAATTTAAACATACATCTCAAATTCTCAATCATATTCAATGGTACAACATCAGTTTTACAGAAATTTAAAACAAATGGACGCAATGAGTTGTATACCAACTGATATATATAGGGTGTATTGGATTTCTATTTTCAAAAGTTGTTTTTAGTTTTTGAAATCATGAATAAATCTCTGCAAATCCAGCACAGCCACCTCTGGACCTGGTTCCTTCCACACCAAGCTTACTCTAGATGACTTACACCCTTGAGCTAGGACTGCAAGATAGAAGAAGAGGATAAAAAAACATTTCTCAGCTGTTTCTGTTTTTTAGTTTTTAAAACACTTGCTTTTGGAAACAGTTTTCAAGATTTTTGGATGAGAAATTGATTGCTGAGTAGTATAGAATTGTTTTAAAGAACATATTTTAAAACCAAAAAATGAGATGGAAATCAAATAGGCCAATAGTATATACTTTCTTGGAACTTTTTGTATGACATTATTGCTTTTGTTAATGATTGGGTAGCCCGTACTCGAATAATCAATTTCAAATCTATAAACTAATAAATATAAACTGTAGTTTTAAAACTAAAGTTTCCTTTTAAGGGATTTCAGTGAATGGATTTTTCTTGATTTTAATGCATGTGCGGCTGCTAATATTAACTGTGAACAGTTTTGTTTTCTATGTGGACTGTCATTTTATGCTTTTTGCCTGACTTGTTTGTCTTTGCTAGACATATACAGGGAGCATTTTAATAGCTGTTAATCCCTTCACGAAGCTTCCTCATTTATATGATGGCCATATGATGGAGCAATATAAGGGAGCTCCACTGGGTGAGCTAAGCCCACATGTTTTCGCTGTTGCTGATGCATCTTATAGGTTAGTGTGCATTTAATGTGTTTCTATCATATTTGTAATTTTTTTAATATTTTCTATTTACCATTTTATGCTGTGAATTAGTGAGTTTTTGTTGGTCATGATTTAGAGCAATGATGAATGAAGGTAAAAGTCAATCTATCTTGGTCAGCGGTGAAAGTGGTGCTGGAAAAACCGAGACAACAAAATTGATTATGCAGTATCTTACCTTTGTTGGTGGACGTGCTGCTGGTGATGATAGAACAGTTGAACAGCAAGTTCTTGAAGTAAACTATTCTTGAACTTAATCAATCATGAATTCAGAGATTAATTTATTTTAACTTCCATTTGCTTTAGCATCAATATGGTAATTTCACTTTTGCTTGATTCAGTCCAATCCACTTTTAGAGGCGTTTGGTAATGCAAGGACTGTTAGGAATGACAATTCAAGGTGAATTTGGTTCTCTTTTTTGTGTTTATCTATTTATTTTTTTCTACTCTATCGCTTGTGTTTTATCTTCTTTTAAATCTTATGCAATATTCTAGGTTATTTAACAAATAAGCTTGGTACTTAGTGTCTGGGCATCTTATGATGTGGCCCACTATTTGTATATATCCAGAGCATCCTAAGCTGAAGTGGAATTTTATGGAAACAATTTGTTGAAAACATGTTTAAAATGTGACACATTTTTTTCAATCAGTATGCAATCGAAAGGGGAATGATTGCAGAGAGATTCTTCATTCCTATTTTTTTTCTTTAGGTAGTTTTTAGGCTGATTGGCAGCATTATTTTTAGGGAATTTCATTGCTTTTTTTACACTTAAGTGTTTGTTTGGGCAAAATTATTTTCCTGGAAATAATTGCCCTTTTTCAGAAGCTTCTTTATAAGTAAGTGATTATTTCTCCAAAATAAGCTAAACCAAACATGTGCTAAGTGTATTATATAATAGAGACCAATAGCTTATAGCTTGTAGTCTTGCACAATTTAATATAAAAGAAATACAGAATTTATTTTGTTTTCATGGTATTAGAGCCAACACCAATGATGTCTGAAACTTTCGATAAAGAGATGGGGACTTCTCTCTGTGGTTGCGATTGAGCTTGACAGTTTGTACTTCCAACTCATGGACAAGCTGAATAGCGAGCCTTTTTGGGAGTGGCTAAATCAATTAAATTCTTGATTGATGGTAAGGGCAAGTTGGGGTACCTTACTGGTGAGATCAAGAAGCCACCTCAACCAAGGTTGTGGGTCTATGGAAGTGGAAATCAGAAAACTCGTTGGTATTATATGGCTTGTGCATTTCATGTGTCCATTTATAGGGAAAACCTATTTGTTATTGTTGATAGCCAACAATATGTAGGATGCAGTAATGGAGATACACTTGTACGCTTAGAATTCCTCCTAGGTCTTCAAAATGAAGACCAAATTATGGAAGATGAAACAAGGGTAAGGGAAGTCTTGACTTCCTACATGGAAATGGCAACCTTTTAGCTAGAATTTTACTTGAAGAAACCTAGGAATGCATAGGTAATAGTGTGCTTTACAAAAAGAAGCTTAACAACGAGTATGTGTTTGAATTTCTCACTAGCCTTAATTTTCCAAAGCTCCCTACCTTCCATATGAGTTTTTCTATGAAGTGGAGAGCAAAAACATGCATTAGGTGATGCTGAAGGGGAATGGTTCTATTGGCCTAGAGATGTCTGCCTTGATAACTAGAGCAACCCAAGTTGTGTTGGGTCCAAGATAACATATGGACACTCTTGGCATGAGCATTGCTGAAAGCTGGGCACATAGAGGATATGTTTTTAGGAATACAGGGAAGTCAATCTATTGCAAATCAAAGGCAGGATAATAAAAATTGTGATGTGACTACCATGTAAAAAATTGAGAAGCCTCCCTGAGGTAAAATACTTGAAATTAAAGGGATTGAATGATATTTTTTCTATTTAATTATTTTTTACCACAACTAATACACCATCTGTATAGACATAATAATAAATGCTTAGTTATTTTAGTTTATGAATCTGTACATAATATAGATAATAGGGAAATAAGGGTACTAATCCTAATCACAGGAAATTATAAAATAATCTATATAGGCATGGTTGTTAAACTCGCAATCTAACTTGTAGATTTGCACGAGTTTACGTTCCCACAACCATGAACCTGTTTAACTTGGTTGCATAATTGCTTTTGAGTGGGCTTGTGTAAAACTCGAACAGATTCGTGCATTATTGAGCAAACTCACGAGTGCAGGAGCGATTGGACAATTTTGTTTCGGACTTTCGGTTGAAATTTTTTATTGAAACCACTATGCCTGGGGTGTTTTGAAGTCACGTAAAGCAAAATGGAGAACATAGTGTTCGTTCTCTTCCATTCTCTCTATGGTTTTGTTGTTCAAAACTTACTTTCTCTCTGCAATTTTTCGTTTGACTCTTCCGTTATGTACTCTTGCTTTGTTGCTCACTAAACTGTTTTTTCTCTCCCACAATGCCTAAGTATAACGCATATTGAAACTTAAAAGTATTAGCCACTGGGTACTAATGTATCTAAGTTTTAAGTCTCACCAATAAATAGTATCTTTTCTTGTAAAAGTTTATACAACAAGCCCAATAGGAGAGTATGGGTTAGGCTAGAGGAACAATGCTGTCTAAAAGATTCGAACCAATTAAGCTTAATCTCTTTACTCTCATATACCTTTCTATTTATCTTTATTTGCCCGATGTGGGACTTGTTTCCACTCAACTTCAACTATATTGGTTCAGTTGTGCCTTGTGTACCATCATCTAGCAAGCCACAGTTTCTTTTGGAGCTTGTACTCAAATAAACTTTAGAGGTCTCAGGTCTGTGTTTTTTTTTGTTTTCTTGCTGCATGGATTTGTGCTTCTTAAGTCTCAGTTTTTTGTTTGGATTGGTATGGACTATTGTGTCATCTAGGCTTTGATACTGTATAAAAGTTTGTAGAGTGGACCCAATAGGAAAGTGAGTTGGGCTAGAGGAATAATATTGTCAAAAAGATTTGAATCGATTGGACTTAACCTCTTTATCCTTATATACCTTTCTATTTTTTTATTTGCTCAATGTGGGACTTGTTGGGACTTGTTCTTCAACACTCCCCATTAGTTATGACATGCGTACCCCATATTGGGAAAAACCTAAGTCCCACATTGGTTAAAGATAGAGTCTGCATAGAGTTTATAAGTGGGGAGCAATTCTCATATCTTGAGCTAGCTTTTGGGTTGAGTTAGGCCTAAACCTACCTTCTAAGATTTCTCAATGCTGTTCTTTGTATATTCTCGAGTGTACAAGTTTAGATATGCTGCGTATAAACTTTGGGGAAACAAAGTAAATATTAGGAAGCATTGTAAGTTTGTTGAAAATTGCTTTTAGGACAAAGTTTATTTGGGTTGAGTTAGGCCTAAACCTACCTTCTAAGATTTCTCAATGCTGTTCTTTGTATATTCTCGAGTGTACAAGTTTAGATATGCTGCGTATAAACTTTGGGGAAACAAAGTAAATATTAGGAAGCATTGTAAGTTTGTTGAAAATTGCTTTTAGGACAAAGTTTATTATGATGACACAACATTTTTCTTTCCTTACATTTTAGTTGAAAGCAAATTCTTCATCAATATATAATTGTTGGCTATTATTGTTGTAACGATAATGTGATAGGTAACATATTTTATTGATTTAATAGATTTTTAGAACATAATTAATAGGATTTTTTCCTAAAGATTTATGATTAATATAAATATCAATTTTCATTTCATGAAGATTCCTTTTAACTTGTTAAACCAATGATTGTCATTTTTAATCTTATTTTTTTTTATAAAAAGATGTTTAGTTTGTCTTACATATAAATTTTTTTTTATTAATGTTTTAAAATATATAATTATAAAAACATTTATATAAAATTTATTTATTGTATATAATTTAGTGGATAAACTTTATTTTCTATGCTTGGCCCCTCTACTATTTTATTCTGGCTTTGTCCCTGTGCTGGACACAAAATTCTATTAAGTGATACTAGAAACACTTGCGTCATGGCCATATTGATGGTAGATTTGACATTGAATGAAACTATGGCCACCAAAGGGAGAACTGTGTTCTTGAGCCCTACCTAATTGGCCACCATTGTGACCTTGAAAGTGTCTGCCATGGCCAAAGGAGTTAGGTGTTTTGTTGGAGCCAAAGTTCTAATCACTTTTAGTAGCAACTTCTTGTGAAGAGTTTAGTGTTCCTTGTGGAACTTGGGCCACATCCATTGAAATGGTGGCAAATTTAGTGGGAAGTTTTTGCTTATTCTTCTAAATTCTTGCTTTGTGTGAGGGCAACATTGCTTCAACTTCCTTTATTAAACACATGTTTGATCAATGTTAAATGACTGCAATTAGTACCTCAAAATCCACTGGAAGACATTTTGGATGGCTTTATGGTGATCTTAACCAAAGACAGGGTCACCAATTGAATACAAGGTGCTAAGAATGGCCTTGATTCATTACAAATATTCTGACATTGTTCTCAATCCCTTGGGTATGATCTTAAGCTCAGATTGGAGTTGACTAGATCGAGCTTTGGCTTGTGCATGGAAGAAATTGTGTATTTCTTCCCAAACCTACCATAAATGAATGTTGGTTATGACTCTTGGAAGGACTAAATCAAATAGGGATGATAGGATCCAACTGAATAGAAGCAAATCCTGCTACTCCCATTTTGCGTAAGCTGGATAATCTTTTCCATTGCCTTGATCTTCTTTGATGAGAAAATGCAGAGGAGTTAATAGATTCTCCACAAAACATTAGAGCTTGTGGCCACAAAGAACTCCTTTGATTTGTTGCTTCCACAAGAGAAATTTCTTCTCATCAAGTTTGTTGTTGATTTTTTGAGAATGTAGTCGGTGAAAAAGTTTTAGAGGTGGTAGCAAATGGGTTGCTTGCTCCGGCCATGGTAGGGGCTCTTAGAAGCTCATGATACCATATTAGCAAATGGTATGCAATGCGGATTAGTGAGAGAAAATGAGGGAATCTAAACCAAAATGTTTTATTTCTGTGCAGTTAAAGTTAAAGGTACATTCTAATATTTACTTGTAGGTAATAACTGAAACCTAGCTAACTAACTAGATCTGATAGCTAGATATTCCATAATCCAACTAGAATATTCTAACAGCTAGTTTACAAGGTTATGCTGACAATTTGATAACTACTGCTAAGCTGAAGTATAGTGCATGACTCCTTTTCATGGTAGTTGAATCAGGATACAAATTGTGAATCAGAAGGTCTATTTCTCGAATCGTGAATTAAATCGTATCATAAATTGTAATAATCATGATCAATAATAAAATATAACATATATAACTAATAATAAAACATAACATATATAGCTAATAAAGATATATAAGTACAAATTAATGATTAATAGTTAACAAATATAAATCTAGGAGTTTTTAAAAAAAATATATTTAACCCAAATAAAATCACAAAATACATACAATTTTGAAAATATATATTTTAATAAAAGGTGTGTAATGGGTATGTCAGCAGTGCCCCATACCCACATTAGCAAAAAGATGCCAAAATTGTGGTAGTGTTTAATGAACCCAAAGGAATAAATTGAAGAGTTTTTTACCTATAAAGATAAATTTTAATTGTGTGACATGTATGCTAACTACAAACATATTTTTTTAAAAAAATGCTTTGAGATAGATGGTTCCCATGCGAACCTCAGTCAATGCCTTTTTGCTTTTACAAAAAAGCAGTTTCTACTATACGGCTATACATAAAGACACGAGCCACACTTTTTCATAGGGTCAAAGAAGAGTAGAAAATGTGAAAAGGAGATAGTGAGCCACACTGGGTTTGATGGAAGGGAAACAATTGGCATATTCCTTCTCTTTCTCGCTATTTTTCAAGGAGGGGGGAGGGGGGTAGCATTTTTTAGGGTTTTTCAGAATTGGGTAGCGCATGACCTGATTTTGTTTGGTGCGCAACATGTTAGCGCCAAAATCGCACAATTGATTTCCACCAAGCAATTTTTGCGATTCAATGGTGATTCCTGCAATTCTTGATGCGCGATTCAAGTACATAAATAATTTGCATCGCCAGCTGCTTGTCTCAAATCACATGTATAATATTGGAATTGTATGATATTGATAACAATGCTCCTTATACTCCAATAGTGGGATATCCCTTGGTTGATACATCTGCCAACTTAAGTCTTGAAAGAACACATGTAGTAGCTATGAGTCTGCTTTCTAACTTCTCCTTGATGAAATGCTAGTCTATCTTTGTTTTGCCCTTATCATGTTGAACTAAATTGTGGGCAATGCTAATGGTAGACTTGTTGTCTCAAAGTAGCTCCATAGGGACCTTATACTTAATTGAGGTTGTCTAGAATGATCTTCATCTATAATGATTCACAAACCTCTAGTGTCATAAAAATTTTGGCTATGCACTTAACCTTGTAACTACATTTTGCTTCTTACTCTTCCATGTCACAAAGTTATCACCAAAGAACATACACTATCTTGAGGTGAATCTCCTATCAACAATTGATCTTAGCATAATCTGCATTTGTGTACACTTCTAGAGATAATTTTTCTCTTTTAAATAGTAATTTCCTTCATGGACTAGTCTTTAAATGCTAAAATATTCTGTTTACTGCCTGCAAGTGTATCTCGTGTAGATCATTAATGAACTTACTAACCACATTGATTGCATAAGCTATGTTAGGTTGGGTGTGGGCTACATAAGTAAGCTTTCCCACTAGTCCTTGATATTATTGGTCTTTATCCTCTACTAGGTTTTTTACCTCATTTCCAATCCTGTGGTTTTGTTCTATGGGAGCTCTAGGGGCTCTGCATTCCAGCTTGCTTGTTTTCTTGAGAAGATCAATACATATTTCTGTTGAGATATAAGTATACCTTGTTTCGAATAGGCAACTTCAACTCCAAGGAAATATTTAATTTTTCCAAGGTCTTTCTTTTCAAGTTAAGCTGCTAGTTTCTCCCTCGAACTCTGCATTTCAGCATTTATCACCTACAATGATCATGTTATCCACATAGACTAAATGGGTACTGTTAATCTCTTTCCCCCTCTCACTATTAAGAATGTTCTTTATGTCTCCAAGTCTCCTTTTTAATTTTAACATGTCATCCATTAGTTGTCTCACTTGTTCTCTTGATTGTGCCATTTCTTTCACTATAGATTTTGTATTCCTGCAAGACCAGAGTTTGGGTGGATGGTTGGCATCAGATGAATTCCATGTGCTTTCCAAATTATCCATTGTCTTGTGAGTCTTGCCATTTAGGAAAACATGTTCATAGTTTTTTTTCCTTGTCTTGCCAATTGTCTATTTGTGTCTCCCTTTACTTTAGTTCTATGATGTTTGGGGTCCTAGTCATACAATGTCTACATTAAGGTCAAGATGTTAGGTTATTGATTACTATTCTCAATGTACTTAGTTATTTCTAAGGAAAAATCGATTTATGTTGTTTCCTATCTTTTAATTTTTTTTTACCTTGAACTAAAAAATCAATTTGGTGTTTCAATGTGCACTTTACGTATTGATAATGCCTGTGAATACTTATCTTAATCATTTCAACATTTTATGGCCTCACACGACATTCTTCACCACATGTGCTCATACCCCCCTCCCAACAAAACGGAGTTGCCGAACATAAAAATACACACTTTATGAAACCACTCAACTCTCTTACTTCATGGTAATTAGTTTGGAGTGTTGTACTAAGCATATTATCTTATCAATTGGACGCCTTCCTCTGTTCTTAACAACAAAGTACCTCATTTAGTCTTGTTCCTTCACCAATGTCTTCACTTTTTACCCTTCATTTCTTTGGGTCTATGTGTTTTGTCCCTAATTTTAAGTCCTTGGCTAGACAAACTATCAGCTTAGTCTTATGTTTTTCTAGGTTACCCTCGATATCAAAGGGGTTATAGATGCTGTTGATTCTTCATCATTATCTAATATTGATGTTTCTTTCCTCGAGTTTGTTCCCTTCTTTGGGTCCATTTCATTGTCTTTTGAGTTTGTCTCCACATCTTTATCCTCCCTCCTATTCCTATTCAGTATCACCCATCAAAGTTGCCACATATTCAGAAAGATCCTCTTCTTCTCTGTCTCTATATGTTTATTACTGTTGGCATCACCCTCCTTCTGCACCACCACTAATTACTGATGGGATCTCCTCCGATGTACAACATAAGCTCTTTCTGTGTCTTTAACAAAGAAAATAAAATTCCAGAACAAGATGAATTATATATTTCAAGAAAGTTATATTCACCTTGAAACAATTTGTTTAGTTTTGTATTTTTTTTCCTATGATAATGAGCCTTGCAAAAACAATATTTAGTTACACCATTTTTAATGTTTTGTATTATGTTTTAATCTGAATTTTCTGAATGCTTAAAGAAATTGAATATATTTACTTATATTTGTAATACTAGAGTCTTAAAATGTCCATTCATATGCTGATGTTGGCTCAAGTGTCTGAGCCATATGGAAGTGTCAACTTAAGTGTCCAAGTTAATATATATTTTTTTTAGTTGGACATCTAGTGAGAAGTATGTAACACATGTTGCATGAATGTTGGGGAGGTGTTGGTATTGGAAACATGTCTGACACTCCAAAACTTCCAAGAGGAGTGGCTGTGCGCATGTGCTTCATAAAGATGATATAGGTTTTTGATATGAACATATTTGGTGGACTATTATGCTATCTGTATCTTTTGGGTTATTTTGATTTTTGACATCATTTTATGTTTTTTGTGCTAAAAGTATCTATGGTTAACGAGTGTAATGTATTCTTCCATAGAAATTATTATTGCTCATAGCCTCTCATTATTACTATGTTTTTTGGTTGTAGTCGTTTTGGGAAGTTTGTAGAAATTCAGTTTGATTCAAATGGTAGAATATCTGGTGCTGCAATTAGAACTTACTTATTGGAAAGATCACGAGTAGTGCAGATAACGGATCCAGAGAGAAATTATCACTGCTTTTATCAGTTGTGTGCATTTAAAAAGGTATTTAATTTCTTGAGTCCTTTATATGTTTTTTTGGGGTGGGGTGGGGTTAGTGCTGCAGCATAGTGCGATAATTTGCATTGTGCATGTGCAGGCTATTATTTTCATAATATCAGTGCAGAGTATTAAGTGTTATAGTTTATAATTGGGACGCCTCATTTTAGGATGCTCAGAAGTATACGTTAGGACATCCAAGTCACTTCCACTATTTAAATCAAAGTAAAATCTATGAATTAGATGGTGTAAGCAATGCTGAAGAATACTTGAAGACGAGGAGGGCAATGGATATTGTTGGCATCAGTCATGAGGATCAGGTATAATATTGTTTCCTTCAATGTAGCCCTTGCTTTATTGCATGCTTTTGTTTCTTAATGGATAGTTTTATTGATGGCCAGCCTTTTATTCATAGTCATCCCTTCTTCTTATCAGGAAGCCATATTTCGTGTCTTAGCTGCAATTTTACATTTGGGAAACATTGAATTTTCTCCTGGAAAAGAGCATGACTCGTCAGTAGTAAAGGATGAAAAATCAAGATTTCATATGCAGATGGCTGCTAATCTTTTCATGTATGTGGTTTATATTTTGTTTATGATCTTGTGTTCATAAAATGATCATAACTTGGCTGAATTTCATTTGCCTCATAAGTATTTGGCTATTTTCACTAAAAACTCAAATACACAAGTTTAAAAATTTTTCTCTGCAAACATTTTATGATGCTAATTTATTAATTTTTGATAGTATGATCTTGTAGAGTATATACAGTGTATGCAACTAAAGTCTAGTAGAAAAGTGTTAAATGTATTACCAATTTCCTGTATCTTTTCTGATATGATTTTTATTTGGTCTGTATTTTCTTGATATAGTTTCCTTATTTTCTTTTTTTAGGCTTAGATGTTTACCCTATAAAAGGGAGATTAGAAATTGTATTATACACACCACTAGTTCAATATATTGTTTATTTAACTTGGTATTAGAGCAGAGCAAAGCTCTGCCTGTGCCCACAACTGAGGCCCGTCATTTGGGGTGTTGCCGCCGCCGTCTGCCACTGCCACCGCCACCGCCTGCCGCCGCTGTCTATCACTGTTTGCCGTCGCCGTTCTGTTCATTGGCCTCGTTCCTACCATAATGAAAGGTGATGGTATTGCTGCTGAAAACTTTGCTATGGTAGCCCTCGTAGAGGAAGAAGTGGTCGTGGTACTAGAGGAATGTCACGAAATGGTAAAGGTGGTCGTGGTAAGCATATCTGCTCACATTGTGGAAAAGAAGGGCACCTACAAATAGATGTTATGATTTGATTGGTTGGCCAAACAAAATTGCAAATATATCTTTGAGTGATATCCCTTCAAATGAAAGGATTGGTTTTTAGTTAATCTTAGATGAAGAGTATCAAGAGTTCCTAAGGCTCAAGTCCAACAACCACGCCCAATCATCTGCATCATCAAGTGTTTCAACTACCTGCATTTCTCGTTCCATGGGGAGTCAAGGTCCATGGATAATTGACTCAGGTGCTTCTGATCATATTTCTGGTAATGACTCTGTGTTCTCTTCTATCTCCTCACCTAAGTTTTCTCACTTCATTTCATTAGCCAATGGTTCCAAAATGGTATTTCAGGGAGTTGGTCAAGTTTCTATATCCTCATCAATACTCTGTGTTGTACATTCCCAAATGTCCCTACAATTTGATTTCTTTGAGTCAATTGACTCGTTCTTTGAATTGTTAAGTAACCTTTTATGCTGATTCCTTTATTATACAGGACCGGAGTATGGGCCAACTGATTGGCAAAAGACATGAATCAAGAGGACTTTATTACTTATCCAACAATCCCTCTACGTTGTGTTTTGCGTCTATATCTCCAAAGCTTTTGCATAATCGTTTAGGGCACCCTAGTCTTGCAAAGCTAAAGTTAATGGTTCCTAGTCTCAATAAACTGTCTACCTTAGAATGTGAGTCCTGTCAATTAGGCAAACATGTCAGATCTACCTTCGCAAACCATGTCAACAAAAGATGTAATTCGCCTTTCTCTATTGTCCGTTCAGATATTTGGGGACCAAGTCGAGTAACATCTTTTGGTTTTGACTACTTCGTCACATTCATTGATGAATACTCACGATGTACTTGGGTCTATTTGATGAAAGAAAGATCTGAACTTTTGTCCATCCTAATGTCCTTCTCTAAAGAAGTGGAAAATCAATTTGGAAAAACCATTAAAATATTGAGAAGTGATAATGCAAAAGAATATTTTTCTTCCGAACTAAACTCATATTTGTCTTCAAAAGGAATCTTACATCAATCCACGTGTCCTCGTACTCCTCAACAGAATGATATAGTTGAAAGAAAAAATAGACATCTGGTTGAAACTGCCCGCACCTTACTCTTAAGTGCAAATGTCCTTACTAATCATTGGGGTGAAGTCATTCTTATTGCCTGTTTTAATAAATCAAATGCCATCTGCTTCACTTGAGAATCAAATCCCTCGCTCAATTTTATTCCCCAATGATAAAATGTATCATGTGCCTTCTAAAGTCTTCGGTTGTGTATGTTTTGTTCATAATGTCTCTTTAGGTCGCGATAAACTCTCTGCAAGAGTAATCAAATGTGTGTTCCTTGGATATTCTCGTCTTCAAAAAGGGTACAGATGTTACTCTCCATCTACAAAAAGACATTATATGTCAGTTGATGTTACATTCTTTGAGGAAACTATGTTATTCATCAAAGATGATTGTGACTCTATCCAACAGGCACTACCAATTCCATATCTTAGTCCACCAGAGTCGTTATCCTTTGAAACACATAATCAAGACATACTTCAACCTTCCTCTTCTGTTCATTCTCAAGTTGAACTATCTCCACCTTCAATGTCTACATGTCAAAGCAGAACACAAGAGATGGGTACCCCAGTATGTGAAGATTCACTTGATTCATGTCCTCTACCCTCAACTGACCCCACATCGGATCTCTTCCATCCTCACCTTCCCATGATTCTGACATTGGTTGGCCCATTACTCTTCGGAAAGGTATTCGCTCCATTCGTAATTCTCATCCTATTTACCTTAATTATCATCGTTTATCTCCTTCGTAGTTTTCTTTTGTTTCCTCTGTCTCGTCCATTACTATTCCTAAATCTGTCTGTGAAGCACTTAATCATCCTGGATGGCAACAAGCCATGATAGTCGAAATGCAGGCGCTGGAACAAAGTGGTACTTGGGAGTTAGTTCCTCTTCCCTTAGGCAAGAAGGCAGTTGGTTGTAGGTGGGTATTTGCTATTAAAGTTGCACCTAACAACATAGTTGATCGCCTCAAAGCCTGATTGGTGGCAAAAGGGTATACTCAAGTATATGGTCTTGATTATAGAGATACTTTCTCTCCTGTGGATAAAATCACTACTATCCGCCTCTTACTTGCAATGGCTGCTATTCGTCATTGGCCTCTTCATCAATTAGACATCAAAAATGCTTTTCTACATGGTGACTTGGATGAAGAAATATACATGGAGCAACCTCCTGGTTTTGTTGCTCAGGGGGAGTCTGGGTTAGTATGCAAGCTCCTTAGATCCTTGTATGGACTTAAACAGTCCCCGAGACCTTGGTTTGGGAAGTTTAGCCAAGTTGTTCAAAACTTCGGGATGACAAGAAGTGAAGTAGATCACTCTATATTTTATTGTCATTCCTCTTCTGCTAAATGTGTGTATTTGGTTGTATATGTGGATGATATTGTCATAACAGGAAATGATGATATCAAAATTTCCCAATTAAAGCAGTACATATTCAGCCACTTCCAGACCAAAGATCTTGGCCACCTAAAGTACTTTTTTGGCATAGAGGTCGCTCAATCCAAGGAAGACATTGTTACCTCTCAAAGAAAATATGCTTTTGATATCTTACAAGAGACTAGTATGAGTAATTGCATGCCAGTTGACAGTCCCATGGATCCAAATATAAAGCTAATGGTAAAACAACCTTATTTTGATCCAGAGAGGTATAGAAGACTAGTGGATAAACTCATTTACCTCACTATCACTAGACCTGATATCTCCTTGGCAGTGGGAGTTGTAAGTCAGTTTATGCAGGCACCTTGCGTTGATCATTGGACAGCAGTCCTCCGTATTCTTAAATATATCAAGAAGACACCTGGACAGGGTTTGCTATACGAGGATAAGAGAGACACCCATATATTATGTTATTGTGATGCCGATTGGGCAGGATCTCTCACTGATAGACGATCTACTACAGGTCTTTGTATATCTATTGGGGGAAATGTGGTTTCTTGGAAAAGTAAGAAGCAAAATACTGTTGCTCGTTCTAGTGTTGAAGCAGAATATCGGGCTATGGCTTTAGCTACTTGTGAATTGATATGGGTAAAACAACTTATTCAAGAATTGAAATTTACTGATGTCCAACCAATGAAACTGTATTGTGATAATCAAGCGGCTCTTCACATTGCTTCTAATCCTGTATTTCATGAGAGAACCAAACACATTGAGATTGACTGTCACTTTATACGGGAGAAGTTGCTGACCAAAGAAATAAGTACAAAATTTGTCAACTCAAGTAATCAACTTGCTGACATTTTTACAAAGTCTTTAAGGGGACCACAAATACAAGTTATATGTTCCAAGCTTGGAGCATATAATTTATATGCTCCAGCCTGAGGGAGAGTTTTAAATATATTACCGATTTCCTGTATCTTTTCTGATATGATTTTTATTTGGTCTGTATTTTCTTGATATAGTTTCCTTATTTCTTTTTTTAGGCTTAGATGTTTATCCTATAAAAGGGAGATTAGAAATTGTATTATACACACCACTCAGTTATAAATTTTTATACACAACAATGACTAAGTAGTGCTAAGGATGCATACCTATATTGCATTATTTTAAAAAAAATTATTGACTTCACAAAGATAAATAGTTCCAAGATTAAGTCTAAATAATTAGATATATCTTAGCAAGAGGTCCAATAAGAATTTGTTTATCTATGAACAGGTTATGCTATTACTCTGTAGAATTTGAGAAATGATAGGAATACCAAATGAATTGGATTATTGTTGTTTCTCTTTTAAGATGTAATGGCTTGTCATAATTTTATAATTTTTTCCCCCTATATTGCATTATTTTAAAAAAAATTATTGACTTCACAAAGATAAATAGTTCCAAGATTAAGTCTAAATAATTAGATATATCGTAGCAAGAGGTCCAATAAGAATTTGTTTATCTATGAACAGGTTATGCTATTACTCTGTAGAATTTGAGAAATGATAGGAATACCAAATGAATTGGATTATTGTTGTTTCTCTTTTAAGATGTAATGGCTTGTCATAATTTTATAATTTTTTCCCCCTATATTGCATTATTTTAAAAAAAATTATTGACTTCACAAAGATAAATAGTTCCAAGATTAAGTCTAAATAATTAGATATATCGTAGCAAGAGGTCCAATAAGAATTTGTTTATCTATGAACAGGTTATGCTATTACTCTGTAGAATTTGAGAAATGATAGGAATACCAAATGAATTGGATTATTGTTGTTTCTCTTTTAAGATGTAATGGCTTGTCATAATTTTATAATTTTTTCCCCCTTATCTGAACTTAATGTCTTAATTTTTTTACTTCACTAGGTGTGATGTAGACCTACTGCTAGCAACCTTGTGTACTCGTTCAATACAAACTCGTGAAGGAAGTATTGTCAAAGCCCTTGATTGTAATGCTGCTGTTGCTGGCCGTGATGCTTTGGCAAAAACTGTTTATGCTCGTTTATTTGATTGGTATACATGTGGTCAATGCAAAATCAGCATATGGTTCTTATTATGCATTGTTTAGGCTGACAATTCATTTTGTTTTTGCTGTTCTAACAGGCTTGTTGATAAGATCAATAGGTCTGTTGGGCAAGACATCAATTCCAAGATACAGATAGGAGTTTTGGATATTTATGGTTTTGAGTGCTTTAAGGATAATAGGTAAGTTGGTTTCAATTATTTGACACATATGTTCCCCCCCTCCCTCCCCTTGTGTGTATGTGGATTGTGGAGAGTAAAAGTGAGTAGGTTCACTGTATGTTATGTTGTGGAACTTTTTTCTGAATGCATGTCACTTCTCTGGAGTTCTTTCATGTATTGTAGACTTGTACAACCGCTAGTAGGAGAATCCTTAATGCTCTGACTTTTCTTTAGTATCATGCATGGATTGTTTTTCTTTGTATTCCCTTTATTAGATTTTGATTTGCCTGCTGCAGTTGTTTGCTGAATTGGTGACCTTTTCAATATGACTGTTTTGCTTATCCCAGTAACATTCATTTCCAACAGTTTTGAGCAATTCTGCATCAATTTTGCAAACGAAAAGCTTCAGCAACATTTTAATGAGGTATATGTGTATTATTGTATTTTAATTTGCATTCACCAAGTTTATCATATGTTTTGTCTTAATTTTAATTTGTTGTTTCTTCTATCTTCCTTCTTATAACTTCTATGTCTTGTCACTATTTCCAGCATGTATTCAAGATGGAGCAGGAGGAGTATGGCAAAGAAGAAATTAACTGGAGTTACATTGAATTTGTAGATAACCAAGATGTTTTAGATTTAATTGAAAAGGTTTGTAGTTTTTGTTCTTTTAATATTTTTATTGCCTTTTTAGGTGGAACTAATTCTAAAGTCTATGTATCAGCATTCCTATGTAGTATTGTACATTTTTGTATATGATTGCTAGTTTCATGCATAATATGTGGCAAGAGGGGAATATATAGGTCTGAGTAATGGTATCTGAGGAATTATGAACATGTATATCAGGTTAGAGATACGGAAATTCCAAGAGGATCTGTATTAGGAAGGAAGCTACTTAGCTAGTCAGCAATATATCAAAACCATTATCTTATCCTATTCTCTAGGTCTTATGTTTGGATCTCTCACTACTTATATTTTTAACAAATGAATTGATAAGACATGCTTATATAGGGTTTAGATAATTGTGATTATGCCAAAATAAAATGATATAGTTTCATGTGGAGGTGCTATGCTAATGTATGCATGTTGCTGATGTGTAAGCCATTGTTTTCTCTTGATTTCAATTTATATATATGCTTTTAGTTTCATTTTCTTGTCCACTTATTGTTGCATCCTTTTGCAGAAACCCATTGGTATCATTGCTCTGTTGGATGAAGCTTGGTACAGTTTGAGTTCTTCAATGTGCATTGGTGTGTATTTATTTATATCTTTTGCAAATTCAGCCTTCATCCTGAATTCCTTCTCATTGCAGCATGTTTCCAAAATCGACACATGAAACATTCTCAACCAAGTTGTTTCAGCATTTCCGCTCTCACCCTAGGTTGAAAAAGGAAAAGTTTTCACAAACAGATTTTACCATTTCTCATTATGCTGGAAAGGTGAGTTTGTGTTCCTATACTTTCTCCTGATTCAGACATATTAGAGTATACTTACTCAGGTTCATTAAAACCCAGCATATACGTGACCACACAATATTATTCCCTTTTCTGTTCATGTATCTAACCTGACTCTAGTTAGTTACAGCTGGATAGTCAGGATTACAGTTAGGTAGTTAGTACTCCCCTTGACTCTATAAATAACAGCTTCATCTCTTTGTAATCTGTAATTTCACTTTTAGAATCAATAGTAAAGTTCAGTTATAGTTTTCTCTCAAATGTCTTAATCTCAATAAGACACATCTTGTGATATAACGTTACAATTTTTAAAGAGGTCTTCCACTGTTTTTATGCAGGTCACTTATCATACAGATACATTTTTAGACAAAAACCGTGATTATGTTGTAGTAGAACATTGTAATCTATTATCTTCTTCAAAATGCCCTTTTGTTTCTGGTCTTTTTCCCTTGCTACCAGAAGAATCTTCAAGATCGTCATACAAGTTTTCTTCAGTAGCTGCCAGATTTAAGGTGTGTTGATGTCCATCTTTTACATATTTTGTTAAAAATTATGATAGCATATTATGACCAACTTGTATAGGTGACTAGAGTTAAATATTTGAACATCAATTTCATGTCTCTGATCTTTTTTTGGGTGTGGGGGGTGGGTTTCTTGTCTGTATTCTCAGCAACAACTTCAATCACTCATGGAGACCCTAAACTCAACAGAGCCTCATTACATACGGTGTGTGAAACCAAATTCTTTGAATCGACCACAAATGTTTGAAAATGCAAGCGTCATACACCAGTTACGCTGTGGGGTCAGTAATTTTAACGTTCTTAACCCTTTAATTGTAGCTGTTGAAAGAGACACATAGATTGCCAACATGTCTATTTGTAAACTTTGTTACCTTGGTTGCTATCTTATTGGTTACATTATCAATGTTGGCAATTGTTTTTTAGCCAATATCTTACAGCTGTACTCAATAGGATATATATAGCTTATAATTAGGCTTTTTTTGTTGTTGGCAGTAAGGTATAATTTATAATAGTAAGTTATTTTTTTTTTTATTTGTGCACTTCCAATCAAGCTTGTCAAACTTGAGAGTCTATGTAAATTTGTGGAGTTTTTGTAGACTTGATTTGTAGAGTCAACTCGTAAGAGTTTACCTAATATAAAAAAATATTAAAAAAACTTATTAATGACATATATGCATAACAATAATTCAACCTCAAGTCTATAATAAAGCATAGTAGCAAACCACAGTAATTAAGCATGATAATACATTAGTACTAAAAAAGATCAAACTACATAAATGACCAAATCATATATAAATTCATAAAAACATAAGTTCCTAAAGTGAAAACATTTCAAAAAGGAGTTAATTTATTAAAATTATTTGAGTCCTCATAAAACAGTCATTGTCAGGTCAATGGTATGCAAAAATTAAATTTGATTTCAAACTTGATGACTCGCATCTTGACTAAAGAGTTTATGCAAGTTTACACAGGTATACCTGAGTTTATCGAAAAAGAATTTGACAATGAGTTAACTTGTTTTCTTTACCTACAATTGTAAACTCAGAGTTAACTCGAGAGTTTGACAACAATGCTTCCAGCTAAATGTTTACATATGTGAAAAAGAAATTGTGGCTTGATTCAAATTTTTGTGGAAATAAGGTGGCTGTGATTCACATGCTTTTTTTCCAGATTTACTTCCTAGCATATTCTCATTTATGGCATGTCTCTATTTTATTCAGGGTGTCCTTGAAGCTGTTCGGATAAGTCTGGCAGGTTATCCTACTCGAAGAACTTACTCAGAGTTTGTAGATCGCTTTGGATTAATAGCCCCTGAATTTATGGATGGAAGGTGAGTTCATTAAATGTAATTTTCAGAGTTAGCATTAAATAACTCTATAACTTGTATTCCTTGATTTTCTGTGTTTTCGTTTGGCCAACTTGTTGAGCTATTTCTGTCCAAAAAGTCTATTTTGTTGGGTTTGTACTAGTAATACCAGTCCTCATTAGTATAAATGGGATTGTTAGGATAGAGTTTTATAACACTTTTTTTTCACACCATATCAATATCATCTTAGATTGAGTTTTATGTTCTCTCTCTTCCACTTCATATACCTATTGAGATGGAATGAATGATTTTGCTTGTATATTGCTCGTGATTTTTACACTTGTTTAGTTTTTTATTTATATAAAGTCTGAATTAATCCCTAATGATCAAGCTATCTAAAAATGATGAAGTTATCTAAGGAAACTAAAATAAAATAGGGAAACAAGGAAACAGGAACGTAGAATCAAGATAACATCAGGATAGTATCTCAACATATCTTAACAATACCTAAACCTTATAATTTTAACAGGGAAAGTCAAGGGTTTGACTGAAGTTGAACCAGTCTTGGCCATATCATCAGGGTTTTAAATAGCACTCTAGCTGCGGGGAGTGGCCCCTTGCTGCTACAGAGACACTGTAGCGGAATGGCTAAGTGTAGCAGCTGTCGTGGACGCAATAGCAGCCGTCACAGATGGGATAGCAGTGCTATGGGATGATTCCAAAAAAAGCCCTCTGAACAGAGAGATTAAGGTTTTCTTTTGTTGGGGGAGGGGGTATTTAAGGGATTTCATTTGCCAAAAATATATTTGGCATATAATATGTCGACCCAGCCCTCATTTCTCTTGTGTCTCTTCTCAAACCTCGCTCTGCCTCTGTCTTCTCTGGTGACTGTCGCTGTTCACTCCAGCGACTGTGTCTGGTGTCTCCAGGGAGTGGCTCTGTTGTCTCCAGCCAGTGCCTCTCTTCTCTCCAGTGAGTGCTGCTCTTCTGTTCTGTCTTCTCTCTGGTGATGACAAAAATGCTTTAGTGTCTCTATTCTCTCCATACAACTATATAAAAAAATTCAGAATAGTGGCTATCCTGCTATAGTGTTTTTGGGGCCGGCTGCTATGCAGTGCTATTAGGATTTAAAACACTGGTAATTATATTTTCAAGGTAATGAACTTTTGACCTTGAGGGATTTAGTCCCTACACAACTACATTTTCCCTGTACCCAATTTTGAGGGAGATAAGTGGGATCTTTTGATCCTTTCCTGTAAGTAAAAACTGTCAGTGATTCTATTTAGTCCTAATTGACTGGTTTACCTGTTTATTGAACAATTTTTTTTAAAGCAGTTCTAAAGAACTACTGTGCCATCTGGATATGTGTAATTTTGTTGGCAGTTGTAAATTTGTAATTAGCTGAACTGAAACAACGATAAAGAAATAGAAACTTGGTTTTACATCTGCTGCTTATTTGGTGATTATCATTTATCATCATTTGGTAATGGAAAATTTGTGGTTACTGAGATTTTATCCATTTTCTGGCATGTATCATTATTTTCTAATTGACATATTCATTTTGAATGCATGTGCAACAATTGGAGCTTCTTATTTTATAAAAAACTGTATTGTTGTGTTATTGTGTTAATAGTTATGATGATAAAGCTGCAACTGAGAAAATTTTGCAAAAGCTCAAGCTTGAGAATTTTCAGGTATGCTTCTTAGGTTAGGAACTGTGCTTGCAGCTTTTCACAAACAAAGCAGGGATGTTAAAGCATAAGTGTGTTTATAATGGTTATATTTTTGTCATTATTCAGTTAGGTAGGACCAAAGTATTTCTCAGGGCTGGCCAAATTGGTATTTTAGACTCGAGGCGGGCTGAAGTGTTAGACAGTGCTGCAAAGTGTATTCAGTGCCGACTGAGAACATTTATTGCACATAGGGATTTCATCTTAACCAGAGCTGCTGCATTTTCTCTTCAGGCATGCTGCAGGGGTTAGATTTCTTTTTTCCTTTTGCATTTACAACTGTCTATTACTCTTGTAAAATAGTTGGCTTTACTATTGCACTTGAGGTTGAGCCTTGGTGCAATGATAAAAGTTGCTGCCCTGTGACTTGGAGGGCATAATAGTCTATCCAGTTGCAGGGTGTAAGGTTGCATACATCTATCCTCCTAGACCCTACTAGGTTCAAGGCCATTGCACTGGGCTGCATTTGTACTATCACACTCTTGTCACATGATCAACTCTCTTAAGGCATCGTAATTGAGTGGAATTACAAATTGTTGTTAGGTAGTTCTGAATTTGACTTGAGTTAATATAGGATGAGTTATATTGAATTGACTAATTTCCATATTCATTAAATCAGTAACAAGTCAATTTTTAACTTATTTCTTCCATATTCATAGAATCAGTAACAAGCCAATCAGTAACAATCGATACATTTGTGCTTCATTGGTTGGCTTCCTTTTTAAGCCAACTTATTTGGAGTTGTTATTGTTGTTAGAATAAAATGCAATGCAGGTATAATGTGTTAAATGAGTTAATGCATCAAATGTTAAATGCATTTAGTTTTCTTAGGAACTAGTATTTAGGAAGTAGCGTCCATTCACTGTTTGCCTAGTAAATAGTCTCCGCTTGGTTTATTATTTATGCAGATATTCAACGTACCCTAAGTAGTGTACACTCAATCAATTTCACTTAAGCAATTTAATCTTATCTATCTCTCCCTCTCTGTACTTCTCTTTCCCTCTTCCCCTAAATTTAACATGGTATTAGAGTAGTGCCATCCACTGTGACCTGTTTTGCCACTGTTCCATTGCCATGTTCCTATAGCATGGAACTGTTTTTGATCTCTAGTAGCTTTCTTCTCTGATTTCAGTAGTTTTCTTTTCTCATTTCTTATTTCTAATCACTTGCTCTTGTGTAAACAGGCTTGCTTCCCCTTTTTAACCATTGGCTTCCTCTTCTATTGTCGAATTTCTCTAATTACCTTCTCTGGTGCATTGTCATCACCTGCAAACCGTTTTGGCAAATTATTAGCATCATTCCAGCAAAGTTTTTTAGTGACCATTTTTGGTTAATTTCCATCATCTTTCCAACAGCCTTCAACCACTTGGACCTTTGTTGGTGATCTCTTCCAGTGAGTTGTCACCTTTGTTGACTTTCGAGCAAACTGTCTCTTAGAATTTGAGAGCCTAACTTAACCCTAAAAGCTAGCTTAAGAGGTGAGGGCTGTCTCCACTTATATACATTGTTTTGATAATGTTATTAGTTGATGTAGGATTTCCAACACTTCTCCTTACGTTGAGGACTGAACATCTCAAGAGTAAAGTTTGCAAAATTAAATATTTGTAGTGATCCGAAAACAGTTTGATAATAGGTGGCCTGATGGGTCCAACAATAATTGTTAGAATAAGTTTTGATATCATCTTAAAATTTGAGTCTGAACATAACTCAACTCTAAAAGCTAGCTCAAGAAGTGAGGGTTATCCCCACTTATATACACTATTTTGGTCATATAACTAATCGGTGTGAGATCTTCAACACTGTCCAATCTCCAGCTGCATCAATATGCAGTTGCATCAATTTCCAACTGTTGTTAGAGTGGTCAGTGGTCCTTTTCTGATCTTAATCAAGCCCTCTGTTGCCTTTTCAACCAAGTTTAGAGGATCCCATATTATTTAAAAAGTAAAGGGTTTATTTGAAACAAGCTTAAAGCTGACTAAGCCTTAACTTGAGTGCATAGTGGTTAATAGTGGCCAGAGCGGCAGCGACGCGTGACAGAACGTGCGTAGCTGCGCAGTTCAATGTCATGGCTGGAGCGGCCGCTATAGCGGAAAATAGCGGCGGAGCGGGCCGCTACTGTCCACATGAAGGGGAAAAGTCAAAAATGCCCTCTTGTGTAAAACGTTAGTGAAAGTATTTTTGACTTTTCGTGTTTTAGGGTTTTAGTTTAAATAATTTTTCTAGCCAGTTTTCCCTCTTCTTGCTCTGCTCTTGCGTTTTCACTGTTCTTCTTTTTACCTTTGTTCTTCTTCTCCGGTGACTTGCTTTCTCCGACGACGCGTCTTCTGAGGCAACATCTCTTCTCTGGCAAGTCGTCTGTTCTCCAACTAGTTCTCTAGTGATCACCAGCTTTGAAGTAATTTTTTCTTCTTTAGTTTTTTTTTTTTTTTCTGTTTCTGCCTACACCAGGACCCTTTTCCTTTTCTGTTTCCAGCAACTCATGCTCTGTTTCTGTTCTTGTTTTTTCTGTTTCTGTTTCTGTACAACTTAATTTTAAGCCTTTTATGAATTTTTATTATTAATGATACTTGTTATTTTATGAATTTTGAGTAATATTTATGTTTTTGAGCTTATATATATATATTATATATATATATAATATTAGAATAGCGGCTATCCCACTATCCCAGTTCGGGGGTCGGCTGCCCTGCTCCGCTATTTGGGATTAACTACTATGCTTGAGTGTGTTAGAATAACATATAGTTCACTGATCACATGTTAAATGAATTCATTCATCAAATGTTAAAATATGTAGATGTTCTGCATAACCTAAGTATGTGTACTCAATCAATTTCAGGTAGGCAATTCCACCCGTCTTCCTCCAAATTTAACCATTACAAGTGCATTAAATATAGGAATTACTACTTCTATTATGACATTAGCTTGACCATGTCAGTTTTTTGTACTTGTAGGATACATTGCCCGAAAGATATATGCTGCTAAAAGGGAGACAGCAGCAGCTATCTCCATTCAGAAATATATTCGAATGTGGCTTACGAGGCATGCTTACTTGAAACTATATTCTTCTACTATTATCATACAATCCCATGTCCGAGGTTTTGTGTCTCGCCAAAGATTCTTACACGGAAAAGAACACAGAGCTTCTACTTTTATTCAGGTGATTTTACCAAGATATGCATTATATATGGTAGAACTTTTAGAAGGACAAAAACATGGCTTCTTTTTCTTCTTCACATTCATAAAATTGCCTTCATTTTGTATGTCATCCTAAATCCTAATTATCAAATAATACTTAATTGTGTTAGGAATTTTAAATCCTTATGCATCTATTTGTAAAGCTATTCTGGTTGATTTTATATTTCCATCTCACTTTACATGAGTTTACAAGGCATAACACAATGAATTATTTGCTTTGGTTTCAATTGTTGATGGGTTCACTTTTACTTCCTTGCCATTTGTGCCTGGTTACATTTTGATGACAGAATTTTGTTATATTATTTTGTTGATCATATATAACATTGATATTGTAGGCCTGTTGGAGGATGTCCAAGGTTAGGTCATCTTTCAGGCGACATCAAGCTTCAATTGTGGCAATACAATGCCTTTGGCGCTGTAGACAAGCAAAAAGAGAGCTTCGTAGACTTAAACAAGTAAGATATTTTACTCTAGGGTAGGTGGCAGATCATCAAAGTATCAAAAGTTCTTATTGTTGTTTATTTTAATTATGTTTATCAGGAGGCTAATGAAGCTGGTGCCCTCCGTTTAGCTAAGACTAAACTGGAGAAGCAATTGGAAGAGCTCACATGGCGTTTGCATCTTGAAAAGAAAATAAGGGTATTGCTTCTAGAAAATAAATGATGTTATGAATGGGTTGTATATTTGTTAATTTGACTATTTGTTTATTATAGGACTCCGATATCAAATGTTTTAAATGACTAGCTGATAATTTTAGTGTAATGTTTTATGCTGCTACATATATGCATCATTAATTACCACTTTTCTCGTTATTATTGCTTGTTCTATTCTCTATTTATGTGTTACCTACTTACTCCTATCGAAATTTGGATCCAATGTCCTACCTGTCATCAGTCATTTATCTGGTGCAGAGGCTTTGGAAAACAGTGTTTGATCATGTTAAAATGAGTTCTATTTTTTTACATCATGTTAGATGTATGGAACCATTTTTTTTATCAAGTTTCTGCTTAATTATGCAGGTTTCTAATGAAGAGGCTAAGAAAATAGAGATTTCCAAACATCAAAAGATGTTAGAAGCTCTGAATCTTGAATTAGATGCGGCTAAATTGGCAACAATTAATGAGTGCAACAAGAATGCTGTTCTGCAAAATCAATTGGAATTGTCAATAAAGGAAAAATCTGCTTTAAAAAGAGAGCTAGTTGCAGTGGATGAATTACGAAAGGAAAATGCTCTATTAAAGGTGCTTCATTAATGTTGCATGAATGTGTTCCATTTAGTGTGTTTTGCTGTGATGGTTAATAAATATTGGTTCTTCTCACCTTAAAAGTCCCTGTGTGGTATAAAATCAAGTTTGAATTACAGTACAAAGTTTCAAACTGTTGTTTCACATTCTTGATTATAATTTTCTATAAACTCATCCTTCTATTTTTTATTATATACAGAGGCATGTTATAATTTGCTGACCACTGACATGATTGTATATGAGATAAATCATAGGATAGATTAAGGAAGTTTGTAACATACTATGAACTGTGATGAGTAAGGTTAATACTTAGTTGCAGATAAGGCCATTGATGGATTGTATTGGAAAGCTGGATTTAAATGCCAAAAGAAGAACTAAACATATAGACAGCTTGCAAGATGTCTAGGCATTATCATCCCAGAAAAACGGTAGAAGCATAGAACATTGGTTTTTGGATGGATTAACTTACGGAATAAAGGGGTGAAACTTTTGGGTTTTTCTTGGTGAGTTATAGAGGTGATGTGAAATAATATGGGTGATACGAAATTTTTTCATTCATCTTCTTGTTAATGCTCAAAGAGGCCTTCTCCAGGTTCTAAGCTTTTGCGTGTAGATGAGGTTTGTGGGTATTTTTGGCTGTTTAAGTTTTTTCCCTAATATTAGGAGAAAATTAGAATCCTACCTTTTGTTTGCTGTTCTTTTTTAACAGACATTTCCATGGTGAAGGAGATTATCATGAATGAATTATCCCAAAAGTTTAAGCTGTTTGGTGAATACATGTTTTGTTTTACATCTAACATGCCCCTTACTAGCAGGAACCCTTTGGGCTTGAAGCAGGGTCAATGCAAAGACTCAGCTTTGATCCTTGTGCTGAAATTCAACTTTTATTTAGAAAATGAGTTCAACAATAATTCAACACTAAACCACATAGTCACAAGCTTTTATACCATATCATTAACTAACTATTTCAAAAGTTTAAGCTTTTAGTTTAGGTGACACATGAATGGTTTTTTATATCTAACAGAGATACCTAGTTTTTTGTTCTTTGTTATTTGCAAGCTTTTATAGTCATTTCTGTTCTTATTTTTACTTCCCTATTATTATTTTTCCTTTTATTTGGCATGTCTATTGTGATTAGATAGTCATTGTTGGTTTGTTGAAGGTAAGGATAATGCAAACTGTGACTGATTTTTTGGTTTTGGGTGAGTGAGAAAGATGGGGTTGGAAGGAGAGGCATTACCATTAAAGTTGAAATTGCTCACGTTTTCAGAGATATTGAATTACAGAAGGTGGACTAGAATAAAATTGGCCGACTCCCTACAAATATGTGATGCATTATAATTATCACGAAGGAATGAATTTGTTCCTTTCAGGAAAACAAATCCTTTATCACACTAACTGAAACCATCTGCTGCTGTTATGAATGATTAGATGATTTTTTCATCATCGATTGCTTATATATGATTTGTTTTGAAACTATTTGATGTTGTATTAGGAGAAAATTTATGTTTGAAGAAGTATAATTTGCTCTTTGCTTATTTTCTCTTGTGAATTTAGTTATATTGTATTCCATTTCTTGTATTATATTTCTAGGTTTCATTGGATGCATTTGAAAAGAAGTATGCAACCTTAGAGCTTGAGCTTACGAATGCTCAAAAAAGCCGGGATGAAACCATTGAGAAACTGAGGGAGTTTGAACAGAAGTGCTCTCAGCTCGAGCAAAATGTGAAAAGGTGCCTTTTCTTTTCCCTCTTTTCTCCAATCTAAAAATAATTTAGTTACTGGATGGTGTTACATGTATTCCTATAATCCTATTTCACTGCTCTTTGTTGTTTGTATTCATCATTAGAGTTTGAGATTTTCTATAAATTTTGATGGCTGTGTGTGGTGCCTACTTAATCTTTAATTCGTGATTATTTTTCTCTAATTGTATTTAATGTAGGCTTGAGGAAAAGGTACTGAGTTTAGAGGATGAAAATCATGTGCTTCGTCAGAAAGCCTTAAGTACCCCTCTTAAGAGTAACCGTCCAGGTTATGCCAAGTCATTGTCAGAAGTAAGTTTCCCCATGCATTACAATCCCAAGAGTATAGGTTTATAGATACTTTAGTTTGTTTTCTCTGTTGTTCTGCTATTAATTTCTTATCTTCACGTTTTCTGTCCTTGGGCAAATAACACCTTCAATAACTTCGTTTTGGGTTGGAATTGTGTTATAGCAGCATTATTAGTTAATTTAATTTTCTTTTTGCAACAGAAATACTCAAGTGCAATTGCCTCCCGTTCTGAACGAAAGACCATATTTGTAAGCTCCTACTTTCTTATCTTCTTCTTTTGGAAATGATCACTAATCACAGTTTTAATCATTTTCATTTGCTCTGATTTGATGCAGGAGTCACCCACACCCACAAAACTTATTGCCCCTTTTACACTAGGCTTATCAGACTCTCGTCGATCTAAGTTAACAGCAGAGAGGCACCAGGTAGATCTTGTTTCACTTCTGTTCTGTCCTAAATCCTACATCTTTGGTTTTGGCATCCTGCCACTTTAAGGACAATAATATTTTTAATGCCACCAATATTGTTGGAGGAGCAGTATTTTTATGCTCAATCCGGAAGAAATTAAGAGAAGAAAAAATCATATATTCATGATGGAAAAATACGAGCTACAAGCAGCAGAAAAAATAAAATTATGCTCAATGTGAGCCACCATTTTTCTCTCTGGACGGGTGAAAACAAATTGCTGAACACGCGATGAGAAGGTAAAAGGTATTTCTTAGGTAGGATCAGTTTAGTATATGGGTAAAGTGGAGGTTATTGAAATTTCTACCACTAAAGGTCATGTGTAGTTGCAATTGAAGGGAAGCAAAATCTGACTATGCAATGGAGAGTGAAGACCACTTCCGTAAATTTCACTGAGAAATCCCCACCCCAAGTGCCCAACCCTACCTGGCTGGTGATTGTGGGTTAGGGTTTTGTGATTGGAAATTTTAAATTTGTCCTGGAAGATTCAGTGTTACCGCCATCCTTTTGACAAAGAAGTCTTGTGTCAAGGCTGAGTAATAAGAAATCAATGCAAAACAAAGATGAAAAGACTTTAACCTCCTGTAATAAACTAATGTCTGCAACATCTTTTATTTTTACTATATAATCGTGCACCATAAGCGGATTGATACTATATGTTTTGCAGGATAACTATGAATTCCTCTCTAAGTGTATAAAAGAAAATTTGGGATTCAAAAATGGTAAACCTATTGCAGCTCGTATCATATACAAATGTCTTATTCATTGGCATGCCTTTGAATCTGAGCGCACAACCATATTTGATTCCATAATCGAAGGCATAAATGAGGTTCTAAAGGTAAATGATATGCTTTCCTTTTTTAAAACTTGCCATTTTTTTGGTTGCTTGTCTTATATTTAGAGTTTAGAATTGAGTTATGACGAATTTCTTTTGGCATATTTATCATTTATAATCCTGTATTGAAGTTGTAGGATATTTGTGTAATTATTTTATGAGATTTATTCATTGAAGTGGAATATGCATCAGGTTAGGGAGGATGACATCATACTACCATATTGGCTGTCCAATTCTGCTGCGCTTCTATGCCTTTTACAGAGGAACTTACGTTCAAATGGCTTTTTAACCAACACTGCTCAACGTTATCCTGGATCATCTGGTTTGACCAGCCGAACTGGACATGTGAGTTATCTAGTTGAACATTAGAATTGTATGTATTTTACTTCTACTATGTAGGTAATTTTCTGTGATTAAGTCGACTTAGTTTAAGTTGCATTTGGTTTTGGCTAAATTGGGGGCTGTTAATTAATGAAAATGGTCTAGGAACATGATAAGGTAGCTTTTGAAATAGTTTATCAATCTTAGTTAAGGATGCAAAGTGGTCAACATAGTGGGATGACAGCTATAACAAAGATTATAGATACATGATAATTAATTTATAACTTATATTATACACAAGTGCTTAAAAATAAAAATTAAAGATATATTCATAATTAATAATCAAAAGTCATACTCTAAAATACAGTCACCGTTGTTTGAAGTTAACAATGAGAAAAATGAGAACAGAGGAATGAAGTTGAAGAAAAAAAGAATGAAGTGTGAAGAACAGTAGACTACCCAAAACAAACAAAGATGCCTTAGATATGTCATTTAAGTTGCAGCAGTTAAGAATGTCCTGTACTCTCTCCTATGTTTTTTGAACTGTTAAACAGAGTCTAGAGGTGGTAAAAGGCAATAAACACAATTCCAAAAAAAAAAAAAAGAGGATAGCAATGTCACATGACAATCTGTCTAAGTGTTTTAGATTGAAAAATAAAAAAGGCAGGGGCTTAAAAAAAGATAGACACAATAAAAGCTAGCTGTGCATGCAGCACTTCTATCAGAAGTTAGACCCACAATATAAGAAAAATAGAAAAACATATTAAAAAAGACAGAAGGATAGTTAGTATAGAACATAAAATGACAAGACAAAAATAAATAGAGAAAAGAAGTTAAATAGACAAAGAAAAGTTGCCATGCAGAACAGAGGAAACAAACTGCAGAGGGGTATGTGTGGCCAAAAGGAAAATGAATGGGCTTGGCTGAAAAGAGGTGTATCATCCAAAAATAGGGTGAGGTTGGGTAGTATATGTATGGGCTATCAAAGTTTGGCCAAAAAATGGAGGGCTGAGGTGAGAACAGGTAATGACATTATAACAGGACTATTGTCTGTGGTTTGGCCGCTGTTCAGCTGAGATTTTGGTTGCTGTTTGCATAATGCTAAGTGATGTTGAGTTTCCTGTAATGGCCAACAGCTGTGATGCTCTGTCTCTGGGTGACAATGGCGCTATTGGCAGCTAACAATAACTATGCTTTTGAAATTGAAGTTTTTACTGTTTATTTTCCCCTAACAGTTTGTGTCTGTTTCTGAACAATAGAAACAAAAAAATAATAAATCAGACATTAATCACATTCTAGAGTGAAGCAATTTTGAAGTGGGAGTGCAAAAGAAGAAACATAAATAGAAGAGCACAAAAATCTGGAGGATTGGGTGCCCTCCTTAGCAAGAGCAGAAAGAACAAAGGAAAGACAATCTATACTATTTTAATCAAAAGCTAGCTGTCCAATCCCTTTATATGTATGATAAGCCCTAAATCTAATCAAAAGAAAATGTTCTAAATTGAAAGCACATGCCAAGGATTCACCATACACCCCAAATAAGCCTTCTCCAAATGAAAGTGACCTTAGGAAAATATTGAAAGGAATAAGAAATTGTTTGTTTTGTTACTAAGTTGGACCTGAACATAGATATAAATAAAAAAGGAAGCTTTGTGGTGCCTTTGAATAATGTCATTGGTGTTTTTTTGTTTTTGGTTGAAAGAAGAAAATTATTATAAGAGAAGTAGGCAAGATATTATCTTTAGAGAAACTGGCAAAAAAAAGCATGTTAAATATGAAGTGAAGATGTCAGAATAACAAAAGAAAAAAAAAATGTCATACCATTTTTGTGCATTAACAAAATGAAGGTTATAGAAAAACTGAAAAAGCAATAAGCTATACAAAATGTATAGAAGTGACATGGTGTTAATTTTTCAAGTCGCTGCAATGGTCATATTTATTGAATACTGCACAGAAAGTTGGATTAGCAAATAGTCGAATTATAGTATCTTCGTAGGCAGATGGCCAAGGAAGGAACAACATTATGCACTTACATCTGTATAGTGGTGGTGAATGAATTATGGGAATGATGACTACCAAAAAGAATGTAAGTGTCGAAGAAAGTGACTGCAAATATATAGTTACTTTATGTTATGGTACTCAAAGAAAGGCAATGGCAAAGAAAATGGAGAGTAACCTATTCTTTATCATTGATGTCTGCCTTTATGAATAGCAACGAGGAATTTAAAGTTATGTATTTGTTGACTTATTTATTAATTTGTTCCATAATGGATTTTTTCTTCTTCACTTTATGCTGGCTGTAGTAGGTTCCCTGCCTTGTTTTGTGTCCTCAACACTCGATTTTAATTTTGGTGTTATTTCTAGAGACCAAAATCTCCATTGAAGTTTATAGGATATGATGATGGCATATCGCATGTGGAGGCGAGATATCCTGCTATACTTTTTAAGCAACAACTAACTGCTTGTGTAGAGAAGATTTTTGGTCTTCTACGTGACAATTTGAAAAAGGAACTTTCTCCACTTCTGGGATCATGTATTCAGGTGCATTTCTTTCTCTGTGCTGATAGTCTGATACTTTGGAGATGTTATTTGTGGCTAAACTATCATGTCAGTTTTTTAATCATTGTGCATATGTTCGTGGTTCTCGTGTACTCTTGGTGTCATAATGAAGATCTATTTTGAAGTGAATCTGGTTCTTAGACAGAGTTTGTCAAATACTATTTTTTCTGACTCTGAGGATGGGGATTAACAAAGTCACTGACTATGCATATTGTTTCCTGAATCAGTTTGAAATTTTGAATTGTTTTAATTTTTTGCTTAATGTATTTTAGTAGTATCAGTGTAGCACCCACTTGCTTTCAATCAATTTTTTCCACTTAACTTGGATGTTCAACTTGACTTTGTTGCATGGTCTGCACTTTTGCTTCATTATTAGGGGTTTACACTAAACTTCTAAGGTTGGAGTTTATGGAGAAATGAGAAGAAACAGTTATGACTGTTATGTTCATTATTATGTTTATGTTTAAGGATTGGAGTTTTTGTACAATGAACCAAGAAACATGATTTCATTGTTTGGTTTTTCCATTGTGTTTGTGATGGTGGGAAAGGTCAGAAAGCAGGTTCTTCTTATAGGAAGAAAAAACTAGGGGATTTTACAAGGGAGGGAAGCCTTTTTTCTGACTTGATTTTTCTTCATTCTACATTGGAAACTAATTTCGTGATTTTCACCCATTACTTCAGTGACAATATTGATATAATTTATATGGAGATTGCGTTTTTTTCAATGAGTGTAGTGTATTTTCCACAACAATTTCAGAATTCAGACTGTCTTTCTATTAATGGTAAAATATAGCTGGTAGTTATGATAACTTACATAGTTTAGACGTTAGACCCTGCAACAGTAATTTATGTTTGAAGTATGGGTTATTTTATTTGACTGTCTACCTTTGTTATTGTTTGTGTTTTGTGTGTTTTAATTTTATAATTTACTGTTGTCTGGTTAGGCACCCAAAACAGGACGAGGAGTGCATGGTGGAAAATCATCTAGATCTCCTGGTGGCCTTCCCCAACAATCAGCTGGTGGTCAGTGGGGCAACATTGTCAAGTTTTTGGATTCACTCATGAGCAAGCTTCGTGGAAATCATGTATGTTCTGTTTTGTTTCAATGGTATATTGTGTTTGGTCAATTTTATTTATATTTGTTATGCATTTTTCATTTTTTTTTGAAAACCTTCCTTTCCACTTCCCTCGTGTTGGACAACCCTGTAAATGACACAGTAATAAAGCGAAACTTTATGTGGATATCTGCTTTCACTTGTGATATTATATAATTTTCTTTTGACTGGTGAAACTTGTTTGCCTTTTGGGACTAGGGCCAAACTTGAAAGCTGACCTGACACATGTTTATGCACCTATACTGAATTTTTTTTTTCAAACTAGAATAATAAAATTAATCAATTGCAAATAAAAATAAAAACAACTGCAGTATATGCATTTTAGTCTTATTTGTAGTTTAGTTTTCCCGGGTCTTGTACTGGGCAAATTAGTCACGAGTAAACCTGCATCATCATCATTACATAACTAGCATTTAGTGCCTGGTTAAACATGATTAAAAGCTGGAGTGAGCCAACAACCCCCCCCTTCTCAAAGGAGGGGATTAATAAGCTGACTGTCATTTTAATATAAACATTTTTTTTTTCTAAATCTACTTTTTTGTAATTTCCAGTCTCTCAATGGTTTCTTCAGCCCTGCTTCTTGCTTTTATTTTGAAAGATTAGGTCTTAGAATTTGGGTTTAAGCCTAATTCAACACAAAATCGGTTTGTAAAGTGAGAACTATCGTTTACCTCAGATTAGGTCTTAGAATTTGGCTTAGGGACTAACTTGTTGATTTTGTAGTTCAGAACATACTTTATATTTGGAGAACAAATAAATGATGGTTTCTGTGGTTATGGATTTAGCTGTTAGTGTTAACAAGTTTCAAACATTCACTGTATCTAAATTTTTTATGCCTTGCCTAAAATTTGCATGTCCAGGTGCCATCCTTCTTCATTCGTAAGCTAGTTACCCAGGTGTTTTCCTTCATCAATATTACACTCTTCAACAGGTAAAAGACCATGATTGTGTCGTGAATGTTGATTTCCTTTGTTTAGTTTATTTTCCTTTGTTCAGCTTTTTATTTTTTTTAAATCTTCATTTTTTTAGTCTGCTTTTGCGTCGTGAATGTTGCACTTTCTCAAATGGTGAATACGTGAAGTCTGGTTTAGCAGAACTGGAGAAATGGATAGTCAGTGCAAAGGAGGAGGTAGACTGAGATTGCTGATGCTTCTTTGAAATTTTAGTTTTATGGGTTTGACTAACTTTTTGTGAAATGTAGTGTGCAGGGACATCCTGGCATGAGCTGAATTATATAAGACAAGCTGTTGGGTTCTTGGTATAAAAACTGCCTTATTTTTTGTTGGACTTCGAATGGCGACAATCAGAACTGCTATCTCTTATCTATGCTTTCCTTTGTTTGAATTATACAGGTAATACATCAGAAGAGGAAGAAATCTTTGGAAGAGATTCGGCAAGATCTCTGCCCGGTATGATTATCATATTATCTGACTGTCTGGTATGGTTATCATATTACAATCACAAGAACCATGGGCCATGTATATTTGAGTGCAGTTGTTTCTAACTGATTAAATGTGTAGGTGAAAACACCTTACGTGGGACTTGGGGTAAAAGAAATTTGATAATATTAAACCTATATATGGATGTTAATATGACAGAACACTGAAAATCAGATTACTGTTTTATTGTATTTCTACAAAATCTTCTATCCCTGTACTGGTAATTAGATGATGCGAGTGCCGAAAAATGGGTGTTTATATGCCTTTCCCGAGATCACTCAACAAGGAGGAAAATAATGAAACAAATAATGATAGTGCAGACACTTCAAGGGGTCTGTCTCCTCCCACTCTACTCCTTTTTTGTCCTCTCCCTGTCTTTCCACCTTTATTCCCTTCCACCCTCCTCCCTCTTGAACCAATTTCCT
The DNA here is from genome assembly GCA_025330945.1 of Mucuna pruriens. Lineage (NCBI taxonomy): Eukaryota > Viridiplantae > Streptophyta > Magnoliopsida > Fabales > Fabaceae > Mucuna > Mucuna pruriens. The sequence goes on along the minus strand of JAENHJ010000271.1, from coordinate 2,251,426 downwards.
CCCTCTTTATTGCCTTCTGCCTCATATGCAGGCTGTTATATCCCTGATCCTCACAGTTCTTCACGTCACCCCAACTGCCTCTATGGACTCCTGAGTCTTGATCCTCTGCTCTTCCTCCTGTTCTTAACATATTGTAACAGCATAGTGATTGACTAAACTTACTTGAACATCATTAATAGTAATACATTTATTTGTTGAAAATTTTCTTTTTAAGAAAGACAATTATGTTGGTATCTTCATTAGCAGTGCCTCTTATGTCTGACTGTTATTAAGAATATGGGACAAACAGTTAATAACCTTCTTTCCACTTGTAAGGGAGCATATTTGGTCACATTCACTACAAAGATCTTCCTTTTATCCCGTTTGTTAGCATATGTCTGATGTCTTGCATGTATTCTGAGCTTTATTGTGAACACCAGACCGAATCGGCCAGTTAGATTGAAAAACCGGTGAAATGATCAAAGGATCGTTTGAAATAAGCCACAAAACCACAAAACCGGCTTGGAGAAAAACTGGTAAAAAAGCATTTAAATATCAGTCAAAACTGACCGAATCTGGTAAAAAATGGCAAAAAACCAATTCAATGAAAAATACTTAGACAATATTATTTTGACTTTTCTTCTTAAAAAAATGCAAATAACTTAATTTATTTTTCATTTTATTTTTTATTTAAAATATAGAATTATTAATAGTAAATATTGATACATTTGTTAAATTTTAGACTTAATAGTAGGATATATCATATTTGAATTATTGTATGTACTTTAAATGTTAAGAAATTAATAAATTATTTTTTATTGTTAAGTTTTGGCATTATAAAGTTGTGATATTTTGTTTTTTAATATTATGTATTACTTAATTATTATTATTATTTTATTAATATCAATTTGACAACAGTTCAACTACTGCTGAACTATTGTCTTGACCGGTTGAATGACTGGTTTGGTTTATAAACATTGTTCTGAGTACAATATTCTTTATATACAATTCTGAGCATATAAAAGTGGATAGAAAGCTAAATTCATTTATTCAACAGGTGTTGACTGTGAGGCAAATCTATCGAATCAGCACCATGTACTGGGATGACAAGTATGGAACCCAAAGTGTGTCCAATGAGGCAAGTTGTGTTCTTAATTGATTCAAAATACAACTATGATGGTAATTTCTTTAGAGTTCTGAACAATATATGGTAAACAGGTTGTTAGTGAAATGAGAGAAATTCTCAGCAAGGACAATCAGAATCTGACATCAAATTCTTTCTTATTGGATGATGATCTGAGGTACACTGCTTTGACTGCTTTCTCTCATACAAGTTCTTTTCGCTTGCCATTTTTAAGATTTGATTGCTTGATGAATCAGTTGAATGATTTCCCTTGCTTCTGGATTTTTCTAGCCAGTTTTTACTTGAATTGGATTTCTGATTCTGTCTCTAGTTTTTAAAGTTGAAATAATCATTCCACAAAGCAAGGTCTTTTTTACTTGTTTTTTGACCTTGCTATTTCATTGTGAGATGAAGCTAAATTAATGTCTTGCAGCATGTCCACGTTAACTGCTATACTTTCTAGTTCAGTTTATTGCATTTCTGTTTTATGCTGAATAATCAAAGAATTTTGTCTTAGATTTTTCTATTGTGACTCAGACAGCGATATCTAATGCTGAGAATTACTGGCTGTTAGACATTTCCTATGCTTAACCACGTGAGGAATAGTGATGCTGATGAGGAATAATAAAATGGATGTAGGCGTAACAAAATGTTGATGTGGCAAGTGAGAGAGAGAAAAAAGAGGGAATTTACTCCTTTAGAGTTCTTAAAATTATTAAAATGTGAAGACAAAATATGCGTGTAAAGTGTTTTGACACTGCCATTCAATCACAAAATATGAATGGTAAGTTTGTTGATTTTGTTAATAACTATCTTAAAATAGTCATACCAAATATTATTTTTAAATTGATTGACTGTGTTAAAACTTTTACATTGATCGGGCATATTTATTAAACTAAAATGTAAACCTGTATACAAATCATGCATATTTTACATTGCCGGTGAGATTCATGGCGTTTTGCAATTTACACAATTTTGGAAATTAAATTTGAAATTGCACCAGATTAGTAATAAAAAAAAGATGTATTTGCACCTCAAGAATCAAACGGCCGCCATTTGAGAGATTCCTTTGTTTTTAAACCTTCATTTTTTGCTGCAGCATTCCTTTCTCTGCTGAAGACATAGATATGGCAATTCCTGCCATAGATCTTGATGAGATTGATCTTCCAGAATTCGTGTCCGAATATTCTTGCGCTCAGTTTCTTAGTTCACAGCAGAAGTAATTGGTCTACAATTCCATGATCGTTGCTGTGGCTTGACAGTTTGCTTCAATATTTCATCTCTTGGATTTGGATGACAACGGTATTGGAAACACAAGTTTCACTTTACGTGGACAGAAATCTTGGTTGATCATTGATAGAAGAGTGATACACTTTATGCACGTCCTAATCGTGATATCAAAGATAGAAGAGTGATTCTCTTGGTTGATTGGTAATTTCCCCCTAAATTAGTTCAACCAACACTTTGTAATTACCTGTAGTATAGATGACATTGTAAGCTTGACATGCTGCCTCTATTATTTTGCCGCCCACCCACTTAGGTATATTTATTATTGATTTTCCTGTATTCTATGTAGGTATACAATTGTAACTAGGCCCTGGCCAAATGAAATTTCATTCATTGATGTAAATATTAGCCTCATTGAATTTTTACCCATGCGAGTTCCAAATTTAGTTTCACCTTCAGCAATGTGTTGCCCCTTGTGTTTTGAAACATAGTGCGGGCATTTCGTGCCATAAATGCCATTATTAATAATAAAAGCATTCCTCTTGTAAATACCCCGATTTTGTTCAAGTTGGATTGGTGGTAGTCTTTATTTTGGTGTGGTTTGATTGCTATACATAGTTTGGCCGCAAATGAATGACAGATGATCACACTCGAATTGAATGAAACCAATTGTCAAAAGCGATTTGTGATGTACAGTTTTGATTTTGAAACGTGGAAAGACTCCGAAAACCTTGAATTGTGGGGCCTATTTCGCTTGCAAAGATCGGTGTACCAATAGAAAGGTTCTTACAAGTTGGTATATTTCTTTTCGTTTTCCAACTTTTCCCATAAGTAGCCAGACATTGGCGATGATAACACTCAATACAAATTCTCCAAGTTTTTATAAGGATTTATTCATTAAGTGATGATGCCTTCGCCAATCTGGTTGGTCAGGGAAAGTTGTTGCTTTGTTGAGTAACGATATTTTAGTATTATTAAGAAAGGGAAATGAAAAAATGAGTTAATGCTGAAAGGGCCAGCCATATGATATCCTACTGCAGTTAATTTGAAGAGATCTCGTACGCAAAGGCACGGTTTCTACAACTTGCTCAAACAAATAGGACTAGAGCAAGACATTCATTCAAATAAAGCTAAAAGTTAATAACATAGTTTGTTATCCTCTTTGTTTACTATGATCCATGAGCTGTTTCATTTCCAATGGAGGAACTTGAAATCTTTATTGTTGCAGCAATGGCACAATGCTGCTGTAGATCAGCCAAGGAAAATGATCTCCAGGAAGAGAAATGAGAAGATGGACCTGCACCAGAAGAAGATACTCTATTTTGTGGATGAAGAGGTGGTAGTAGAGGTGAGGGTGAGGGTAACGAATTTAAGCTGGAACCAGAATCTTCACTTGTGATACTACTACTGCTGTCAGAATTGTTCATTGCAACTGCAAAAGCCAGAGCACTTCTACTCAAGCTGATTGATCTCTTACAAATGCCACCACCATTGCTTCTTAAAGGGTAATTTCGGTTCTTATCCCAAGCGTGATTCAATGCCATCAAATTCCTACGCCTCCTCGTGTAAGCATTCTCTGGCTTTGCAATGTCTTTCACTGATGGGGAAGACACAGCATCAGCCAGGGTCGTGAATGACTTAGACTTGCCATTATAGTACTTCGAGATGCCTCTCCTGCACAACCATATCATTAATTCCGACCATCATAAAAAACAATACATAGATGAAATGTAAGCAAGCACACTCACAAATCAAATGGTCGAACATCATACATTTACCAAAATCTAAATTTTAAAATATATTAAACTCTATCTTATTAATTATTATTATTCATTCTATTTGACTAAGTATTAGTTCAATAAACTTCTGACTCAAAATATCAAAATATCGACTCAAACTTAAATTCAAATTTTAAGCCAAATTAACAAGTTGTTACTATTTTTGACAAAATCTTACATGATACAGTTTATAGCTGAATTTCTGGGGAGACAGATTCAACACCCTGAGAGTCTGAAACCACACCAGACACTAGTGTGGTGTCTGATGTGGTTACCACACCAGATGGATATCCTATGATCACCAAATTTCACTTTTCGGAAAAAAAAAAAAAACAATAAACTTAAATAAATATAATTTAACAAAAAAAGAAAAAACCAATATTATGCTAATAAAAGTGAGGATCTAAATCTAATATAAAATGATAAGAAGAAAAAGGATAATATAATAATAGGGTAGTGTACCTGATGGGAAGAACCTCTTCCAAGGTTTCCATGGCATGCAAAGGTCCATGATAGGCACTCTCCACCTCGTTTTCTCCTTCCTCCATTGATCTCTCCGACGAGACGTCGCTGTTCCTCCCAATCGACGACGACGACGCCGTACTACACTGTTCCTCCGTCGCATCTTCCGGCGTCGCGTCCAACAACACGGAGGCGCACGCCACCGCAGCTTCGAACCCCATCATCAACTACCCAAACTGAACGCAAGAGAAAGAAAATAAAGAAAGCAAGCCAAAGAGAGAGAAAGAGAGTGGAATGGATAGACACAAACACACGACACAGCAATCTTTATAGATTTGTTGGCGTATTTATAATTTTGGCAAGAAAAAAGTAATTAGGTTCTGGAATATTTACATGTTTTTTCTTTTGGATTAAAATCTTATGGATAAGGTATCCAACAACGTTGTATGAATTGTTTTCTGTTTTATATTTTTTTGTTTTACTATTTGGCCTTATCCTCTTCCCCTGGAGGCTAAAAAAGAGATTTTCTTAGTTTTCTTTTTCTTTATTTTTTAATTCAAAATGAGCTGTGAATTAGTGCTTGTTACAACGACCTGATAAGCCTTTTAATCCGGCTTACAAAGTCAAACACTATTTTCTCATTATATAATATTTGTTTATCTTAATTGATAAATATGGAGTAAAAGATTTTGATTTAAAATATGTTTATAACCTCAATTTAAAAATTATTAATTATAGAATTTGAAACTGCATTTCTTATTGAGCTGTAAACTATTGCAAACCCTTTTCAGTTCATAAAGTTCCGAAAAGATTCGTTTTATTTTAAAATTAAGATAATTCGTTAATTTTAAAACTATAATATGATTGTAAATTACGTACGAATGATAAGTCACGCTTTGCAGATCCAACTTAAGACATTGATAAGAAGTAATGCCTATGTCTAGGTTTTCGTTTTTTTAGGTCTTACAAAAATTATATATATAATAATATTTATTAAAAATTAGTATCAAATTAAGAATAATTATTATCAAAATAATGATTTATAATAAAAGGACGGTGTAAAATATTTTTTATTATGAGTACATATCTTATTTTCTTAATTTTTAGTTACAATTTAAGATAATAAGTCAATTACTATATTTAATAAATAGTATGTTTCTAAAAAATATTATTATTATTATTATTTGTATATATAACTTATAGAATATTATTAGTTTTGGTATAAAGGAGTTTTCAAATTAAAATTAATAAAAAAGATTCTCCATACATATATATCTTTAAAAAGTTGAATTATTTAGTTATTTTATTATAATTCTAGTCTACAAGCATATGCAATTTCTGGGACAGGTTAAATAATTATGTCCACAAACACTGACCACCACTCTCATTTTTGCAAATTAAAGAAAACTCGAATTTAATTTGAAATAAAGTATATTTTCCCATGAAAATGGGACGGTCAAACAAATACTTATAGATCTATATTTAATTGTGATGCATAGACAAACTCCGTTAGATTTCTTTTTAGCAATTAATTTCGAGATTTTGTTTAATGGACATAACGTCTCATCTTTACTTTCTTTATCATGTTTTTATGGATTAGAACAAACACAATACAATTCATTTAACCACTTTGAGTGATTCTCGGTCTAAACGAAGATTCTTTCGGGTTGATAATAGAATCACAACATAATAGACTCATTCAAATCGATACAAATAAGAATTTTATGAGATCATTGTTATTATTTTTTTCACTTTAATAACAAAAAGTTCCAATGGATTTAATGAAATAAATAATTTAACAGTTTTATGATAGAATGTAAAACATTTGAGTTACATGTTTCTTTTTTGCTAAATTAAAGGGAATGAAAAGTAAAAATCAGCTGAAATTAGCAATTTCATTCTTTTGAGGAAAAATGAATCTGCAGATGTCGGAAGTTTAAGAAAAAAACACGGAATTGTATTGAAGTTATTATTTTGATAAAAAAGAATGTTGAGGATAAATATGTATGTTTGAGATCCAATCTATTATGTAATTAATTTAATTTTAATAATATATTATTTTTATTTCATTATCATATTTATTATTTGACTAAATAGTTTATTTAATAATTTTTAAATATTATTAGATATTTGTTATTATGATTGAGATTATCATAATGAAAACAAATGTTTTATAATTTTAATATAAATTGTTGTTATGATATAAAACATTAGAACATCAATAATATGAATAAATCAATACATATACAATGATTTTATTGAATAAAAATTAATAAATTATATTTATTAACTTATATATTTTTTTTTATGAATAATTTATATATATAGATGATATAGATGTAATCATATTGGACTAAGTTAATTGAGTATTTTTTAATAACTAATATTACTATAAGAAAAAATGTCACAATTTTCTTTGAGATGATGTTATCATGATAATTAATAAATTATTTATTATATTTTAATTTTAAATACGTAATTTCTTATATCATTTGAATGGAAATTAAACATAATTAAATATCAGTAAAATTAATAATTGATATGAAGAAATTTATTAATTCTTAATAATAAATTTCAACTTTATAATAAGATTAAGACTTGGTTAGAATAATTGAATGAATTCACTTATTAATTAATTATTATATGTTGATTAATTAAACTTTGATAGTAATACCCATACTTTTTAGAATTAATCTAGAATGGTAAATGATATGGAAAAAACATATTATATTACTCTTCTAATAGTCAGTAAAGATAAATAATATTATTTTATAATATTTAAACATTAAAAAGTATGGTTAGAAACATATTTAATTAGTGAATATTTATTATTACTTTAGAATTAAATATAGAATTACACACAAACTTAGTATTTAATATCTGTTTAAGAAATTATTTTATTATTTGATTATTAAAATAAATATTTAATTTTATCAAATAAATAATTTTGTTAACAAAAAATATAAATAATATAAAATAAAGCAAAGTAAATTGAATTTAGTACGAGCATGTGTGAGCATCTCATATTAGAATTAGTCAAGTTTGTTTCAAATGACTCCAAGAAATAATTATGGGAAATGGATAGTCAACTATTTTTAAATGCATTTAAAAATAAGACAAAGTGAAAAGAGTAATAAAAAATAAAAAGATATAATCTAATCAGTTTCCTGTTAATGTGGTTTAATGGTTCCTATATAATAGGAATATTAGTGTTCAGTATAGTGGATAAAAGAACATTCTACTCAACACATCATATAAGCTACATTGCACCCTCTCTTCTTTATTTTATTTTATCTGTATAGACTAAATACTGAGTATTTATAAAAGAGTTGCTTTATTTTTATTTTTGTTTCGCTAAACAAAGAGTTGATAATAAAATTGATATCGGCACTAAAGTCTTCGCGAAATCGAAGAAAGAAGTGATAGTTCAATTCCATAGTTGATATCAGAGTACATAATTTTAATTTTTTATAATATTTTTTTTATTATTGTAGTATATTTTGAACATTTTTTTTCTATACTGTGTTGTGACAATTGTCTTTAACTATCAATTGGTATCAGAATTTAAAGTTGTTTTCTGTTAAAATTATATTTCTCAAATACTTGGTATTGCATGTCAATGATTGTTTTTTCTTTTAATATTTTCATCACATCTAAATGAATTATGTCTCACCATCAATGTGTGATGTTTTTTTTTTGGGTACACATAATCGCGGTGTAATATATTAACATATAAACATATAGTTATTATATATTTGATATATATTAGTGGATGAGTTCCTAGTTTTATGTCTTTGAAACTATATACGAAGAGGGAAGAGTAATTTTAAAAAAATATTATTTATTCTTACCTTTTATTCTTTTTAATTTAATAATTAAATATAAATTATTCATTATAATTTTAATGAAGAAAAAAGAACAAAAAAATTCAAGACCAATAATCTCTAAAAAAAATTACTCATTACAATTGTTACATTAAAATAAAATAAAAAAATAAAATATTAAAATAATGATTAATTTTTTTAAAATTATTCTTAAAACACAAGTATGCACATCCATAAACACTTACACACATTGTATGTACACACAATTTATTTATATTATTATATTGGTAAACATATAATTTATTTGAATTATTATATTATTAAACACACATAATTTATTTAGATTATTATATTAATAAGTACACATGATTTATTTAAATTATTATATTAATAAGCACAATTTATTTAGATTATTATATTGGTAACATATACATAATATATGTTATCAATATAATAATCTAAATAAAGTATGTGTATGTATTTTATTATATTATTTAATTACATGCTACTATCTAACTGTGAGACAGACGCATAGTTTAAAAATAAATTGGGGGTATTTGATGTAAATTATTTTATTTATTTAGCAACAAATAACTTGACCTGCAATTAATTATAACATGTGATGCATATTTAAAATTAATATATACTAAATATTTGTACTGCATGGGGGAGTATGAAAATTAATTTTACAATACTAACAGGAGTGACTTGACAAATAGGAAACAATTTGGTATATAAATAATTTTACCTTTTATATTTGATATATTTTGCCGTAAAACATGCAGGTTGATAATCAAGTAGCTTGTTCATATTTTAAGAAAACTAGTGGGTTGCAACTAAAAAAATAAATGTTTCTTAAATTGTTATATTGATATTGTATTTAGGTTGCGGTGGAAATAGTTTATTATCTTATTCTATAAATACTTTTGGTAATGTTTAAAAGAGTTTACAAAATTATTTTGTGATTGATATATAAGATGTTTTTAGTTTATTTTTATAAACTCTTCGAGATAAATTATATAAATAACTTGCATAAAATTTATAAAAAGATTCAAATATTGACAAGATTAAATATATAGAGTGTGTTTATTTTATTTTTATTTTTTTATTTTAAATTAAATATTTTATTTTTTTGTTTATTCATCTAAATTAATATAAATATTAACTTCTACATAAAACTAATTATGATTATTTTTTGCTAGTAATTTAATTTTATTTATTTTATATATTTTTTTATTTCTCATTCTAAAATATAATTTAATTAAATAAATTTAGATTTTTATATGTTGTTAGTAATTTCTTTTATATGTTATTAGCAATTTTTATATGTTTCATTTTATAATAGTATGCATTGGTTGATCTTTTATAATGATTTATTATTATTTTATACTTGTATTTATTTATACAAGTGAATGGTAATTTTTTTTAAGTTTATATTATGATTTTAAGATATATATATATAGAGAGTAATGCATCCAAATACTTTAAAATTATGTATTTGCTAATCAACATGTATATCCAAATGTAAAGAATTTTTGAATTTTAATAATAAGTATTTATTGAATAAGATCTTTATTAAGATGTTTTTTCCAAATTGACTCTGAGTGGAAATTTGATTTACTTATATACTCATTCTTATTTGATGTGCAAAATATGTTATGATATAATGTAAATTTTTGTTACTTGCTTTAATATCTGACACGACTTCTTTATCATTTCGTGAATATTTAAAAAGAAAAAATAGGTTGAAGTTAATTACAATGACTCATAATATGGTATTTTTTTTCTATACATAAAATATTGATCGATATTATTGATAAGTTTGCTATGATTATACCAGACTTGAATGATATTGAAGCAACCAAAGCTTATAGAAGTACTTAGGAGAATCTTAGTGTCAAATGCATCATTCTAGCCTTATAAGTTCTAAGTTTTGGAGCAAATATTAAAATGGATCCATTTGCAATAATCAAATGTCTTAAGAAGATGTACAATGAACAAATTATATATAAAACTTTGTTTAGGTCTTCATTAGCAACAAATGTTCAAGTTGGATTCTATATTTTGAAAATGATTTATCTTATATAATGACTTGAGAAATTAGGATGTACACTTTTAAAAGAACTTTTTAAAATATAAAATAAATGTAATATGGATTGACTTGAAAAAAAAACAGAAATGTAAAAGAAGATTACGTGTATATATATAAATCTTTTGAATTGAATGATGATGCGACTAAATCCAAACACAGGTAAAATGTATTTATAATTTTGACTTGAAAAAATAACTAAAGTATAAAATATTTGTATGTCTTTTTTTAAGAATATTATAAAAGAAAATGGAATGTATCGTGCATGGGAGGAGAGTGTAATAGTGTACAAAGAGAATACATAGATTTTTATAAACTTTAAACATGTATTTTAATTAATTAAAAATACTTTCACTTAAAAAAAAAAAGACAACCCAACAAACCGTTGAGATTGGTATGTGTTAGTTCAGGCAAAAGAGCTTCGTTATTATTCTTAAGAAAAGTTTTGAATCAATTTTGTAAACAAAATCTTAACCACAATGAACCCAAATTAAAAAAAAAAATTGCAATTTAAAAACGCTAACAACATCTAGAACACCTTGAAGAATCTACCTGCTAAATGCAGAGCATAATTTATTCATATAAGACAGTTTTTTTTTCTGTGTTTTCACCATCATTACATATTAATATTGTTGAATGTGTGGGTATACAGTGTTTTTCTTTTATCATTTATGCATACATAATAATTTACACATAGGACAGTTTTCTTTCATTATTACATATTGTTGGATGTGTGCCTTGTCGTCGTTTTTTTTTTTCTCTCTTTTAGTTAGTTATACTTTTTGTTATGATATTTTTGCACATGTTTGATTTTAATTCTTTAGTTTTCACTTGTTCATATTTAGTCTTCATAATTTTTTAAATTATTTAAATTAAAATTTTCACTTCAAAATTTCATATAATAATTTTAAAATGCCATAAAGATATGATATATCATTGATTTATATAAATGTATAAGGGAATATAATATTAAATAAAATGTTATTTTTATATTTATTTATATTTTTTATTAACTTATATAAATCAATTAAATGTTATGTTTTTATTAGATTCTTGTTAATTATTTAATAAAATTTAGAGGTGAGAGACTTTATTTGCACATTTAGAAAATTAAAAAGATTAAATTTGAGTTTTTAAATTAAAAGAATCAAAATGACAAATAAGTTACAATATACAGACAAATATTTAATTAAACCTTTTTTTATTGTTTATACATAATTAATATTAAAAATTATACAACAATAGCTAATAATAATAACAATGAAGTTAAAGTGGCATATACTAAGTGGTAATAAGAAATAAAATTTATTACGTTTGGTATAAATTTTAAGATAAGAGAGAAAAAGATGGATAAAGAAAGGGCTTATCAGTGTTATGAAAATTGGATCCAACAGTTGGTCTGACTGGAAAATCAGTTATTTGGTCTAGTATTCAAAGACCAAATAAATGAGAGGGATTGAACTTGAGAAAATTTGGTTAAAGATTTAGATAATCGATCAAAAAATTGGTAAGATTTTTTTTGGTTAATCAATGAAAAATATTTAATACTATATTATTTTGATTTTCCTTAAAATATTGAAAAATTAGCCTAAAGTATTTTTATTTTATATGTAAACGTATTATTGTTATTTGAATTTTGTGTGTACTTTAAATATTAAGAATTTTAATTATTTTAATTATTTAATTAAATATTATTATTTTATTAATTCATTCACAATTTAATCATTAAATCTTAAATAAATTTTTAAAAATAATTTTATTAAAAAATATTACATTTTATTCATTTGATGAGTGATTGGAGTCATTGGTACTTCAATATGTCTACTTATATTCTTTTTTTTTTTTTTACTTTTATTTAACTTTCAATTTTATTTCTATTTAAGTTTTCCTTTAAATAAAAGTAAAAATCAACATCTCTATTTGTACTCTCTTGTTTTTTTAATATTTCCCTGATTTAAATTTTTAAAAGAAATCAAAATTATTTAAATTTACTTCCTTTCTATGTTTCATGAAATACTTAAAAATGAAAAAAATAAAAAAAATGTTTTTTTTATTTTCACAAAATAAAAAAATATAATTGTGATGGAATAATTTAATTGGTGAAAGATCTTTAGTAACATGTCCACTAAATGAATATTTTATTTAATAAATATATTACAAAAAATTAAACTAATAAAATTTTTATTTATTAGAATATTGGATGTAACTTCGAAAGTAAATAAAAAAATACAAAATACAAACATATTAGAAAAATAATTAGATAAATTGAAATTTAAAAACAATAGACTAAGAAAGGTGACAACAAGGGATAAGATGATTATCATTTTCTTTATATAAAACAAAAATAAAAGTTTAAACGTACACTAGTCAATTACAATCTTATAACTTCTAATTTTAGTAGTAGTTAATGATAACAATATTTTAATAATTTAAATTCTACGTTTATAAACAATGATTATAAAAAAATATTAATATAAATATAAGTCATAACATAATTCATCATATTATTATTATAATGTAAATTAAAAAGGAAAAGACATGAGTGATATTTTTTTCTCCTTCTTTTCTTCTTTGTCGTGATTTTATTTTGTATTTCTATTGATAAAAAATAGTATTTTTTTAAGTATAAATTTTATGATATAATATTTGTATCTTAAATAAGTTATTTTTTATAAACCAAATTATATTATCATAAGGATAAATATTTTTATTTTATGTAAATAATATAAAAAAAATCACTAAATACCTGCTGGTGGAAAGTTTGGATAGTTTAGATGAGGTTCTAAGTTGAAATCTCACTATCATAATTTTTGTGTATATATTTATTTTAACAAGACTTTAACAAATTTCTTAATTTTTGATTAAAATTAGGCTTAGTTTCTATATTTTAAGAACAATGATTTTAATCTTTGTATTATTTTTTTTATAATTGGTGAATTCCATCCCTCACTTTAACATTCTAAGTGTAGTAAAGAGAAACAAAATTCACAATTATTAAAAATACGAGATGTAAAATTGTCATTGTAATTTTTAAAGAATTAAAATATATTTGACCTAAAATTGAAGAAGTTATAACTAGTATTTTAACATATATAGTGCACACAATGAACATGTATTTATATATAATTAAAATGTATAATGAATAAATATTTTAAATATATAAATTATATTATAATTAAAATTTTAATAAATAAATATTTTAAATGTATAAATTATATTTTATATTTATAATAAATAATTTATATTATGTTACAAGGTTATTTTTAACTATTGATACTTTTTAAAAAATTAAATTTTAATTTAGAAATAAATCTGAAAATAATAAATTAAAAGAATAAACAATCACAAGAATAAATATATAGATAAAGTTAGAAGGAGAGTTATTTGATATAATTGAGAAAATAAATTTGCTAATTGTTAAATCAGATTAAATCTAAAATTAAATTTAAGAAGTATATTTTAAATAAATAAAGGAATTAAAAAATTAAATTAAATACTAAATATATAAAATTAAAATAAGACACATAACTTAAAAAAAATTATACAAACTTTTAAAATATTTTTTTAATAATAACTCATAAAAATTCTCTTATTCAATATAAATATTTAAATTTATAATATATGAATAGTCATTATATATAAGCGTGTATGTTGGTATTTTTTTAAGAGTAAATAAGGTATTTAATTACTGATAATATAAATATAATAATATATATAATAAATTTATTAATTTTTAAAATATTTATCTTAAAAATTACAACAACGATAATTTTTGATTGATTAATAGTATAAATTTTATTACATGATAAATAAAAGTACAAAAATAATAAATTATACACAATTAGTGTAAAATAGAATTAATCGTGAAACGATAATTTATTATTATAATGTAAAATTATTTTACAATTTCATTATAAACCTTTACAATAATTTGCAAATACAAATAATCCATCATAAATAATGGCTAACAAAATCACCTCCAAAAGGAAGACATTTGGAGCATTCTTGGGGGAAGTAAACTGAGTCCCTAACTACAAACAAACTTCATCCATTTAGTAGAAGGAAATGAATAATAGAAAGAAAAAAGAAAACATATAAAGAAGAAAAACAAAAATGAGGAAGATCTATGAATTCTAAAATAAGGAAAAATTGTTGGTGAGGAAGCATGTCCGAAATTTCCCGATCTTAGAATTGTGTGACCGAGTCACAGCGTTGGATGCGGTGACGTGGGAATGAGGATAAGGTGGTGAAGCTTATCCACAACAATAAAAGTGGAGTGGGACCCACCCTTGTCACAAATTCAACCTTGTATGTTATCTCTCCTCTTCCCATAGTATGCCATCATCATCTTTCTCTAATTCTCTCCTACCCTTTAATCATGTTCTATCCACTCCACTAGGAATCCAATAAATAACTATCACCTTTATGTTACCTCTCATTAAAGACTGCAAAGTACCTATGCCAGTGAAATCACACTTTTCCTCCTCTCATCAAAGGTATTTAAAATTTTATTCTAACAAAAGTAATCTTAATTCAATGTAAATATAATACAGTAATAGTATAAAAAAATTACAAAATAGTTTAATTATAAATTACTATGTAGAATAAGATTATTATTTTTTATAATAATTATTTAAAATATTATATAAAATTAATTTTAATTAGTATTTTAGAATATGCTTGATGAATATTTATTTGTATATAATTAAAATTTATTAAAAAATAATTTTTAATATAAAATTTATATTATAATTAAATTTTATAATATATATTTAAATATATAAATTATATTTTAAATTTATAATAAATAATTTAAATTATGATATAAAATTATTTTTAAATGTTGACTATTTATTTTTTAAAGGGTTAAATTTAATTTAAAATAAAATAAAAAAATAGATTGAAAGAGATAGAAAAATAAATTTAAAATAAGAATAATAATTTAAAATAAATAAGAAAAGAAATGAATTAGTTTCTGTGAAATAGAAAAATAATATTAAAAATATACAACTGAGAGATCAAATAAAGAGAGTGAAAACTCAAATTATTTATTCTAATCTATAATATAAATATAAATTTATTAATAATATAAAATCTTTACATTGACAATATATTAAAACTAAACTCATTTTAACGCTAACTAAGTTTTAAAATACTTTATATTATATTATAGTTTAATCATATATTATCACCTTATTGGAGTAATATTGAGGCATGATGATGAAAGTTAAAATTTATATTAACACGGAAATATAATTAACAAATTTTATAACAAATTTGACCATTAAAAAACATTATCACTATGTCCTTCCGTCCTTGTTTACGTTGTACTCTAGTTTTAGGAGGACCATATTACAACTGTCTTTTTCAATAATTTTCATTTATTATATAATTTATTTTATAAGGAAAGGAAGGAAGGAGAATGTGATGGGAACGTGGGAGATAGAGAGGGTAACACTTTAACTTATCGCATTACACGTCATTTCTAACACGTTTTGGTGGTGACGAGTCACTATCACTAATTCACCAACAACAGCTACCACCTTTTGCTGGTGGTTAACCTACAACCACTGTTTCCACTTCAACCTTTCAATATATTTTATCTTCAAGAGTTAAATAATTTATATATATATTATTAGGTAAATTAGGAGATATATAAAGCTTGTACCAATTAATTTCTTTTGCGGAATCCATACTTTTGAGAGTAAAATAATTATATATTTAAATATGTGATAAAAAAGATTGATTTTTAACTCTGATATGTTAGGGAAAGTTAAGTCTTTAAATAGATTTTTTATTTTAAAAATAAGTGAGTAGTCTGAAAAAAAAAATTGTATGCTTCAATTCATACATAGAGGAAAAGAAAATCGAAGAAATTCCAACCAAATTGAGCAAGTAAATAGTATGAAAAGTCGGTTAATTTTAATTTAATTTTTTAAATATTTAAATTGTTTTGAATTTCAAATTTTCAATGAGATAAAAATTATTAATTTTAAAATAGTTATTTGTCGTCGTTAATACAACTATAATTCTTAAAAATTATATTAATGGTAATTTATGATTAAAATAAATATTAAATTCTTCAATTTTTTCTATTCTTTTTATGAAATATAAATAAAAAATGTTTACTTTATTTTTTTTTCCAATCCCTTTCGCTCTGCTGCATATGAATATACTTTTTGTTTTCTTATTGTTGTTAGACTTCATCATGGACCACTAAATTTATCTACACCACGTACGAAAATTTAGGTTCAAGTTGTTACAAAAAGTTTAAGTTCAAATTCGAATCCAGCCCAACGGGGTTTACATTTTGAAGGCCACCTTAAGTTTCGGAAAGCCCAAACTTAGATTTTAACCTCTTTAGTAACCTTAATTAATTAAGTTACTTGTACTATATATGACATTATTTAATTTAATTTTAAATATGGTTAAAATTATATTTAATCAATAAAATTTTAAATACATTTTAGTAAATATTTTTAAGAGACATTTATAAAAGAATATTTAATCTATATTATTTTAGCGTAAACAATCTTAAATATTTATAATATAAAGTTTTGTTCTTTAAAAAAAAAATTTAATGATTGTATGGTAAAAATTTTCTGAAATGTGTTACTCACTTTTGCAAGGTTTAATTATTAATCCTTATAATATAAATCTAATCTCACATTTTTTTAATAGGAAAATATTTTTTAACGTATTTTGTGTTTCGATTTAGCACATGGTTTCACTGATAATAACTCCTTGATTATTTTTATTTTGATAGCCTTAATTTTCACTATATATTTTTTTAATTTCCACTATATTGATTCTTAATATTTAAATTAATTGTATTAATATATTTATTTTGTTAATTTTAATACATGACATCGTATAAGTATATAAATAAAAAAATCATACTAAATTGATTTAATACATTAATTGTTTTAAAGACTTAAATTCACTTAATGATAACTACTGAGAAAAGATATTCATTTTCTATTTTTGTGTTTTAATACATTAATTGAAAGAAAATGATATTTTCTCAAAAGTTGATTTAAAAGAAAATAAATAAAATTGAAGATTAAGAATAATTAAGTATTAAGTATATGTTGTATTTTTTTATTACCAGGTCGGGTCGTTCAGCGCTTGTGCAAAATTCTTAAACCCAATATTTAACTTAATTACTTTGGTTTCACTTATTTATAATCCAATTTGGTATTTTTAGTTTAAGTTGATTGAATTGATCCAATTCATGATCACTCCAACTTTATCCCCTTACATAAACACCAATTTTAATTTTCTACACTCATTTATTTCCTTGCATTAACCCACCTTTGAAATAATTCAGTTTTTCATGATCCATTAATTCACTTTTTATTTAATAACTTAAATATATTTTTACTTATTATAAAATAAGCAAATTTTTATTTTGGTTATTAAAAAAAATTAATTGATTCTCATCTTTCTAAATTTAAAACAATTATATTTAGTCTTTATTATTATGTGATATTTATTAACTACTTCAATAGAAGGTCAAGAGACAATTATATGTCACACATATCTATTCGTGATTATGTTAACATGTGATATCTTAAAAAAAATTATATATCCCTAAAATAAATATTATTTATTTATGTAAAACGAATATTAAGGATTAAAAATAATGGTATCAAATTTTAGAGGGATGAAAATTAAATAAAATATTTTATAAGAACTAAAATTAAAATTTGTTTATTTTATAGGGACCAAAATTAGTGATTTTAAATTTTAGAATGATGAAAATTAATCAAAAAAAATTATAGGGACGAAAATCAAAACTCGCTTATTTTATAGGGATTAAAATTATATTTAAATCTTATTTAATATAGAGAAAATAAATCATGTAGTAATAGTATAAAGAAGTTTTACATTGTCATTAAATCACAAATCTCAATGTATGATAAGTTTGTTGACTTTTACAATAATTACTTAAAAGTTAAATCAATGATAATTTGTTATAAGGTGATAGTGTAAAACTATTTTACACTGATATTATCATGATTAAACTCTTTAACTTATTCCTTTCTAAAATATCTTTAACATGCAGTATCTCTTATGGTTTGTAAGTATGATGCTTATAATATACATGAATATAGTCATTGTTCTTAGTAGAAACATTCACATTTTTATAAGGTTTGTATATATTTTTAATTACTTCAACCTTTTTTTTAGGTCAAACTTAGAGTCCAAGCAATAAAATAAACATTTGATACATAAAGATATTCAATATTTTTATAAGAATTTAATATGCTAAAAATATCAAATATATTATTGTCATATTCAGAAACACATTTACTTGACTTTATTTAAGGGCAAGTTTATCACATTTTTCTTTGTCAAAAGTTACATACATGATGTACGTGAATAGTTACCATTTGTGAAAGATTGAATAAGCATTTCAAGCAATAACTCATCACCATTCATCCGTCCATGATACTTATATAACTAACTTAAAAAAAAAAAAAAAACTCTTAATCACATTGCACGTGCAATATGCATAGATTGAGGGACCATAAATCCATTTAGCAACACACAACTCACAAGTTTGGAAAAAAAGAAAAAAAAATCATAGTTACCATGCAACAAACATAAAGACTTAAACAATACATACAGCAATAAGGATCACACAACAACTGCATTGAAATTCAATAAGACCACAAATACATTTTGGAAAGAACAATACATTTAGTTGTGCGTCCAATCAAAAGCTCCTTTATTTAACTTTTGTATCTTTCTCAATTTTGACGTAAAAATTGGGACGAATGTGCATTAAAAAACATTGCTCCGAACACATTCGTGTCTTTTTTTTCCATCGAGAAGCTTGACATAACCTTTTCTTATAAACTTCAACCGATGATATTAAGTGAGGGTCGTGTATTTTTTTTTTTTTTTGACTTTGTAGATCTACAAAATTTATGCTTAGTTAATTTCCCAGTTGATAAATGACATCATTTGGTATTTTCTGCTCAACAGATTTTCCATTTAACGTGCTAAGTGAATAATTTCAATAGTCGTGACTAGCACTGATTGATCTTAGGATTAATATAATAAATATTTTAATAAGTGAAAGAACTAAAATGAGATTTTATAAGTTAGGATTAGATTAAAAGAAGCATATGAAGTCGAAAAATGGTGATTTACTCCACTTAACACTATCTAATTGCTATGACAATAATGAATTTTGAAATGAAAAATTTACTAACAGAAGGATTAAGCTTAAAAAGTGCGAACTACATTTCTTCGTAGCTTGCATTATGTAATTTAATGCCATCAATACTCCTATTACTTACAGCGAGAGGACTTTCTCTAGTGAGCTTGAGGAACCATTAGAAGTTGTTACCTAGATGGTCATGTCATGTACGCTTAACATAAAAATGTCAATGGAAAATAACTTAATAATCAATTAAATAATTGGAAAAGAAATATTATTACACCCAAAAATAGCCATAAAAATCAACAGAGATAGTTACTATCATATCTTAATAAATAGAGTTGTTTCAAAAAAGTAAGTTTTTTTTAAGCTAATCAAAATGTAATTGTTTTACATAAATTATTTTGGTTAAATATATTTTAAATTCTTATAAATATAACTTAATTTAGTTTTACTCCTTACAAATTTTTTTATTATTTTAAAATTGTTTACATTGACTTAACGTTATTTTTTAACTTTTATCATTAATTATAGTTGTTTAATATTGATATGATTAACCAAATAAATAATATTTATCAAAATAATTAAGATAATAAAGAATATTTTAAATTAAAATAATTAAATTATTTTAATTACTTAATTTAATTATTTAATATTTATTATTTTATATAAATAAGATAATTATATATTTTTATTTTTTAATATATTATGAACAGTAATTCATTTTGATAAAATAATAAAACACAATGATGATAACAATGTTAGAAGTTAGAACCTAGAACCTTACGATAACATAGTGATTTTATTGTTTCAATATTATTTTTATTTTTCAATTTACTAATTAACTTTTAATATAATATTTTATAAATATAATTTATTTAGATATTTTTAATTTAATATTAATATTTTTTCATATTATTTTTACATTTTAATCTATTTATTTTGATTGATAGTAAAATAATTTACTTTTGGTATTATATTTTATATCTTTAAAGATAAAATTAGTGCTTAAGATATATTAAGAAAATAAATTATATTTTAAGTCAAAATTAATAAATTAAAATATAAAAATAACAAAAAATAATATATTAAAACCAAATTATAACAACATAACTAAATTATATTGTTTAAAATACAAAATTTAAAATAAATTAACTAATTGAAAAGTAAAAATAATATGAAAAATAATAATTATTATTACTCATAATATATTAAAATTAATTATATATAACTTTATAAAATAATAAATACACTAATAAATTAAATTGTACACTTAAAATAATTTAATTATTTTAATTAATATTATTTTTTTGTGTTAGTCATGTCAACACTAAATTAACTTAAATGAATAAAAAACTAAATAAAACACTATAAAATGTTAGAAATCCAAAAACAACAAATAATTTAAAAATTTACATAAATTTAAAATATATTTAAACCATCTTTTATATCCTGCCCCCTAAAATTGCCTTAACTACGGGTAGCTAATAACAAGAAGTTAATTAGTGATAGCTTGACTGGAGTCAGATGAAACAGGACTCTATTTCTATTTTTAATAAAGGTTTTGAATTCAGGTGTATTGTATTTAATAGAAAATAAGAAGGATTTTTTGTAGGTTTTTAAAATAAAATAGATTTTAGCTTCTTTTAAATAAATTTAAAAACAATAATTTATCAAATATCAAATATAAAAATAAAAATAATTTACTTAAATAGAGTATTCTTAGATCCGTAGGAGATGAACTGGACACTGAAATGGATCATAAAATCTTTTAACAAAATGGAAAGATTATATTACTTAAATAAAATAGTTTAAAAATATTATTAATTTAATTACTCAAATAAATTATATCTAATTAATTACATTAATTTATATATAAATTATGTTTTCATAGAATGAAAGTATTAAAATATTTATATTGTTAAAAATGTGTTTAAATTCTAAAGTATTTTTAAAATACAATTTTTTTATTAAAATACTATATCTTAATTATTGCTACTATTAGTGAAATTACTAAATAATTTATAATAAAAATAAATTTATTTAATTAAATTATAACTAATTTATTATAAATCAAAGCTACGTGTTTCGACGATCGAAATTAAAGCGCAGACACAATCTCAAACAGAAATGCTGCTATGTCAATAGAATCTGATCGCTGCTATGTATAGCATTTCCAGATTGTATAAACCGGAAATACTAGTTAAAAGCATTAGTATACTAAATATAAAGGTAGCAAATACATATTGGCATTGAGCAAACGGGAAAAAACATTCTTGTCCGCAATTTTTTTTTTTTTTTCATTTTAAAAAATGAGTATACATCTAACGAGGGACAGGGGCATCAAGGGAATGAATATAATGATAATGAATAGGAACAGCTAATTTTCCAATGACAATCTAATTTAAGCTATCCTAAAGACTTCTATGATTCAAAGAACAAACCTTAAGAAGTAATGCCTGCAAATGATTTTTAAAGCAGGTTGAAATCAATTTCAAGAAACCACTGCTTTAAATTATGATATATATATATATATATATATGCCTTGTGATGCCACCCATGTCCAATTGTCCATTCTAAAAGTAGGACAACTGGATAAAAAATGAATCGTTTTAGCACCTCCTAATAATATTCGCAGCGTTCATGCCGATCTCTTTTTTAGTTTGTTCGCACACGGGGACATCTCCAATGTACATGTCAAAGAAAGCCCCTGCAAGTTAAAATATTAGATCACGAGTTCAGACAAAAGAAATACAGAAATTCAAATTGGTGCGCAATGCCAGCACATATGTTTGAACATGACTTACGACACAAATCTTTGCTGTGGACACTTCCTATCTGATTGCCACTAACTGTACAGGTAAAGCAAACACATTCAGTTAAAACATCAGAGAGACGACAGACCATAAAGATGGGTTTAATCCCTGTCTTTTACCCTAAGGCAAACAGTATAAACATGATTTGAAAAGTCAAATACGTGTTGGCAAATATTACTCACTTTTAGTGATCAGACGTCCATCAACTGTTCGTTTGAACTCAATTACTGTTCCCTGCAACATTGCAATACATCTAATGTAACTCTGACATCATTAGTAATTTAGTATAGCAGAAAAGGAACATAATGATAAATTATTTACCAAAGGTATTGGGATGTTCTCTGTGAAGTATGAACCGAATGTCGTTATGCAATTAAAGTCCGTGGAAGGATTTGTCTGACCAAAAATGGGGTTCAAAGGAAGTTAGAATTTAGAACTAATCCAGTGTAGAAACAACAAAAAATCATTTTCCTAGAGGTAGAGTACCTTCAGTAATCGAGCTCGAAGTGATTTTTCAAAAGCACTGCAACCAAGAATACAAAAAAAAAATAAAATTAGTTGCCTGTTGCTTTGCCATTTTAATTTTATAATCAATTATATAAAAGCAGCACCACTACATTAGACGAGCATCAGACCAGTTCTTTTATAAATTTCATCAATGGTTCCAAAAATTACTTAAATCTAAATCAACCAAATCATGTTCTAATTCAAAGGTGGTTCAGCAAATTCTTAGCGGGAAAAGGAACAAACATCTCAATATTGGTACATCAAGATTTGTACAATCTCAAGATGCAAAACTGAGCGCAATTATTTGGACTTCAGAAACATGCCAAAATATTGTTTGAAGACTACACCAGCACTTTTAAGACTAAATATTTTTTATAGGAAAAAAGAAAGTTTATCAGAGACAAAAGGAATAATGAACAAGCATGAGAAGATATTCTAAACAAAGTGAAAGAATGCCAAATGCCCAAACCTAATTGGTAAAAAAATAATTTAAAAATCACAGCTTAGAAATAAAATTATTACTTACTCTTTCACGCTGTTAATTTTCATACCCCTGCAATTTACAACAAGCCTAATTGTCATATTGATATCCTCCCTGCAATGGTAGAAAGCACAACAGTTCCATTAAATTAAGATTAAATACCAAAAAAAAACACCAACCAAATTGTTTCTTTTAAGTTTGCAAAGCTAAGAAGTAGACAATATTTATTCAAATCCAGCTTGAGGATATCCAATTGATTAACTCAACCTGGCCCTTTATATTACCTATAATGTTCATAGAACTCCACAAATTTTCACATATACTTGATAATGATCAATATGATTAATTGTCATCACCAGCAAGAGAAATCTTTCCCTCGATAAAATTTTACAGATTATTAAAAAAAGAAAACATATGATGTTTGAGACCTGAGAAGATCCTTGTAGAAGTCATGACGATTATTCAGTTCATCAGCAGAAATTGATGCATATTTTGGCCCCAATTTCTCACAGAGGGAGTAAGGATGAATATCTGTTAAAGACCAAATGTGACTCAATAATCGGGCACTTTTGCTAATAATATTACACAAGATGCATCAATAATAATTCTTGTTCTCTTCAAAATGAAGGAGAAAATAATTAAGTAATCAAGAAACTTACAAAATCCAAACGCATAGACCTTCAGTGACTTGATTTTAACAATTGTCATGGTTCTGGATCCTGTTCCAACCAGGACCTGAAGCAGATTTAATTGATCAGTTTATGTAAAAACAGAAGGTAAATATGGTATATCAACAAAGCATTTGGTAACACCATAATAGGCCAATAAATTCAACTCAAGGAATTGGAAAATGGAAACTAATACAAGTTTCTGGATCACACAACTGATAATTCATAGATTACTACATATCATGCAAGGAATTGAGAAATAATTTTACTATTCTCATACCCAATTACCTATCCCACAAGTCACCACATAGGGTTCATGGATGAGTTTGACTAACTAGAAATTAGTTGGTTGGTAATCAGTTGTTTTTGTAACAATAAGTCGATCCGTGACTTAGTAAATTTCAGTTTCTCCTAATTTGGTGTAAAAGAAACTATGTATTAATTGATTGAACAATACTATTTATAATCTTTATTTTATAGGATAAATGTAAACTGTTTAAAGATAACATAAATAACATAAAAAAATAAAAGATAACTATAAAAATAAAATGAGATATTTACAATATCCTAATAAGATATGCATGATATTTTAATGAGATATTTATGATATCCTAACAAGATAATTATGATATTTACAACACTCTCCCTCAAGTTGGTAAATGTATATCAGTTATTCCTAACTTGTCATTGAGTTTCTAAAATCTAGTAGCAGGAACTCTCTGGTGAAAACATCTCCCACTTGAAACATCGTAGGAACATATTATGTGATTATAAGTCCACTGACAAACTTCTGTTTAATGAAGTGTTGATCAATCTCTATATGTTTTTGTCCTGTCGTATTGGACTAGATTATGGGCAATACTTATAGTTCAGTTGTTGTCACATAACAACTTCATAGGTCCCTCATAAATAATCTTCATCCACAATCTTTCGCATATACCGTGTGCTATGTGACTTGAAATTCTACTTCAACAATACACCGAGCAACCACATTTTGTTTCTTGGTCCTCCATGTTACTAGATTTCCTCCTAGAAACATACAATATCTGAAACTGGATTTTTTATCTACAACTAATCCTACATATTGCATCTATATATATCTCCATGGACAATGTACCTTCTTTCCTAAACAACAGTCCTTTTCTTGGACTCGCCTTCAAATACTAGAAGATCCTTTCAATTGCCTAAAGGTGTCTTTCCTTGGGATCATACATAAATTGACTGACCACACTAACAACATAGACAATATCTGACCTATTGTGAGAAAAGTAGATCGATTTCCCTACCAATCTCTGATATTTGGACTTCTCTATGGTTGGATTTTCTTCACACCCAATCCTATGGTTCTATTCAATAGGTACCCCTAAGGTCTTGCATCCCAATTTTCCTATTTCTTTAAGGAGATCGAGGACATACTTTCTTTGGGAGATGAAGATCCCTTGTTTGGAATAGGCAACCTTTATCCCAAGGAAGTAGTTCGGCTTTCCTAACTCCTTCATCTAAAATTATGCTGTCAGCTTCTCTTTCAGAGTTAGTTTTTTAATCTCATCATCACATATAATGATCCTATCGTCTACATAGACTAGAAGAAGAGTAGTTTATCATCAAAAGAGTGTTTTATGAAGAGAATATGATCACCTTAACTTTGCCTATATCCTAGGGATATCATGACTTAAGCAAATCTTCCTAACCATTCTCGGGGAGATTGTTTAAGTCTATACAATGCCTTTTTGAGTTTGCATACTTGTTCTTTTCGTTATGGGAATAGAATCCTAGGAGAATCTCCATGTAGACTTCTTCTTATAGATCCAGCCAAAATTGGCGGCTAAGAAAGGAATAATTCTTACCATATTCATCTTTGCTACAGGGGCAAATGTCTCCTCATAGTCTATTCTATAAATTTATGTATACCCCTTAGCAACCAATCTTGTTTGGTATCGATCAAGGGTCCCATTAGATTTACACTTCACAATATATAACCATTTGCAACCTACATCTCTTTTGTCTTTGGGTCTGTAAACAATCTCCCAGGTTGAATTTTTCTCTAATGCCTTCATCTCTTCTTTCATGACTTGAACCTAATTCTCATCTTTCAGAGCTTTCTGTACTAACGTAGGTGTTTTGATAACATCAATGACTGCAATAAAACTGTACAAGAGATGATCATTATACACAAATTGAGAAATAGGATACTTAACACATTATCATTTCCCTTTCCTCAAAACAATAGGCATGTGATCAGTAACATCCTCAATTGGGGTACTCGGGGATACTTACCTCTGACATATCATCAGTATCCTCCCCAATGAGATTCTCAGGGATACTTACCTCCAGCTCGGAGAATTGGACTTGTCATGGGACCAGAGTGGGTTTCTCCCACCTTTGGTATTGCTTTCCATATTATAGATCTTCCTCTCCCTCTTCATTGTGGATCTTTTCAGTGATAAGTTCTTTAGGGGTGACTTCTTGAACTTGAACATTATGAGTAGGAAAAGGTAACAACTTGATGACAAACTCGACTTCTAAACAACTCCCCCTAAAGTGGAGGGTTGACAAAAAATGTATATTTCATGAAAAGGTAACATCCATTAAGACAAAGACCCAGCGACTGGGAAGGTTATAACACTTAAACCTTTTTTATTTGAGGGATAACCAATACAAACACATTTGATAGCTCTAGGATCTAACTTCCCACGATATGGATTGTAAGAATGGACAAAGGCAATATACCCAAAGACATGACTTGGTAAGCTTAACATTAGGGAGAAAGAAGGAAATAAGAATAAAATATGTTTAATTAGACTAATACCGTTTAAGACATAAGTGGGCAACCTATTGATGAGACAAGTAGCAGTTAGAACAACTTCTTCCTAATAGACATTATGAATAAACACTCGAAAAGAAGAGCGCTCTAGCAACCTCAAGGAGATGATTGAATTTTCCTTTTTGCAACCCCATTTTATTGAAGAGTATTCACACACGTTAGTTCATGAGTCACACCATTATCTTTAAGAAATTTGGAAAACTCAAGATTTACCAATTTTATAACATTATTTGACCGTAGTCTTTTAATATATTTACCAAATTGGTTTTTAACAAGATGGAAAGAATCGACAAATATTTGACAAACCTCAAATTTGTTTCATAAGAAATATTCATGTCACACGAGTATAATCATCAATAAATAATACAAACCACTTAGTCTCGATATAGAGTTACTAGTTGCCCCCCACACATCATAGTGAATAAGGTCAAAAGGAACAAGACTTTTATTTTTACTAGGAGAAAATGTTGCATGATGATGTTTTGAAAACTGATAAACATCACAATGAAAAGACATGACAAACTTTTCTGTAAATAAATGTGAAAATATTGTCTTAAGTAAACTAAACGATAGATACCCAAGACGTTTATGGTAAAGTCAAATTTGAGAAGTTGTCTAAGTTTCTAAGGTTGTCCTTTGACTAGAAGGCAAATCCTCCTTATTGGGTTGCTACCTATTTTTGTATGTTGTAAGTAGTATAAACCACCCTGTTCTTTAGCAATTCCAATCGTCCTCCCTACTACAAGATCCTGAAAAACACAGTGAGAATGAAAAAATGTTACTGCATAATTCCAATCAGTTTAGGAACATGAAGAATATTATGTAGAAATAAAGAGGACCAAAGTTGGACATTGCAGATCCAACAATAAGAAGATGATCTCCATTAGCAATAGTAATGAGTTGTTTTTTGGATGCTTTAGAGTATGATGTAAAGTGTGAAGGAAACAAGGTCATATAATCTTATTGCCCAGAGTCAAGGATCCAAATGCTTTGTGGAATTGAAGAAGAAATATTGAAGGAACCCTTACCCTTCATGGTCAAGGCACATGAGCTAGGGAGCTTACTTGTTGAGTTTAGGACAGCTCGGAGGTGGTTCATCTCCTCCGAGGTGGTTCATCTCCTCCTTACTAAAAGCTTGAATAATTTGGTAAGTTGTGAGGCAGAAGGATGTTCAACTACATTCTCACTGAGCTCGTTTGATTCATTCGTGTTTGAGTTAGACCTTTATTTCCACCATTCATTTAAGAACTTTCTCATTACCATAAAGCTTGTAATAGGTATCCTTGGTATGTCATGGTCGTTTGCAGTACTTGTAGTATTCCCCACGACTGCTCTTTGTGGAGGGTTTTCCTTTGGAGATTGACCTTTTTGTGGAACGTTTTCCTGTCACCATGACAAATTCTGTGTTGGAGCTTTCTTTATCAAGCATGATTGATTGTTGGGTCTCTTCACCTTGCACAGTAGAAAATACCTCAGACAAAGAGAGAAGCTTCTCCTTGCCTAGAATTTGAACTCGAATGGGATCATATTCAGAATTCAAGCTATGGAGGAACTTAAAGATTCTCCTCCTCTCAATGAGCTCGATGTATGCAATAGAATAAACTTTGCACATCTTCAATCCTTGGTATTGGTCCAACTCGATCCATAACCCGTTCAGAATACCATACTACTATATTATCGAAAGGGTTCATTCTCTAAAGTTGAAGATCCTGCTTTCAATATCATAGCAAGAAGCAAAGTCATTTTTATTGAATGTCTCAGTGAGATTCTTCCATACCTCACAAACGGAAAAATAAAACATATAACTTCAACTTATTTCTAGAGTCATAGAGTTCCATAGCCATGTCATAATGAGAGAATCCTCATTATCCCATGCTTCAAACTTTGGATCATCTCTAGGTGGGTCACCTCCTTCAATATGACTCAACTTCTTGTGCCCTTTGAGAGAAGTACTAACATATTGTGCCCATTGTAGATAATTGCGACTATCAAGTCGAAAGGAACCTACTAGATTCAGAAGTTCACTAGGTCCAAGATAACGATTTTGTCTTTTGCCATTATCACAAATCATTGGTAAAGGCAGAGAAGACTTTGATGAGTCCGGTGCCAACATGTGGGTCTCGCCAAAAGGTAGCGGTTCACCTGAATGAAACAGCAAAAACAAAGCTCCCAAAGATTGGGAGCTCTGATACCAAATTGGAAGTAAAAGAAACTATGTATTGATTGATTGAATAATACAATTTATAATCTCCCTTTTATAGGGTAAAGATGAATTGCTTAAAGATAACATAAAAAATAAAAGATAACTATAAAGATAAAATGAGATGTTCATTATATCTTAATGAGATATTTATGATATCCTAATAAAATTTATGATATTTACAACACTCCTCACAATTCACTCTCTTAGCAACCAAGTTTTCCAACATGGTAGTATAGCCGTGTCATCCTTTTCTTTTCTTCTTTTTGTCTTTTTTTTTATTTCCTTAAAAAAATTATCCAAAATTGTCCTTCATTTTCCCTTGGTCTCGTACTTCCATCTACCTCTCTTGAGAATCAAATTCCTCATTCAATTTTATTTCCTAAAGATAAAATGTATCATGTGCCTCCTAAAGTCTTTGGATGTGTATGTTTTGTTCATGATGTTTCTCCAGGTCGTAATAAACTTTCTGCAAAAGTAATCAAATGTGTGTTTCTTGGATATTCTCGTCTTCAAAAAGGGTACAAATGTTACTCTCCATCCACAAAAAGACATTATATGTCAACTGATGTTTTGAGGAAACTATGTTCTTCTCCACCAAAGATGATTTTGACTCTATCCAACAAGCTCTACCAATTCCATATCTTAGTTCAGCAGAGTCGTCATCCTTTCAAACATATAATCAAGACATACTCCAACCTTCCTCTTCTGTTCATTCTCAAGCCGAACTGTCTCCACCTTCAATGTCCACATGTCAAAGCAAAACACAAGAGATGGGTACTCCAGTATATGAAGATTTACTTGATTCATGTCCTCTATCCTCAGTTGACCCCACATCGGATCCTCCTTCATCTTCACCTTCCCAAGATTCTAACATTGGTTGGCCCATTGCTCTCCGAAAAGGTATTCGCTCCACTCGTAATCTTCATCCTATTTATTTTAGTTATCATCGTTTATCCCCTTCGTATTTTTCTTTTGTTTCCTTTGTCTCATACATTATTATTCCTAAATTTGTTTGTGAAGCACTTGACCATCCTGGATGGCGACAAACCATGATAGATGAAATGCAAGCACTTGAACACAGTGGTACTTAGGAGTTAGTTTCTCTTCCCTCAAGCAAGAAGGCAGTTGGTTGTAGGTGGGTATTTGCTATTTAAGGTTGGACCTAATGGCACAGTTGATTGTCTCAAAGCCCGGTTGGTGGCCAAAGGATACACTCAGGTATATGGTCTTGATTATGGAGATACTTTCTCTCATGTGGCAAAAATCACCATTATCCGCCTCTTACTTGCTATGGTTGTTATTCATCACTGGCCTCTTCATCAATTAGAAATCAAAAATGCTTTTCTACATGGTGACTTGGATGAGGAAATATACATGGAGCAACCTCCTGGTCCTTGTTGCTTAGGGGGAGTCTAGTTTAGTATGCAAGCTTTGTAGATCTTTGTATGGTCTTAAACAGTCCCCAAGAGCTTGGTTTGGAAAGTTTAGCCAAGTCATTCAAAACTTTGGGATGACAATAAGTGAAGCAGATCACTCTGTGTTTTATTGTCATTCCTCTTCTAGTAAATGTGTATATCTGGTTGTGTATGTGGATGATATTGTCATCATAGGAAATGATGATATCAAAATTTCCCAGTTAAAGCAGTACTTATTCAGCTACTTCCAAACCAAAGATCTTGGCCATCTGAAGTACTTTGTTGGCATAGAGGTGGCTTAATCCAAGGAAGGCATTGTTATTTCTCAGATAAAATATGCTCTTAATATCTTACAAGAAACTAGTATGAGTAATTGTAAGCCGATTGACAATCCCATGGATCCAAATCTGAAGCTAATGGTAAAACATGGCGAACCATATTCTGATCCAGAGAGGTACAAAAGACTAGTTGAAAAACTCATTTACCTCACTATCACCAGACCTGATATCTCCTTTGCAGTGGGAGTTGTAAGTCGGTTTATGCAGGCACCTTGTGTTGATCACTGGGCAGCAGTCCTTCGTTTCCTTAGATATATCAAAAAGACACCTGGACAAGATTTACTATATGAGGATAAGGGAGACACCCATATATTAGGTTATTGTGATGCTGATTGGGATCTCCATTAATAGACGATCTACTACAGGTTATTACATATCTATTGGGGGAAATGTGGTCTCTTGGAAAAGTAAGAAGCAAAATATTGTTGCTCGTTCTAGTGCTGAAGCAGAATACCGAGCTATGACTTCAGCCACTTGTGAATTGATATGGGTAAAAACAACTTATTCAAGAGCTAAAATTTGCTAATGTTCAACCAATGAAACTATATTGTGATAATCAAGCGGCTCTTCTCATTGTTTCTAATCCTGTATTTCATGAGAGAACCAAACACATTGAGATTGACTGTCGCTTCGTACGTGAGAAGTTGTTGGCCAAAGAAATCAATACAGAGTTTGTCAACTCGAGTAATCAACTTGCTGACATTTTAACTAAATATTTAAGGGGACCACAAATACAAGTTATATGTTCCAAGCTTGGAGCATATAATCTATATGCTCTAGCTTGTGGGCGAGTGTTGGATATATTACTGTTCCACTGTTGCTTGTTGTTGTAACCTTATTTGTCTCTGTATCTTTACTTTACTTATAAGCATAATTTTCTGTGTATAGGCTGATGTATTATGCTGTGTTGTGTAAGCAAAACCTTCTATAAATAAAACTTAAAGTGTGTATCCAATACACACTATTCAGTTCACAAAAATATTGTGTGTGTTTAACAGGTGAGTTTGGTTAGTTAATTGATGGTGATTAAGTTAAATAAATAGTTATTTCTCCACTTGTATATAGGTCACTTTTGTGGCTCCAACGTAATCATTTTCCTCATTCAGTGAATTTTATTTTCTTCTCTCATCTTTCTTCCCTCAATTTTTCCCTCTATCATTTTTCCAACACTACTAGCTATTTCTATAGGAATTTCCAAAATGAGTGCCTCTCTACACAATTCAGAGAAGCATCAACACAAACACATCCATGCAAGAAGCACTAACACCCAAAAGCACCTTGACAATGAAGGTGCATAAGGTGTCAGACAATGCCTCTTGCATTTCTCTAGGAAATGTGCTATTGTTTGGGATGGACGACTTTTGGGAGAGGGGTAACTCCACTAAGGCTTTAGCACCTTGGTAAGTGGTCCTCACTGGGTGTTAGGTATATGCAACCTTAGGCTTCGTTTGACTTGGAAAATAAGAGAAGAATAATTTTATCCTCATTTAATGCCCCTATACTGCAGGGACATGGCATTTGCATCTCACAAATACAACTCCCAACCATGCCAAGCTAAGAAGCGTAAATGAAAAGACTTTGGAAGGCACCATCTTGGCATTATAATCCTCTCTCATATATGCATCCCTCCTCTAAATTGTCAACACTTAAATCAACAACCCAACACCAAGAAGAAAGCCATGGTCACTTTAATCCCTGTCACTCAAACCTTTGATTCACATCTTCTACTTCATATCATCCCCTCTTAAAAAGTATTTTCAGGAACAATCTTCCATATAACATTGAACCTTCAGTTCTTCACTACAAAAAATCAGTGCTCCTTACTATTCCATAGAAATGGATCTTAGGCTCCTAAGCTATCCTACCAAACATATCCATTGGTTTCCTCAACTGTTCTCTCTACCACCCACCAAAAACAACCAAATCCTTTCTATCTATGTATATCCTCTTGAAGCATGGTATCCCACCCCCAACACACTAGCTAGGTAAATTTCAATGCACCAAAAACAAAAAAAACAAAAAAACTAGCTCACTCAACTATGTATTTGATATCCAGCTTTAACTACTAGACATCAATCATGCAAAGAATCTAGCAACAGAATCTTAACTAAAACTCCAAAACAGCTGCATGGAGCACAAAAATCATTCATACAAAGAGCAGAAGGCCCAAAAGACCCAGAAATGAATTTTGCAAACAGAATATTAACCTCAGAGTCGAAGCTGTAATTCCTCTCTCCGGCGAATATATTGTCTAGAACCAAAGGAAATTCAATGCCAGTTTTAGGCTCTACTGCAGGTTTCTCCTGGTTCAACTGAAGAAAAGATAGGAATGGACATTCTTGGCATTCAACCTCCTTAGGCACTTGGTCAATGGCTCCATACATTTGCACATCAGGATTCTGCAATGGGCTAGCTAGTACATTTGATGACCTAGATGTAAAATTAAAAAAGTCGACTTTAATGTCAAAAAATAAAGAAAGAAAATGACACATACAGCCTAGTCTAAGCTTAAATTGGTGAAAAGTGACAAAATGTAAGGGAATGCAAATGGAATAAGACCAATTAACATTGTTTGAATTTCTCAAACTTGAGAGAAACACAATATGATAACTCTTTACATTGCATTCAATCCGATACTCTCATTTTTCTCTTCGCCAATATGGGGAGGTAGCAATGGAACCACTTTAATGAAGTTATAACTCTTATCATTCCATCCACATTTTATAAGCCTAAAATATCCAAACAACGATATAATAATTTTACAAGTTTAATTTTCATGTACGGTCAATGTCAACCAATCAATTAGATGTCATCCAATCAGAAATCGTAACCATTATGACTTTTAAGATAACAATTATAAAAATCAACAATAATGACCATATGTGATTGGATTCAGTGTATAAAATGCATGTAGGTGCATTCTAATTAAATTATTATAATGTTATTCCATTCTATCCAACCCACCTATCTCATCATTACACACTACACATACAAACATATCCAAAACTCAATCAAATTAATATCTTAATGATCGGAGTGCGACATACAAGTTTTGAAACGGCGGTACCAACGCAGCAGCCAGCGTCAATACAGGGAACGACCGAAACCTCTTCGCTTCTCTCCAAATCATCCTCATCGCCAAACTCGAAACCTTCCCCAGCCTCACAGGCGCAGACGATTTCCTCTTCGATCGAAACGGAAACCCGAACGCGCGCGCACTCGACACAGCCTTAACCTCCACACTACCAAAACCAGTTCCAAACCGAAAAGGAGAACCGCGCAAGGAACGCGCAACATTGGAACTCGACGCGCGTGAGAGCCATAACAGCAACGCGCCGGCGAACCTCGACACGTGTCCAAAAGCCTCTTCGAGCGCGAAACTCCCCGGGACGTAGAAGTTTCTAGAATTGTTCGCCAGCGAATGCAGGAAATGCGAGTGCAGGGAACTGCCGAATACGAAGGGCTCCAGATAGGTGAATAGTTCCGGATCCGAATACAATGAAGGTAGCCAAATCCAATCGTTGTTAATGTTCATCACGCACGCGATCGATTGAAGAACCTGCGAAACGCGGTTCTCCTTTCGCGCCGATGAGGAGAATGAGAAAACGGAGAGGAACGAAGGTTTTGAACGGTTCGGATCGGAGAATTTAAATGCGAAGCGATTAGACTTTTCGCGAATCGCGACGCAAATATTGGCGTTGTTGATGGAAAGGAGAGAGAAAGGGAAAGGAAAGGGGCATTTGAGAAGAGGGGAATATGCTTTGGACAGGGAAAGGGGAGAAGTCAAGGTGGATTCGAAGGGCAATGTTTTGTGGGTAAAAGTGGAAAAGGGAAAAATTGTGGAGACACTTTTTTGTCATGCGTGTGCGTTTGACGATTGAGGACGTTCAATGGCTCACCGTTTTGGATACAGAATGGCCTTTGAGAACACGTGAATGACGTTTATGACCTTTGGAATATTTTTTATCACGTGATGCCAATTAACGGCGTCGGTTGAGGTCGGTTGGTTGCCCTCCTGATACTCTATTATACTACTAGCTTTGTTCACTCTCAAGTATGGGAGAACAAATTTCACTCTAATTAAAATAAATTTTCATATTATTTAACGAGGTTAATGTTAATTGAGTAAAGCAGTTTTACACATTAGTTAAATTGTATAGTATTATTATAAAAATCAATAAATTTATATTACTAGTGTATATTATTTTCTTTTTTTATTTTATTATATTTTCTTAACTATTATAGAAATTGATATTAAAATTGAAAATAGAAATTTTTTTAAATAATTTTATTAAATAAGATAAAATTAATTAATATTTTTTTATATTAAAAACTAAGATATAAGTTTTATTTTATATATTCTAGAAGGAAGTGAGTATTTATTGTTGGTGTTTCTTATTTAGAAGTATTAATTTAATTTTATTTAAATAAACTATCAATTTTAATTTTAAAGAATTATTCTTTTTCTATGGTAGTTCTTAAAATAAAAAATATATAAATAATTCTTTAAATATTAAAATATACTAAATGTCCTCTTAAAAATCTTCAAACTTCAAATTAATCGTTGGATAATATAGGATTAAATTGATTAATATTTAGTAATTTAGATACCACTTATATAAATTTTTTATTTTAATGAATAAAGTCTATTTAAGAGACATTTATATTTTTTATTTATAATTTTAAAATTATGAAAGAATAGTTGTAAAAATTTTACTTTAAAATAAAAAATATTTAATATATGATATAATCATTAGAAATCTTTCTATGTATCTATATACCTTATTCTCTTTAAATATAAACTAAAATAACTGTCTTGAACCGAAAATTAAATTTTATATTTTTAACAGAGCATTTAATTTAATTTTTAAAATTTTATTCTTTTTTAATTTTAATTTATTTTAACAATTAATTAAAAAAAATTCTTAATCATCTCAAATCATTCTCTTTGTATCTCTTTGAATTATTGTTAAAATTTTTGTATTACACCATTAATTATTTATCATAAATTAAAATTATTATTTGTATATTAAAAAAATATTTGTTGTTTATAAAAAGGATTATTTATTTATAAATTTTAATTATAACATATTTTTATGTATTAAAAATATTTATTTATTATAAATTTTTAGTTATATAATATCTTTTTAATCTTTATTTTTAAATTAATTTTTATTAATTTTAAAATTATTAAATAGTTAAAATAATTATATATCACAATATAAAATAATTTATCATAAATATAAAATATAACATATATGTTAAAAAAAATTATTTATTATGAATTTTAATTATAATGTAATTTATATATTCAAAAAATTATTTATTATTAATTTTTATTATATAAAAATAAATATACATATTGCACATGCTAAAATACTATTAATATATTTAAATAAAAAATACATACCGGAAGATAAATGTTTTTAGATATAAATTAAAAGTCAATAACTAATATAATATCTAGTAGTCTAGTACAATGCAGAGGATAGATTAAAATCGAATATTTTATGATCTGCATTATACAAGTGTTTATTTTTATTTAATTGAAATTTATAATAAATAAATATTTTTAAATATATAAAT
The DNA here is from genome assembly GCA_025330945.1 of Mucuna pruriens. Taxonomy (NCBI): domain Eukaryota; kingdom Viridiplantae; phylum Streptophyta; class Magnoliopsida; order Fabales; family Fabaceae; genus Mucuna; species Mucuna pruriens. The sequence goes on along the minus strand of JAENHJ010000271.1, from coordinate 2,214,934 downwards.
TATGTTGTGATTAAAATTGGTAATAAAAATATAGTTATATATAAAATATATTTTAAATTTATAATAAATAATTTAAATTATAATATAAAATTATTTTTAATTATTAAATTTTAATTTAAAAATAAAAATAAAAATAAATTGAAAGAGAAAAGTAGTTTAAAGAACGAAGTCGATAAAATAATAATAATAATATAAAATGATTAAGAGGGGAAAAAATAGTTAATCGTAGAAGTAGATGTAAAATATATCTTTACAAGAGAATAAAGAACACATCAATAAAGAGAGTGACATGACTTTACAAATTATATATCCTAATTTTAATTTATAAAATAGAGTAGATATTTTGTTAAGGGAATCTAACAAGTAACACCGATTTCCACGAAACCCAAGTAGCACAAGAGAAATCGAACAGCTTTTCTCCGTTCACACCGTTAAGTTTCCACTTTCCCGTATGAATTTGTGTTCCGTTAATTTTGTTTTCTTCCTTTGAAAAAAAAAATTCAAAAATTGAGTCGTACAAAAAAAATATTAAATATTTATAATTAATAACAAATTTAATGTATTTAATTTGTATTGAGACATTATTTATCTTATCTACTATTTCATTTATTTTTCATTTTTAAACTTGTTCGTGTTGAAATAATGGGAATTGTTGATAATTAATGTTTCATAAGAATTATGCATAATTGGTAATAAACATTTTTTATAATGAGTATTTTCTGACTTTTGTCTATCCTAACTTTTACAGTATTAAAAAATAGAAGATATGTATTTTATTTAGGATTAACAGAATAATAAAAGTCAACTAATGAAATTAATAAAATAATTACTAATTAAAAGAGAGAGCTGTTATAATATGATAAATTAATTTTTTGAAAAAATATCCACTCTTAACATTATTTACATGTCAATTAATGATTTTTAATATTTGGGTAAAGATTAGTAACCAATATTATTTTAAGATACTTTTTTCTCACAATTTTTGGTAGCCTAAAGTACAGATTTCACTTACCTTATCCTTGGGCCCGACTATGTAAGCAAGAAACTAAATTAAATATCACACAAATATAAAAAGAATACTATTATGCGACAAAGAAGAAGAAAATATAATAAAAAAAATCCCCACATCCAAAAATAAATATTAAAATTTACAATATAAAAAATAATTTATATACAGTTTTAAATGTAAATTTATAATTTTTATTTTATAGAATTATATGTTAATAGATATTTATATAAATATTTAAAAAACATAAAACAATAATGCATATTAATATATATTTAAATAACTTTATATTCACCCATATCTTATATTATTTTAATTTATATGAGTGTATTTTAAAAATATTTGCATTTGTATATAATTTAGGTATGGACATAATTTTTTTAAAATATATTAATAATGAAATGCATTTTAAATTATATTTATGATAAATTTGAAAGATAAAGATAATATACAGACTGAAATAGAATAAAATAATCATTTTATTATTTTAATACATTTTAATAAAATTAAAACTTATTTTTAATATTATCATGTATATACAATCCTAAAAATAAATATTGGATTTTAGATAGAATGAAATAGAATTTATTCCACCATTAATCATGCCATTTTTTTATATAAATTACATATATTTTCCATTAAAATAAGGACTCCATTTATTTTAATTTAATAAATCCAAACAAGAAAATATTAAAATTTTGTTCATCTCACTCCTATCCAATCACAGTATAAACACAACAAAAGATTAATTATGTAAGGCTTAAATATGTTTTTATTTTTAAAAATTTATGTCATTTTTCCCCTAAATTTAATTTTTTTTTAAGTTTTCACATTTAAAAGTATCTGATTTTAATTATCTGTTTTATATAAAAATAAAATACAAATTATTGTTTAATATGTATATAATTGAAAATAAAATAACATTATTAATATTAAATTTTTTTTAATATTTTTTAATTTTTAACTATACACATAATAAATAATAATTTATATTTTATTATAAAATAAAAAATTAAAACTAGTTATTTTAAAATATAAAAATTAAAATAATAAATTTTAATTTAAAAGAAAAAAATAAAATTATTAAAAATTTAAAAAATAAAAATATATTTAAGTCATAAACAAACTACAAATTAGGACATGTGTTGTGCGTACATCGATGACCATTAAACTAAGTTAGTCCTGAATTTGAAAATTTCCGTTTGTATTATGAAGCATATATAAGTCAAGCACGGAAACATGAGTAATGATATAGCCAACGGCAATGATGCCAAAAGAAAACGTGTACACATAAATAATGTGTTAAAAACGTGTCTCGTGAACACGCCTCTAGCATCATAGAAAAGAATATGGATACCCACCAATATTCGAGTATTAAAAGCAAATGAATATAGGTTTGAAGTCAGACAAAGCAAGCACATGACACATGGCACGTCTCCAAATTACTACACGTGTCCATATATCACATCAACACAATGCCACTGGGAGGCAAAATATAATACAGGCTAAATAATTTTTTTTTGTCTTTCTATTTATTTAGTTAGTTATTTCTATTAAAAATTTCAATTTAATTTTTTAATTTTAAAAATTGTTACATTATTATATTTTTGTTCAAATTTATTAAACGTGACGATAGCTTGAACAACTGTTTCAAATTATAAATAGTGAGATTTTAAATTGTCATTACCAAAATATTAATTTTAAAAGATAAAAATAATAATAAATTATAATTAAATAAAAATATTATTTAAAAATTGTGACAGATTCTAACTGCCAATTTAATAGTTTAATAATTTACTAATTTAACACTTTAATAATAATCTAATAATCGTGGACCGCCGCTGACTCCGACCACTGTTCCTGATCCGGCGTCCTCTACGACTTCAACTTCTGCGTCGTCGCAGTCAACGTCATCGGCACCGGCACCGGAAAAGAAAACAAATAAGCCTCGCACTTGTGCTCTAACTTTGCGCAATTCCCCCTCTACGGGTTTGGAATTTGAAGAAGGTGTGAAGGAAGCAACGGTTCTTTGTTCGGAAACTTTTCTTCTCAGTTTTGTCATGGAGCTTAGGGTTTTGTCCCTTCCCTTCAACGCATTGGAGGGCGAAATCCCTGATGCAATTTGGGGCATAGAGAAGCTAGAGGTTCTCGATTTAGAAGGGAATTTGATTAGTGGCTATCTTCCACTTCGTGGTGTTACTGGGTTGAGGAACTGAAGGGTTCTGAATCTTGGGTTTAATAGGATAATTAGGGAGATAAATAGTTCAATTGAGAGTATTATGAGTTTGGAGGTTTTGAATTGGCGAGTAATGCTTTGAATGGTTCTGTTCCCGGTTTTGTTGGGAAGCTTAAAAGGGTTTATCTTTCGTCTAATCAGCTTAGTGTGGGATTATTAAATATTAAATAATTAAATATTAAAGTGGTAGTTAAAATTGTCACAATTTTAAAATATTTTTTATTCAATTATCTTTTAAAATTAAAATTATGTTAATCACGATGTAAAATCATCAATATTCGTAATTTAGAGTAGTCATTGTTTACATTAACGAATTTGGATGAAAAAGATAATATTAATTTTTTAAAATTAAAAGATCAAATTAAAATTTAAAAAAATCAAATTGAAAAAATAAATAAATAAGAGGATCAAAAGAACTAATTTAGTCTATAATATATTTATTAATATAAAATATGTCATATGATGAGTGACTTTTCAATCTATAAAAACATAATCACAAATCATAATATTAAATCTTGAAACTTCAATAACAAAATTGTCTTTTGAAGATAAATGTAGGGATCAACCATAAGAAAGTTTCTTCTTCATTCGCTCATTCAAATAAGATTAACTTGAAATAAAAGTAAAAAAAATTGATTAAATATATAGTATACCTAACATTTATTATACCCTCGTAATATCAAGCTAGTCTCAAAGAGGATTCCTATGTATTAAAGTCTCGTTAACAAGCTTAAAAACTAAGAGATCTCGCGTAACTAATGAGATAATTTGAATAAAATATAAGTAGAAATAATAATTTGATAGAATTTAAAAATATAATCAAGAGCATTGCTTAAAATTTCTCAAATTTTCTTTACAAACACAAAGAAAATTAGTTTATCAAAGTCAATTAGTTAGATTAGTTATAGAAAAATAATCATCGATTACTAGAAATTCCTACTTTTCACTTTATAGTACTAAAGGTTTTTTGTTTGAAAAAAATATGAAAAGTTTTTATATTTTACTTTTGATTACAATATTTGTCACTTTATTTTCAATTTGCTTCATTTTTTCAAAAGTTTGAACAAGAATTAACAAAAATAAAAGAGTGGACAGTTTATACATTAATAATAATTTTATGTTATCATCTAATTACAAACTGATATATATAGTAAATTATTTAATTTTACAATACTTATTTTAAAAATTATATCAACAATGATGTCTAATTGATCGATGATATAAATTTTTTTATAGTGATAATGTATGAAAATTTAACTCAAAATAAAAATAATAAATAGTTGTTTTCAGTGTTTCTTGTACAAACTTCTCAAAACAAGAAAAATATTAAAAAATATAATTAAAGGTGAAAACAATAAAACAATAGAAAAATGTTTTCTCAAATTGTTATCTTAGCAATTATAACCTTGTTTAATGCTTATTATGCATACATCAATATGAGTATATTCCTTGTTTATGTTTTGTTTTGGAAACACACCCAAGATTCTTGTGGCTTGTCATGTAATAGAAAGTAGTTATAGAACAATGTAAGAATGTTTAAATTTGGAAGGTCTCTATTGGCCAAGATCAACTATTTTGACTTTAGTAACATCCTTTATTCTACATGTCTCAATAGAATTAAGAAGTTGCTTACTCATGTATAATCCAATCTCTCATTTCCTTGATGAAGCTGGTTGGTAATCTTTGAACCACACACATACATTAAGCGAGACTTGCACAATGCAAGACATTAGACTAAAATATTGATAATCTCTAGTAAACATAAAATGTACAATATCCAAATGGTTCTTGCTTTCAAGATTTTTTTTTCAACTATGTCAAACTTGTTTAAGAATAACATGAAGGATGTTTTCTACCTAGAAAAGATAAGGACATAATTATTTTTTGAGATATGTAGATATCTAACTGATAATTAAAGGGACCATAAAAAAAAAGTTGACATAAGAAATTTCCATGTAATTATAGTAAAAGGTAAAGTTAAAAAATACTATAAAAAGAAAACCTCAAAACATGGTTGCTTCAAGACCTACTCGAAGAATTCCTTAGTCTTCATTATTTTGTTTTCATTTCTATTGTTGCACAAACTATTTTATACATACCACCATAGTAACTAAACCAAACATACACATGGACAAGACTACAATGAACTTACCCTTCACTTTTGAGTAAAACGTGCATTTGATATAATTAACAATTGAAGAATTGATAAAGTAGCATCAAATAGTATCTAATCATATATGGTCAAGCTTCCTCTCCCTACTTAAACAAAAAGTTCAACTGGACCTTATAAATGTAAAGTTTTGAATTAGTGTGAAATAAAATCAAAACAAATATATATACATTGTTGGAGTATTTGTCCATGATTATCGATCCTCAATCAACTACGAACCTCAATACATTATTCATTTACATAGAACACATGTTAGATAACCTGAGATGTGTGATAATAACATTGTCCTCAAGAACTTATTCATGTGATGTGCAAGTCCCCTAAGATAGAACATGTTCTTTCCAATTATAATTTGGGCAATATAATTAACAAGATTCATTTTATTGTAAACACAATGACCCAAAGAAAAGGAAGAAAGAAAAAGTGGGAGAAAATCAATCACAGAAACCTTCTAAAAAATTGTATTTATAAAAAACAAAAATGGGTTCTTTAACTACCTGAGACTTAGTCAAAAGGATAAGAAGAGACTTAGTCTAGATGACCAAATTTAAAGATATGGTAAGACTAAGGTGTAAAAATAACTTCGCTGCAGAAGAACAATATCTACCTTCCTTCTATTTTCAATTTTCATCTACTCTTAAAATATGCAAATTACTTAACTATATATACATACATGCCAATTTGATGTTTAGGTTGTTTCTTTTCTTTTGTATGTTATATTTTATATTTTAAATATTTGGCACATCAAGAAGTCCAGTGAAAATGTGATGTTTCTTTTCTTTTGTATGTTATATTTTATATTTTAAATATTTGGCACATCAAGAAGTCCAGTGAAAATGTGATGTTTTATATGATTGGTAACATTTTCTAATTTTTTTAAATTATTCATTTAGTTTTACTATAGTGGTGAAGATGTGATACTTTATATAATTGCTAACATTTGTTAACTCTCATTACTGATCATTAATATGATTTTAACGTTATTTTAAAAATTAATAAATTTATTATACTCAATAATTTGGGAGTGAATGATTTTATAAAATTATTTTATATTAATAGTAGATAACCTATTTTTCTTTAATTTTAAAGTATTTTGCCTTCTCATAATTCAATAATTTATTTTAGTACATTAGAGTAATAGAAATATGGACACACAGGTGTAGTCAGAATATATATTTTATAATGTAATTTAGTGTGTGTTTGTTTAAAAATATTTCTTTTAAAGAATCATATGAAAAAAGTTGTATAATAGTTGATATATTATATTATAAAAAAAGTGGAGAATATAACTTTGTAAAATTGAAGTCTTTTATTCTATAGGATAGTATCATGCTTCTGACATTAAGTGCAATGATTGTATCATAAATATCTTGCTTTTGTATTAGGTATAAAAATAGAAAATAATGCAAATTACATGTAATTTTTTTTATGTAGGGACAAACACCCGTCACACATATTTTCATATTCTCTAATAAAATTATTTACTTATAAAAAATATAATTATTTTTAATAAAATTATTTAGTTATAAATGAATATTTGTATTGTTATCTTTTAAAAAATTAATATATACAAAAAGTATTTTTTTAAAACAATTTATTACTTTAAAAATGTTTTTAAGGTCTTCTATTTTAACTTTGTAAAAATCACGGTTCTAGATTGTCATATCTCAGTAAGTTAAAAAATTACTTTTATTAAAAAAATATTTTTATACTTATAACCAAACACAAATTAATTGATACGACTTTTATATGAATAATATTTATATTTTTTATTATATTAAAACATCATTTTCATAAATTAAAAATAAAAAAATAAAATTTAAAATTTTTATATATTTTATTTATATTACCATTATTCATACTTATTCACTCAACGATACTGGTTAATCTATACATCAAAACCTTAAATCACATATAGATAAAGTGACTTTACCAAAAAAACAAAATACAAAAAGTGACTATTATGTTTTGTCAAATATTTTAGCCTCCACCCTGCTGGAGCCCTAAATTTCAATTTCAATTTCAATTAAAAAAAAATTAACAAGATATAAAAACTTAAAAGAAAGAGGGATAAACATACCCCCAAGTTCTTGAAACTGCATTTACCACCAGGAAAAGACAATAGGTGGGTCATTGAAGTGTATTCACAAAAGCCTCTTCTTTCTGCAATTTCACTGAAACAAATGTTTGATCTCACTTGTTCTAACGCTCCCTTGTGTATAAGTAAAACTCCCAAAATAGGCACGGCAATGGCATCTGGGGAGCAAAAAGCACCACCCCAAACCCAAAGGTTGCAAATTTATCCCAATTCAAATTCTCGGGTCTCACCTTTCTGGAGAGGTACCTCTCTCTCCTATTTGAAATTCCACCCAAATGAAAAAAAAGTTTAACTTTTTTATTTTTGTTTGCAGAAAAGTACGAAAGAGAAGCCAAGAGGTATTGGGATGTTTTCTACAAGCGTCACAAGGACAGAGTTAGTTTTTCTTAGTACTCGTGTTTGTGTTCTCTGTTAATGCAAATTTTGTTGCTCACTTGTATATTCAATCAATACTATTTGGTTTCCTCTTTTTTGTGGTGTCTTTTGATGTAACCGGATCACTTACTATGATTTTGAGTCTCTTTGTTTAATTTTCAAGGCATTTGCTATGTGTAATTTGATTTTGGTGATAATACCTTTCTTCAGTTTTTCAAAGATCGGCATTACTTGGATAAGGAATGGGGCGAGTACTTTTCTGTGAGTAAAAGGATATGATATCTTGATTTTTTTTTTCTAATTTGCTTTGTGTTTTTTCAATGTATTGTAATGGTTTAAGTGATTTTCAATTTTCAGGGAGGAGGAAGAAAAGTGATTTTGGAGGTATATTTGCCCGGATCATACTCTTTCTGCTTCTGTGGTTTAGTAGTTTTTCGTTTAAATGACTCGGTTAACTATAGTGTTGAGCATTTACGCATTCCACAATGTTGCAATTGGATTAATGGTAAAGGAAAGGATAGTTATTCTGATTTCAAGTTTATGTGAACCATACTGTGATCGTGGGGATAGAACCTTCTGGCATTGATTTTCTTCCCTTCTATTCATCATTCGTGATATTTGCTATTGGTTATTTATTGATTTTATTGATGAAGTTCACTTTCTGTTTATGCTCCTCTGCAGGAAGTCTTTGGTCTAGTAAGTTTCTTAATAAGTGATGCTGTTTGCTAAACAGGTTGGCTGTGGAGCTGGAAATACTATCTTTCCTGTGATAGCATCATATCCAGATGCTTTTGTTTATGCATGTGATTTCTCACCACGAGCTATCGAGTTGGTTAAGGTTGGAAATCTCTTTTTTATAGCACTATTCAATCATCATCTCTTTGTATGTGCTTGTGTAGCGACTTGACTTGGTTGTATGCTTCTTGATTCAATCTTGGTCTGTTAGTGTGAATATTTCTCGTAAGGTTCATCATGCAGAAAAATGTAAATCCACACAAGTGTCTGTAAGTGTAACACGGGTTGTCTAATAAACAGGCCTTGAGGAACCTTACTAATTTTTGGTATTTAATGCCACACTATGCATATAAATTGTGGTAATTTTTACAGTTTATCCAATAGGATGTAGGTGGAATTTTGCAACTTTTGTCCCTTTAGAATGTTCCATGTGGTGGTCTTCTTCCATTATTCAACTAATTTTAGGACTTAGGACTTAGGAGTAAGAAGTTTTTAATTCTCTTCCGATAAAAAAGGCACACTTTATGTTGGTTTAAAGGAATGAATTTGTATTGCTTACCTATTCTGTTATAAAATAAAGAAATGTACTGCCTTTTGTTTATATACATCTAATGAGAACATACTTGTTTTCTTTATCGCAGATGCATGAAGACTTCAAGGAATCTCATGTTAGTGCTTTTGTCTCTGATTTGACAGCTGATGATCTGTGCAAAGAGATTCTTCCATCTTCAGTTGATATTGTTACAATGGTATCTGGAAATTCCTAATGGCAATTTTAATATTTAAAATTTATGTAGAGTGATTATGGGATCACAATTGCTTTTCTTTGTTGCAAGCTATCAATATCTTGCCTGATTTCATATAACTTTTGTTCCCTTATTGAGAATTAGTCATGACTCGTTTATGTAGCTGACATGGTAAGCAGATATTTATGTTGTCTGCAGTGTCCCCAGAAAAGATGCCTCTAGTGTTGCAAAATATTAGAAAAGTTATCAAGGTAAGGAAAGGATTCATTTATTTTCCAGAAATTGCGCTAGATAACTTGTTCGCACTTTGCATGTGATGAGTCATACCCTTTTTTCCATTTGCAGCCAAATGGATATGTGTTGCTCCGAGACTATGCTACTGGAGACCTTGCTCAGGTGAATTTTGTTGTACTTTATCTTTTTAACTCTTCTGCTAGAAAATTGGAAGTGAACAATTATTATCCATATTATTTTCTTCTGATAATTATTTATTTGGGGTGACAAATCCAAATATAATTCTCATTGTTTTAATATTAAAGCAATTTAAAAATTAATGTCTGTACTTTTAGGCTTTAGCTATGATTATACCAAGGTGGGGCAATTCTGTAGCACATCTTCTTTTTCAATGTGAAATTGTTACTCTATTAGGATCCAATTACAAGGTACGAGACTTGAGTCTCACTTTGGAGGAATGGGATTCTGGTGTGAGGTTTATAAGGCTTTGGGTTCTCCCACTATAATAGCTAGCTTTGTCGTGTGGTTCTCTCAAGGTTCTTATCCGACCTTTACTCCTTAACTAAAATATGGTGAATAATCAAACAAATTACCATTTTAATTTTAGCATTTCCAGTGTTGGAAGAGAGAACTGTTTGACTATCAAATTTTGGTTGATGGATTTCTTCTTGTTTGAGCATTTGATGATATGTATATCTATTTTTGTGTTCTATAGGAAAGGTTCTCTAGCAAGGATCAAAAGATTAGTGACAACTTTTATGTTAGAGGAGATGGCACTGTAAGCTTACAGTTCTGCCCATGTTATCTTGTAACTTAGCTCACATGTGACTTTCTTCTTTTCTAATGTAATACACCTTTTGTGTCCTGTCCAGCGCGCTTACTATTTTTCAAATGAGTTCTTGACAAATTTATTCAAAGAAAATGGTTTTGATGTTCACAAGCTTGATGTATATTGCAAACAAGTCGAGAACCGTTCAAGAGAGTTGATAATGAATCGGTAATATATTATATCACAAGTTTCTTTTGCTCATTTTTCTATGATAATAGTTTCATATTAGTTGTGTTTTTGCTTTAGGTAACCTATTGTATAAGATGCTTTCTCAAACTTCTGTGGGTTTGGATTTTAGTGATGAGATTTCATTTGTTTGCCAACACACACATATTGACTGTAATTATTCTATTTTATTCTCCTTTGTTTGTTTGGTTCCAGGCGTTGGGTCCAAGCTGTATTTCGTGTATCAGATAGTTCCAACTCATCCTCAAGCAAAGAAGCTGAGGCCAATCATCTTGATAGTGATAAAGTTGATAAGGAAATCAAACAAAATAATTTGAATGGTGGTTTAAATTTAGATGACTCTGCAGTTGACTTGTCTGAGGGTGTGGCAGCTGACATGTTTGGAGTTTTACCTTCTAGTGAGTATGAGGTAAGGTTCTCACCTTTGCACAGTCATTGATGGTTCTCTTAAGTTCTAACAAAAAAATAACAGATTCCATGAGGCTTTACTTCTTTCAGATGTTCTACAAAATTTGAATGTCTGTTGGCAATTGTGAAGGCCTTTTTTCTTTCCCCTTTTTAGCAATTTTGTTCCGACTTATTTTTGCAAATGAGAAGACTAAAAGTGTGTTTGATTTCTATTTTCAAAAACTGTTTTTAGTTTTCAAAATCTAAAAAGTAAATAAACTTGTTTGATGGATTTATTTGAAAATTGTTTCATGGAGAGCGACTGGGCATCTCCATCTTTTTGAAATGACGGTGAGAGCAACTCCCACCCACCACTTCTCTTGTTCTCTTCACACTTGACTTTCGACCATGAACAACAACTTGTACCACGACTTCTGCAGCTACATTGGACCCAAAATTGAGTCCAACCAAGACTTGACAGTTACTCTAATACAGATGCCGGTGACAACTCTGGTGAACCAGACGGCAACGGTGCCCAATCCAACAGTGAGGAGCAATGTGGGATGATGATGGTCTGAATGACATGGACAACAGGGTGGTCCTCATAGTTCCTTATTGGCCTCATGTCAAACCACTCCGGGTTGAAGGAGAAGCTCCAGGACTCCATGGAAAGTGGAAGACAACGAAGAAAACAAAAGAAGAGGATGAGAAAACATCTCCCAGTTGTTTCTATTTTTTGGTTTTTAAAACACTTGTTATGGAAACAATTTTCAAAACTTAAATTGAGAATAGACAATCAAACAAAATTTTTTAGTTGCTAAAGGTGGGGGTGGAGGGCCAGGAGAGGTAAGGGATGGTGACAAGGAGAGCTTGCTGAAGCAGAAGAATCAATCAAGCAGTTTTTTTCCTTTTATTTTTCTTTTGAAAAACAAGTTTTAAAAAATAGTTTTTAAAACCAAAGAAGTGAGAAGTGAATCAAATAGGTCCTAATTTTCCTTCACTATTATTCTCAATTTTGATTAATTAGGAGGATTGTGTCATCAACAAAAGATTTATTGCCACTATTTTTGGCTTATTTTTTAACATTGACTTTCTAACATGCACATATATATGTTTTCTCTTTTCATCACTTGTGTTTTTCCTGTTAGATTATTGAGATCAACCTTAGAGGCTGGAATTTCAAGATTAGTTTGCTTTCAAAAGAGTACCAACATACCTGCAAGTCAACGGGTTTGATGCTGTGGGAATCAGCTCGATTGATGGCTTCCGTCCTTGCAGAAAATCCCAACATTGTTGCAGGCAAAAGGGTCTTGGAGTTGGGGTGCGGCAGTGGCGGAATCTGCTCCATGATTGCTGCTAGACATGCTGATCTAGTAGTTGCAACAGATGGAGATAATTTTGCCCTTGATCTCCTGGCAAAAAATGTTGCATCTAATATTGAGCCATCACTGCTGACTAAACTAACCACAAAAAGACTGGAGTGGGGAAACAAGGACCACACAGAAAGCATAAAGGAAGTAGTGAGCAATAGAGGGTTTAATGTCATCCTTGGCACAGATGTGACATATATTCCTGAGGCTATAGTGCCTTTGTTTGCAACTGCAAAAGAACTGATTGCTCCCAGTGGAAGCAATGAAGGTGATAATGTTCCCGCACTTATTCTTTGCCACATCTTTCGCCGAGTAGATGAACCCACGTTACTTTCTGCCGCGGCGCGTTTCGGGTTTAGGTTAGTAGACAAGTGGCCTGTTGGAACTTCAACTGATTTGTCTCAAAGCATTATTGACAATTGGTTTATTGACAATGGTTTAAAGGATGATCTTCCTAGTACAGCATTAAACATCTTGCTCTTCTGCCAGGAGTGATATTCAGTTTAACATTCTAGCTTGAATACAAGTTGGTTTCTTGATTCTTCTCTTCATTACAATTAAAGTGAGAAGTATAGTATAATTTCCTAGTTGATTCATTTAAGTACTTTGACAAAGCTCATTTGTATAAGTTTTTGATGGGGAGTTGTGAGAGAGATTTCTGTTTTATTTTATTTATTTATGAATTTTGTTGTTTTGCTCCCCACTGGTGGTTAGGCACCCTGCATCATTTGCTTGGAAATGCAAAAGGACTACTTTTTATTTAGTAATTATGATTGTCAATTACTGTTTTTAGGCAAGATCTCAAGTCTTTTAGCTCAATCGGTAGCAAAATTGGCGGCAATAAGCATAATACAATTCTAAGTCTGAGCTTCTTTGGTTTCACATGGTAATATAGCCATCACAAGCTACCTTAGACTAGCAAAGAATTAATTACACAAGCTAAAATAAAGCAGATGATTTATTTTTTTTTCACTTTTTACTTTGAATTTAATTTGAATGTATTGACAATATAAAAGTTTTTTACATTTGTCATTTAATTATAAATTATGTATGGTAATAGCATGTTTGGATCAGTTGTCACCTTTGTTTGTTAAATTCATGTCAAAAGAGGGATGTAAAAGCAACTAAAAGTAAAATTGCATGTAAACTTACCGTCGATATTTTGTAAAATTGTTTATTTTTGTAATTATCATTTTAAAAGTAGTAAATTTTAATTGGTAGACATGTAAAATCCTTATCTTAATAGAGTATTCTTTTACTTCTAGTATAACACGAGTTTAGGCAACATTATTGCTTAGAGTAATATTATACAGAATATGTTTGATAAATTCAGTAGAATTTGTTCAGATTCAAATGTAGATGTCGAAAGGGATAAATCAAAGCAGTGAAAGAGACCAATTATCCATGTAAAGTTCTAACAATTTTTTTATAATTATTTTCTGTATGGTTAATGTGGTCTAAAGGAGGATATCTTGCCGATGGTATTCTTATCCAACAAGTCCATTAGACCAATAAAACTTATCCCCTTCCTCTGTACGGCTGAAATTTCAGAAATAAAGAAATGAAAACAAGGACCACTCAAGCAACTGTCTATTGAATTCATTACCACTTACACATTCACTTTCTATTCAAATTAAAGCACTGTATTATTTTTTTTTTGTTATAAAAAGACTAAAAAGTATGTTCATTTTCTTTGACCAGTTTATTCCTGGCTGCATGCACATATTCTTAAGTTTTATATTTACCTTTACATTACAATAATTTGAGGAGTACTCTTCCATTGAAAATTCCTTTGTTTAAAAACTATTAGGCAATAGATGCTGTTTAGTTTAAGGTTAGTTTTCTCTGAGCTTCTTACTATAGCAAATACAGATCTAATATTTCATTGCAAATTGCACCTGTGAAATTTTGGTGATTTCCTATGCTTAAATAATCTAATTGATGCAACATCTTTTGGGGTGACAAATTATGAAATATTTTAATTAGCTTTATTTTGTTAAGATTTTTCAGTCATTTATAATGTTTGAGTCTTCCTATCATAAAGGGTTTAACTAAAAGAATTATTACTATTTGAAAGGCTAAATTTTGTTATAAATGAGTTATTGTAAGATTAAATAATATAAAAAAAAGTTACATGCATGGTCAAAATCAATTTTTACTCTAATATATGCTCTACAATGTAGAAACATGTAATTAAGTAGTATTAATTAATTAATCTGCTTAACAAAAAAAAGTATATATAAGTATATTGTTTGTTGCTCAGATCAGATTTCATGCTTAAAGTGGAAATGGAGCAGACGCAGTTCAATTCCAAAGATATATAAATTACACTCCCATATAGTTCTCATTCAGAAAAATTGCTTATTTCAGATAAACTGACACTATTACTTGAAGATGAAATTTCACATGACACGCAGGATGACACATTGACACTCCCATATTAATAAAGATTGACCAGGTAGCTAGTTACATGCAAATTGCTTTCACTACTTTTATTTTGATTATGTTTCTATTTTATGTTAATATTTGAAGGCTTGGCATCCTTAAAAATAGCTGGAGTAAAAATAAAAAAATCTCCAAAATGAATAGGATAAATATTTTTATGCATATATATAATATAACAAAGCTAGCTAGAAGCAATTAATTATAAGTAGTTTGTGAGAGAAATGAAAATGAAAATGAAAGCAATGAATTATAAATTATTAAGTATTACAAACATCAAATACTGAAAAAAATAGAGTTTTCTCTTTTAACATTTACTGGCACATATATATTAATCAAAGTATATATACATGATTATGTATAGATCATTAATTATTATACATGTCGTCACTCGTTTCTGTAAAATAATATTAATATAAATATACACACATACATCTAGTTCATGTCACATAACAAGATAAATTAACCATCACAACTCCTTAGCTTGTAAGATTATATACATTCCAACAAGTATTATGTCTAATTAACGTAAGTTTTTTTTTTTCTTGATGCATGATTGTTTTAATCTCCCATTACATTGACGCTTTTGCTGAGGATTTTCATTGACGGTACTCCGTTTCGTCAACAAGACTTTTCACAACCTGAAAGGGATATGAGAACTTATTAAAGGGAACAAATGTCAGGGATGGAAACTTATATATACCTTAAAAGTACTATGTCCTAGAACCCAAGAGTATCTGCCAATAAGAATCAATTTACTTTATTAACTTCATCACAAAAATACAAAACATACTTAACATTACATTTATCTAAGTAATATTAAATTTATATCTCTTAAATAAGATTTTAAGTTTGACTTTTGTAAATGAGAAAATATAATTAAAAAAAATTCACTAAAAATAGTCATTCAAATTTGATGGATATTTTGCACTGACAAAAAAAATACAAAATGTAAAATTGAGTCTCACTAAGTTAACTAAAGAAAGTAAAAGGTATTGAAACTAGCTACTTCCATGAATACCAGGAAATATGATTTTGATTTTTATAAAAGCTAAATTAATTGATCCATAAGAATACATAAGGGCTTTCCAACCCTTATTATAAAAAAATAACATTAACAATATATTAGATTCTGACATCCTCTTACCAAATCGATTAATACACTCTAAAGGACTAATTACACCATTAGAAATTAGAGAGATAAGTAGAAACTAATAATTTAACACTAAACCAAAACCATGATATAATTCTAATTAAATCTACAACCACTGCAAAATCAAAAAACTCTTCACTAAAAAGGATCCCATTTCTGACAGTCACAAAATCCATATTTCTTATCAAATTTTCTTCTTAACCGAGTGCCCTCCAAACCCTAATAGTTTTATATGAACTCAAAATCAGGAGTAAAAGAAAATTAGGATGAGTTTTACACTTAATTTTTCACATAAACGTCATCAGATGCAAACATAAACGTCATCAGATTCAAACTTAAACTGTTGTTTCTTAACAGTATATGCCACAAGATATGCTAGGATTTTCCAGGTGCTTTAATTAGTCAACATTTAACCTCTTAAACTTAGTAGGAATATTATTATATTCATCATCTAATTAGAGTCACATATGTGCCTCAGACAAACAGTAAAAAATGCTTTTCGTGAGAAAACTGATACTTCAGATCAGCATGCTAATCAAGAAATGTCCATATATGCAAGAACAGTAATATGGAAAAGACATACCTGTGATATGTGATGTGATTTGCATATAACATATTGAAAGATATGACTGCAAGAGCCTAAGTTGCTATCTAGGGTTACTTATAGCATATGAAGGGAAAGTGAGAAAGGAATAAGAAACAAAATATATATATGGCAAGAGAAAGTGAAAATAGAGAGTAAAAAGAAAGAGATGGTGATGGGGTGACAGAAAGAGAATGAGCACACATAGTTTCAAGCATGAAATCTTATCATTCGAGAAAGGACTATGTGTGCTCACTCTCTTCTGTCACCTCCCTTATCCTTAATGAATTTCTATAAATTTAGATGAGAGTGAATCAAATCTAATAACCTTGTTTTTGTAAAGGCTTGGATGAGGGTTAGTCAGAAGGAGAGAACAAATTAACTAGGCCTTTTCTCTCTACATTAAACACAAAACTCTTCACTTTCTATGTTTGGAACAACTGACAAACTTGAATTGCCCTCGGTGAAGAGCTGAAAGGGGATGAAAGGGTATATATAGAGCCAGAAAGAGGAATTGCTTGCATCACGTATGCACGGAATAAATGTGGCTTTATCTTCTATTGCTAATTCTGTAATATTTTAATTGTTATAAGTGTAAAAACTTCATGATCTCTACATCCATATGCAACAACCCCAACCACAAGTTCATTTATTCTTTGCTGCTACCAAGGAACTTTATAAGCCCTAGCTTAAAGGCATCTTGACATTCTAAATCTATTTACCCCCATCATGTTTCTCGAGTCTCTTCAAGGATTGATTGTATGACTTTGGTAACAAAAGAATAACTACACCATCTGTCTATTTTTGTCTATCTATTTCTAGAAGATAGTTTTTATTTTTATTTTTTAAAATTTAAGATAATACTATCTCAATTCCTATATACAAGACTCTTTTGAAAATTTTATGTCTTTTTATAAGTTTTTTTTTTTCAAATTGTCTCTTATATTATTTACTTTTTTTTTTATTAAAATACTCTTAATTACTTTATAACTTTTTAGTCAATAAATAATAAATGTCAATATATTGTCTCTTTCTCTCTCTTATATGAAGATTGGGAAAGATAATTTTATAAAGACTATTCTCTCTCTATACACTAATTAATTCTCTCTCTATACACTAATTAATTAGGTGAACAATAATTAAGTGAGAAAAGTGATATGATTAGTTTCAATAATTTTAAAAAATAATATAATTATATAAGGATGAAGGTAATATAATTAATTAATAATCTTTTCAATAAATACCATTTTCTTTGTTTAATTCTTAAATATTTTATAATCTTATCTTATCATAAATAAGAGAAGTACCAGTAATTTCTTATCTAGGACATTAACTTCTCGATCTTTGAATTTTTAGTCATTATACACGTGATCAAAAGCTGCTAGAACATATATCATATCATCATATACATACCCATCATAATAAGTGACAATTGGAGCAATCTCATTTGGGAAAAAATAAAATCCAATCGATCAACAACGCTGTATGATCAAGCATATATTCAAAATGAATACATATTCACTTTAAAAAAAAAAAAGATGAGTTATGTCTAACGATTCTTATGAACGACAGAAAGTCAATGAGAAAGGTTCTTGATTTCTCTGAATGATCATGTCAAAAACTAATTAAGTGCAGCATTATTGTTGTCCATCTTCTTAAGGGAATATTCATGGTTGTAATTAAGCATAATATGCTGCTGATTGAATTGTTGTCCTACACATGGAACTATAATGGCAGGTTCCCTTTCTTTAATTAAAGAGGGAATTGAAGGGAGAACAAAAAAAAGTGGAATTGGTGTTCACTAGCTAAACTATCCAATTAGTGCTCGACAATTTTCTTAAACACAAATATCTAATGCGGCGCTAAAGCAGTTTAAAGTATATTTGCTTTATGCTTTATATTAGTTAAATCATTATTGATGCAAAGTAAATCACTGACGTCAATGCTCGAACCTATCACTCGCTAAGTGCATTTGAGTTTGAGTTTCAACCAGTAGGTTGGATTAGCAGGGTTATTAAAAAGAGTATACACAAAATTTCAGATTTTAATTTTATTTTTGTTATTATATTTTTTTATTTGGCTAAAAATAAAATATTAGAATAAGAGTTGAATCAAATTATTTCGAGAATATTTTTAAAATTATTCATCTCTATTTTTATTTTTTTAATTTAGTGATTAATCTAGATAGAATTGTTATATTGAGAGAAAATGAAAGAAAAAATAAAAAATAACTTTTTTAATATTATTATTGCTATAACTTATATCTCTCATCTTATCTTAATATATTTTTAATATATTTTAATTTTAATTTTTATTTTCTTTGAATCATAATTATTACTTTTCTTGTATATTATGTAACTAAATATTAAATATGTTTATATTTTTAATGGTAGTGTTAAAATGGGTCACTCGATAGGTGAAAGTATAAAAAGCGGCTTGACTTTATTAGACTCTAATTTCTTATAGCCTGCGTTTGAGTGTTAGACTCTAATTTCTTATAGCCTGCGTTTGCTAGCTTGTTTAGTTTGTTGGACTAGACTAATTTGATCCATCTTTTTGTATTTAAATTTATATAAGTTTTAAAAGAAAAAAAAAATAACAATATGAGACCAATAAATAGGTTAGTTTTCGAATCTACATTTTAGAGTATATTTGACATCTTAGGTCGAATCAAATTAACTTGGTTTTTTTTGGATTTTATATGTGAGAGTATGAATCATGCTATAGTTGGACTAATTTTGTTAATCATAATTTTTAAGATATTTAAATATATTTATTTTTCTTTTAATACTTTCTTTACAAGGTATAAGAAGATATTATTATTAAATTATTTAATAGATGATACTTATACACATGTGTTTTTATATTATCTTAATAATTTTTTTAAATTATTTAATTTTAAAAAAATAAATGCATTTTATCTTTTCAAAAGTGAAATTCACTAAATATTTGATATGTTTAAATGATAATATTATCACAATTCATTAGGAGGATTATATTATATAATTATTCTTATGCTAGCTATATATAGCTAAACATATATATATATAATTAACCCCTTTCATTTGTTCAGGTGGTGGAGTCAACTTACAATTAATCTATAACCTATCCCATGCCACAAGGTAACTCGTGAATTGAGGAAGTTAGACCAATCATATTTGGTAAATATAATAGTTCTAATATAGTAAGTGATATGATGATTATTATTATTATTATTTATCTCGTATGCGCGTGAATGAATATTGAGCATAGGTAGGGTGTTTTGAGACCATTGCCTTATATGAACCTAATAACCATATGTTATGGGAATTCTATATAGCGTACGTTCTAACGATGATACGAGGTGGGATACATAAAGGGCATGAGAAAACTTTCCCCAAAAGGGAAATGGCATATGAATATAAGGTTTTCTTGACTTGCCCTTTTTTGCAGGACAGGAAGGATATAGACATGGTTGTTGATTCCGAGTGTTCCAAGAGACATGAAATGACAGGACGAGAAACTAAACAAATATTTGTGGATAAACAATTACCACTTGTATCATCATTCATCAACACCAATTACGATGAGCATCTTTCCTCTACCACGGGCAAATCCTCTCTTTACTTTTTTTGTAAGGGTTCTACGCCCTTCTGGCCTCAACAAAAGACCTCAATCTTTTTGGACTAGCACGTTCATTATTTCGATAGAGGTGTCAAAAATAGTTATATCTGTCAGGTGACACAGGCTCAACTTTAAATAATAACTTAAATAGAATATAATTCTATTAATAACATCCCGCTTGATATATAGGCCAGGAAAGTCAAGTTTATTTTAAAATAATTTAATTTATTTGATTTAGTATTATTTTTTTATTTTTTTTAAAAATTAGGAAAAAAATTATTCATCTCATTAGACTATTAAGTAAGGTTGAATATGTAAACATTTAGTTGTTGTGTTGAATTTTTATTTTTTTTAGATTTATTAAATTAAACAACTCCATTGGTTAGCTTTAGTAGATAAAAAGGAAATTATAAAAAAGAATTTTAAAATTATACATAGACAAGTACAGTTAATATGCTTTTGCTTAAGTTCTTAATTTTAAAATTTTCTATGATTAAAAAAATCATTTATCTGTTGATTTGACATACGATACAGTACCGTTTTGGTTTGGCAAAAGTGGAACTGGGGCAGGAAGTCATGTAGCATATGAAACTATTGAGAGAATTTTTATCTATTAACTTGACTCATTAATCGAAGATTTTAATGGTGTGAAGCTGAAAGGCTAATTTTTTAAGTAGTAAAACTTGTTTAAAGAGTTAATATTTTTTTAATAAATATCTTTTATACGTACAAATTTAAGAATCAAATTTTTTTCTGATTATATTTAAAAAATAAAATTATTTACCAATCAAAATATACCTTAATTGAATTAATTAAAATAATTTTTTGAATATTAAACAATTTATATATGAAAAAAAGATGTACGGTGAAATCCATTTCCATAATTGATTGACAAGTATTTTTTTCATTCTTATATATAAACAAATATATATAATGAGGATTGTTCTTAAATATAAATAAATTACAATTAACTTCATTATTTAATAAAATTATTTTTAAAATATTTTTTATTTACTAAATTTTATATTTTTAATGATTCTATTATCAAGTTTCAAAATTAATTTAGAAGAAATATTCTATGATAAAATGAGATTGATATAATTAAATGAAATATAAACATGAATTTTTTTTCTTTTGCTTACCACGAGAAAGACAGGAGAGAGTAATGCATTTGAGTGGTTGAGATTGGTTTGCAATGGAATGGCGAAGTGGGTGATAGATGCCATTGACTAGTTAGCCTCTATCCTTAGGGATCCGTTATCAAGTGTGTTGGAAACTGGCCAACAAAAGCAGGCAGTGAAAGACCTTGGTCTTGTGAGAAAGGAATGGAGCAAAGCAATTGTATTAATAAGAATTTTGATTGGTTAAATTAAGTAAATAAATATGTAGTATTATGAATTATGAGTTTGGCGTCAGAAAGATGGTGGGGGTAACCAGGTGAGGTGGAAGTAGGCATGTGAGTTGGATTTGGAGGCATGTGGTAGAATCACACATATTGTGCTGTGCTGGTGTGCACTGTGCACGCCAATGTATTGGCTCAGTGTGACGGTGTTGCAGTCATCCCCACCCCTGCACTAGGGGAGATGGATCATGTGTGTTTTGGACTTTCTTTCAATATTTTAATTTTATACTTCATTATTTCTTCTTCTTTCCCTTATTTTACTTTTATCAAAAACAAAACTTACTTTATTCCCTTTGCTTTTTTAATTCACCACTCACCCACTTTGTAACATGAAAGGAAACTAATATTGGAATGAGACACTCACAAGGTTCTTTCGCATTTAGGATATAATTCACCATATCTCTAATTATACCATTTGAGTAAATTATACTAATTATACTAATTTTTTGTGAAGTTTTTTATATTACACATACCCGTCTATTTTTTTTTAACATTTACATCAATCTTTTTTAAGGAATATACAATATAATATTTTTTCAAAAAATAGTGTAACAATAAAGAAATCCAGAAGAATTTTACGAAACATCAAGAATTATTAATTAGTGTGACATTGTATATGATTATATATTTTCTCATTATTTTATATATCTCTCAAAAATAAAGTAAAAAATATTAAAATAAATAATTTTAACTTTAATTTCATGCATAATTGTATAGTTAAAATTTATTTATTTACACTCTCATTAAGTATGTATTATCTCTATATATAAATTTAAAAGAATTATTCTTTATCATATTTTTATTTTGCATTAAAAAAACCATTTTTTTTATATGTATGTTTTAATTTTAATTTTTTTTTTGAAACTAGAGTATTCCTTCGTCTAGACTAAAATTTATTTAAGAAGATTGACTTCTTTCGCCCGCCCAATGTTATTTTATACATACAAATTTAAAAATTGAATTTTGAACCAAGTAATTATATTTTTAATAAGGTACTTGCCAACAATAGCAGAAAATATGAATGGATATGTTTGAAGTGCAGCTACGTGCAGAGTGTTCCTAGTTCACCAATGGCGTTGGCTAGATTTAATTAATGAGGTTTTCTTAGTAGCATTTAGCCACACATGATCATTGGTTTTGGCTAGATTTGATATGCTTTTGTAAAGCATGCCTCCTTGGGAGGTGGGATTCCCTTGTGAATTGTAATTATCACCCAATGAGGCATAGAGATTATTAATTAAGACCCTACTTGTGTGCTGCACATAACTCACTTTAGAAGGTCAATTTGGATTTCCAAGAGATGTGTAACGGGCCTTTACCAAACAAAAATACAGAAAAACACTCCTTAACCTATTTTTTTAAAATACATTTCATTATTAATTCAAATTTATTTAAAATTTTAAATTTTAAAAAAAGAGTCATCAAATATGAAATAAACCCTACTAAAATTTATAATTTTTAATAAATTTCATTTAGTAGTATAGAGTGTATTTAGGAGACTATTTACTAGCCTTTCTAAAAAAAATCTTCTTTCAATCAATGGAAGGTTGTAAACAGAAAACTAAAAACAAATAGTCTTGCTAACAAGTGTCTCTAGAATACTCATTAGAAAATTAATAAATGAAAATATCTTATTAAAGAACAAATATTGAAATGAAATTTTAATTTTGATAAAAAAAAAAGTAGTAACAGTGTATACTAGGTTAATTTTTTTTAATCACGTGACATTTTTTTATTGGAGGATAGGAAAGGAAACACAGAAAAAAAAAAGTTGATTTCGATCTGGTATTTCTATTTCAATCACACGTAAAATAGTTAAAAGATGAAGTAACTAATGATCAAATTTTAAACTTATCAAAAATATATTTATTAATAATTTTGATAAAATAAAAGAGTCATATATATTGACAAGAAATATTCAATATATAAATTTTTTATTTAATTTAATATTTCAAAATTTACTTTAGGCTTTTAGGCTTCCTCCACCGTTAACCAGTACTACTCACATATCTCACGTACCTGTCCTCCTGCTCTGCTGTATGTTGTAGTTAGTATATTACAAATCTTAAGTTAGGATAAGTTAAGAAATCAAAACTTATATTAATTATTGAACATTTGAAAATAATTAATCTAATTTAATATTATAAATTAAAACACAATTATTCAAGAGAAATTTCGTTCTCCTCACTTTATCGATAAGATATTTTGATATTCTTTTCTATCTCTCTTTTTTAGGTGTATTTCTTCCATTATTTTTGTAACTATAATTATTCTTTTTTCAATTATTTTTAATTAAATTATTTTATATTTATTTACATAAAGATTATAGTAACACATTCTTTTTTAACATATTTTTATTATTTATTAAATTTTATTAAAAATTATAAAATCATTAGTAAAATTCTTTAAATAAGAAGTTCAGACCACAATTTTTTGTGATTTCCAATATAAACCAATTGTAAAAAAATGTGTAAATAGTATATAAACTTGATTTTCTTAAATGATATTATCTCTTTCAATATATTTCTAAATTAATTAAATTTTAATAATTTTTAAAATAAATTATGATTAAAAATAATTTTATATCTCAATCTAAATGAATGATTGATTATAAATTTAAATATAATTATATATTAAAATATTTATTTATTATAAATTATATATATAAAAAATTAAAGTATAAGACTAAAATACTAGTTAAAATAAATTCAGGAGGAGAACTACACATCTTCACTTATTCTAACTTAAGAAACCGAGAACCAGCTTTTATATTTTTTACATCTATACGTAATTTTATTTTCTTAAAAATTATCATCGTGTTTGCTTAACCAAACCCATTTTGATCAACCTCTTAAACTATTTCAAAAGGCTAGACAATCTTTTCAAACTGTGGTAAATGAGACTTTAAAGTAAATTTTAGGAGAATTGCTTTATTTATATATATATATATATATATTAGATTTTTGTCAATACATGAGATATTTTGTTTTATAAAAATTAATAATAAATAATATTTTTTTAATGAACCTAAAACTTAAATTTTAATAATTTTACTTTTCAGAGGATCATAGGAGACTTTAAATAAAGACGTTAACAATCATAATAATTAAATCAAAATCATGTATTCAATTCTGCCCAATCCAACATGTCATTGGTACCTTCATTTGGTTAATGTCACTAATTTCCTTTATTCTTGAGCCCATCTTCACCTTTATATTTACGACATTATAATTTATTTAAAATTTTCTTCTCTATCGTAGTATTTTGAAGAATTTATTCCAACTTATAAAAATAAAAGTTTAATAGTGATATACTACTTCCGTAAAGTAATTATCATCTAATTATAAATTAAAATTTTAAAAATAATTATAGTAAAAATTAATAAACTTACTATATATGACCATTTGTGATTGAATGATAAGGTAAAATTGTTTTACACTATCAATACATAACTTATTTTCTCTAACATAATTAGCATATGATTTTTTATAATTTAAAACTTATTTTAATTATTTTTAATGAAATTTATTAAAATAATTTCTTTTATTTAATTTATTTTAATGTTTTATAATCAAGCTTTTGAATTAATTTTTTTATTTAATAAGTATATTGAATAAGTGCTTAAATTAAGATTTTTACTTGTAAGAACATATCTTATTTGTAAATGTGTCAATTCAGGCTAAACAACTAAAAGATGGGTCAAATGTGAGTTTGCATAGGGTAAATATAATTTTAAGAAAGATTCTTATGGATAAAATAAACTATAAAATGAGTTTCAAAGGGATTGTGTTAGGTTGAATCATTGTTTTATGTTGCAAATATTATAAATATCTGATAAGATATGATTGGTAACTCATTAAGAGGTTATAAATATCTAAATATCTCATTAGGAGATCGTGAATATCGTAATTTATTTACAATGATTATCTTTATTTTTCTATTATTTATATTATCTTTAAGTAGTTTTTACCTTATAGAAGGGAGATTATAAATTGTATTATTCAATTCAATTAATACAAAATTTCTTTTACTTCCACTTGTTATCAGAGCTTTAGATCTTGGGAGTTATGTTTTCATTGCCTCACTTTAGTGAATTACTACTCTTTGATGAGACTTACACGCCGACGCGAGACTAGTCAAAGTCTTTGTCATTCTCAACTATTGGTGATAACGACAAAAGATAAAGTCGTTATCTTGGGACATAAGGAACTTCCAAATTTGAGCTTAAACGAAAAGAAAAGGATTGCAATGAAGCAAAGCGAGTAGTGAAAAAGGGCAAAGGGAAAGGTAGAATCCATTTACTAGTCCCAGACTCTGACCTCTATGAATCCATCATCGGTGGCGCAACTCTTGAACATGCCATTACAATTGAATCCATACGCCACATCACCATAATTAGACACAACAGTGAGCCCTGCCATCCCTTTCTCCTTGTAGCTATGTTGTTTTCCTATGCCGAATGAACATGGAGATTGAGTTCATTCAAGGGTCAAGACATAGGCATTAAGAGCAATTTTGTATGCTTCCTTAGTTTGGACTTTTAAAAAATTTTCGAACTCACCAATGTTAGTCTCGAGGCATGGAATGATAACAACCAAAGTGACCAAGAGAACGAAAGAAACCTTGGTCACATTAATAACCATTACGTTCTTCATAACTCGTGCTTTTATTTTTTCATTTTACTGTAAGCCTCAACTGTTTTTTGTCCTTTGGTCGCCATTATCCCTTTTAGAAGAACCATTGCTACTTTGCTCACCATTATCTCTTTCATGACTTGTGATCTCATTTTTATTTCTTGGCTCTAAGTTCTGGCATTTTTTTAATGGTAAGGTGGTCCAAGGTCTTGGAACTTATTAGATAATAACTTCCTTGAAGACCTTGATAATTCTATATTGATTAAAGATGAGTAACTTTGGATCTTAGCCCATTATTGCTTAGTACTAGTATCTAGTCCCAAATAGCATCACATCATTAGGTGACGAAGATGGAGTCCATGATGACATCGATAAGACTGTTGGCATAGTCAGACAGGGAAACATGATCTATCTAAATATTGGAAGCTCCAAATATGGAGATGGCGTCATTGTCACCGTCACTCCTTATCCTCAACCCAAAGTGGGTGTAGGAGTTCCTAATCATGCCACCATCTTTGGGTGATTTTTTTTATGCAAATTCTATGGATGATGACATTGTTCAAGTACTACATGGTGAGGCCATCGCTATTCTTGATCTGCATATTCGCACCAAGGCCCTCAATGGTCTTATTGGAGGAAATCAAGAGCCCTTGCCTCAACTCAATGATCATGCTGCGCTTGAATATAATCCACAATAGGCCTTGTTGGACAATGACGAAACAGAGAGTTCTTGGGTTGGGATTGACCATGTCGTCGTCAGAGTTGTCGGTGACCACACAAATGTCGTATAAGCAACATCAAATTGTTTAGGGTAGATTTGTCCCATGGTAATGTTGCTATTGCGATGGTATATTTTGTTCAATGTGTTTTAGGACTTGCAAGGTTGGTTGTGAACTTTTACTTAAAAGATGATTTGCATTTGGACCTTGTCGAGGTAGATGTGATTTCTGGCTTTTTTGCATTGTGTGGCTTGTTAAACCTTTATATGGATTTATTAGTGATTTTGTTCCCTTCTTTGCTTATTGAAGAAGGTCATATCTAGTTTTATCAAGGCTGATCGGTGCACTCTCATGGAGTTTGATGGCTACTTTTGTTGACAACAAATATAATGTTGTTTTGTCTTCTCTATCACCTTCTCGAATGTTGTTGTAGATTAATAGTTATGGAGAGGGCACACGGTGAGTCACAAAACACCTCAAGATCTCTTTAGTGTTTATGTTGGGGTTCTTCAGCCTTTGGAGGAATTGTGAGCTCCTACTTTAGTGGATCTTTGATGGATACATATGGAGTAGGGTTTGTTTCTGGTAAAAGAACAACCTAGGTCCAGTACAGCAAGAAGGGAAAAATCTTCTATTTGTCAAGCTAGAGTTTTTGGAAAGCTCAAAATAAAATATTATTCAGTTATGAGCTATGTGACAACCTAGTATTTTTTTTTTCTTACTTTGTTTATTTTCTTATAGCAAGCAACTCTACAGTCTGACTTTGTTATATTCTGCTTTACCATAATTCTCTTGGTTTTACCCTTATGGTTTTGGGATGTGTCAAGCTTGTTATCTCGATTGCGTTTCTGCTTGGTGTTGGCTATTATAATGGATTTATGAAGAATTGTACTTCACCATTGATTCTCAACACATTCCTTTTTGTGCATCTCCACAAGATGTGTGGACTGAGCATTGGCATCCATCATGATTTTTTTATGTTACAAGATTCTTCTATTTTGATTTCTTCTTTCACTCTTATAACAATGTGAAATCATAATTGATATGGCAAGGGAATGACTCAAGCCGTCAACATTGTTGTTACGCAAGGAAAAATACAGAGGTAATCAGAATAAGATTTATTGTGTACATCAACGATTTAATGAAATATTTTGAATTCATTTTGGATTTTGAACCATAAATTTGCTAAGTTGCAGTTGTGGTTTCTACATTGCTCATGTGGTGCTTGTGATTCTTGTAATTTTCTTTGATGAAAGCTTCTCTATATGGTGGTTAAGCATTGGTTTAAGCTTCTGCTAGAGATGATTACACATTGATATATTTTGCTTCTGTCTTGAGTGGTTAAGTATTGTGTTAAGTATTGTGTTTGACTTCTACTCTTTATGGTTAAGTTTTGTTGCTTCTGCTTTATGGTGGTTAAACATTTGTTCTTGGTTTGTTTCTGTCTTTAGGTGGTGACTATTTTCTCATATATGAGTCATTAGTGGTGACTTTATTCCTAGCGATCACCATTCCAATGGAGATTCTTTTCTCAACATGAATAATATTAGTGTGACTTCTCTCTCATTCACGTTTATTTTGGTGGTAACTCTTTTACTAATTTGAAGCTTTCAAACGTAATTTTCAGAAAGTTGGACTTCACTTTGCTTGCCAATAAATTTCTCTTTGGCTGATGGACATTCTAGCTATTTTGGTTAAGTTATATTTCTACCAACTTTCTCCGACTTCTCCAACATCTTTGAGTTACCTTTCAAATTATTGTTTGTTTGACAAAACTGAATTTGTATTTGTATTTAAAGGAAAATAAGTTTTTCTTCTTGTAACAAGTTGAAAGCTTAGTAAACTTCAACTTGAGGGAGAGTGTTAGAAATATTATAAATATCTGATAATATATGATTGGTAACTGATTAAGAGGT
Source organism: Mucuna pruriens (assembly GCA_025330945.1). NCBI lineage: Eukaryota > Viridiplantae > Streptophyta > Magnoliopsida > Fabales > Fabaceae > Mucuna > Mucuna pruriens. The sequence goes on along the minus strand of JAENHJ010000271.1, from coordinate 2,186,110 downwards.
TGCAAATATCTACGTATCTCATTAGGTTAAGAGGTTATAAATATCTAAATATCTCATTAGGAGATTGTGAACATCATAGTTTATCTACAATGATTATCTTTATTTTTCTGTGATTCATATTATCTTTAAGTAGTTTTTACCCTATAAAAGGGAGATTAAAAATTGTATTATTCAATTCAATCAATACAAAGTTTCTTTTACTTCCACTACCTAAGAAGAGTTTTTAAGTGGGGAGCAATCCTCACCTCTCTAGAGCTAGCTTTTGAGGTTGAGTTAAGTTCGAAGCCACTTTCTAAGATGGTATCGGAGCTTATCCTAGATTCATTAAAGGGTCAATCACCATATTATTCACACACCAAGCTCGATATCGCTAGACATAAAGGAGTGTAATGAAAAAAACCAAGTCCAAGCTTGATAATATTAGGCGTGAGGAGGTGTATTGGGAAAAAATTCAAGTCCTACATTGACCAGAGATAGAGCCTGAAAAGAGTTTATAAGTGGGGAGCAATTCTCACCTCTAGAACTAGCTCTTGAGATTGAGTTAGGTTTGAAGCCACTTTTTAAGATGTTGAGTTTTTAAATTTTTTTCTAGTATTTATTGTAACACACCAAGACTTATTATAGACTTGTTGGTGTTAATGAATTAAAATATTAATGTTTTTAGTTTTGACTTTTGAAGATTATTGGTGAATACATTTGATGTAAACTTTTTAGATATATTTTGCTAGATTAATTAATAATTATTATGGTTATATTTAGATACATTATATGTGCTTTTTTTATTTAGTGGATCAATATATGAGTATTATTTTTATAATATATTTATTTTATTTTATTATTATTTTTAAAATATTATTGTCTTCAATCAAACCTAGCCTACAACCAATTTAGATTGGATTGAGTTGGACTCTTTCATGAAATTGATTATATTAGTTCAATAAGATTTAATCTATTTTTTATGTAAGAAATTAAATTAACCTATTTTATTATCTCTATAATTAATTAATAATTGACCAATATTTTTTTATGGGTCGAGTTAGATTAAGATAACTATATATAATTAAGATTAATCAATTATTAGCCCAATCCATTTTGGTGTTATGGGCTTTTGAATTAAATTGTTACCGTGTATTTTCTTTCTTTTCTGTATATGGTTATAGATTAAAAACTTAAATTTAAAATATTTTATTTATTTTCTTGCATATAAAAATATAAAATATACTAAATTATAAATTATTTTTAAAGAAAATAGTATATGAATCAACGATGTAAAAAGTTGTCATACACTTAACCAATTAAAAATTGTGATGTATAATAATTTAATTTTTTATAATAATTATCTTAAAAGTAATTTTTAATATAATTTCTGGTAATTGACAATTAAGAATTTTTACATTTTCATCCATGCATAGAAATTAAATTTAAAATTTACAATGAGTTATTATTTGAAATAGGAGAATATTTGTTTCAAAATTATATTTAAATAATTGAAAATACTAAATTGGCCTATGGTAATCCAAATCATGTCAAGTTAGGGAAAGTTAGGTTACACTTTAAAAAAAAATCAATTATGTTAGTCATGTTAATATATTTTGTCAAATAAGAAAAATGCTAGCAACATATTCTTTGACGCATTCTTTTCAACATTTTCTATAATTAGTTAAAATTTATTGAAAATCACAATTTTTTTGTGGGTCTTATGTCTTAATAAATACCCCCTCCCCTGTTGAGTCGGCCTAGTTTGATGCTATTAGGGAGAAAAAATCTAGGTTATACTTAAAAAAATTCAATTATGTTAGTCATGCTTACTTATTTTGTCAGATATTTGGCTCGACCTATTTTGATGCTTTGGGGACAAAAATTGTGTAGTTTATAAAATTGTGTGTATGAAAAAACATATGTTTGGAGTGATTAGTTTCAAGTAAATCTCAGTACTTCAAAAGGTTAATTCCTAACTTAGTTCCAAGATACCTTGGATTAAAAAAAATTAAATTGGACAAACTTATTGATTGATTGAAACTTTATAAGTAGACTTCCAATCTAATATAATATAAGGGACTAAACACAACCTTCCTAACTTAGTTCGAAGATACCTTAGATTAAAAAAATTTAAATTGGGCAGACTTGTTGGTTAATTGAAACTTTATAAGTAGACTTCCAATCAAATATAATATAAGGGGCTAAACACAACGTTTTCTAATGGAGGATTTTATTTTCACTTTTTTTTTTGTTCTCTTTGCACTCTTACCTTTTTTATTTCATTTTTCCTAAAAAAATATACCTTTTCCATAAACTAGTTTCTAGAACCTTTTTGGGAAAGTTGTGACTCAACACCACTAATTATATTATGAAAACTAGTTTCCAAAAGTAACTTAATTTTATGTTATACTTTTAATTATTTTTCAAATAACTTAGTTGTTTTATAATTTGAGCACCTTGATAAATAAAATATGAAGTAAAAATATTAGTCAAGTAAAATAAGTCAACAGAGTCAAATATAATACATAAGTCAAATACAAAATAATTTAGATACAACTCAAATCAAATACAAAAAAATAAATAAATAAAACAATCATTTATGAGTTTTCCTCCTCTAATATATACAACCAACCTTAGTGCTTGTTCGTGGGATGTTTAATGTGTCTCATGTGGTGTTCCAAGCATCAGTCCCTTGATGACCATCTTCATATCAACCATGGAATACAATTGTTCCTACAAAAAGAATTTTAACATAACTAAGCATCATAAAAAGGTTATTGTCATTAAATATATAACAAACAAAAATAGTATTTTTCTCTCAAAGTTAATATTCATGGATCAATAAACAACACGCATTTAATTAGAAAAATAGGAATTGAAACTCAAGAACACAAAATTGATAGAAGAAATTGAAAATATGAAAGAAGAAATAGATAAGGACTCGCCAGTAGTTCATAAAACTAGATAATAATGGTAGAAATTTGCTACAATTTTCATGAAAGCTTGATGAGAATGAGTTCTTGTTCAAAACAAAAGAAAGATAACTCTCAAAATGCTTCTAGAGCAAGTTTCATTCGACGAAAAAAGTGATTAGTGTTAATTACAATAAGTCTTTTATAGGTTGTACTAATCACAATTAACTAGCTTAATCTAAGATTAAGACTAATCTAAGGGATCAAGAATGCACCTAAAAACACTCCTAGACTTTGATAGAATTTAATGACCAAATTTTTTGTCACTAAATCTAAAAATGGCACTTTGGGCACCTTGGTCCAATTACAAGTAATCCAATCGAAATTACAAGTAAACTCCACTAAATTACAATGATTTAAAGGTCTAATACAAGTTTACACAAGGCCAAAATGACACTTTACAAATGTATACAAAACTAGACAAGTGTTAAACTCTCCTTGGCTTATAAGGAGGCTCATCTCTTCTAACTTTTTTTTAACTTCTCCTTGAAGTCTTTCCCTTGTTTTCCTTGGGTTATGGGACCATTCAAGCCTTGGTTCCATGTTCCTCAAGCCCCTTTTGCATGCCCATGCCCTCCATGTCCATATTCATATAAAAAATGGTATAACATATGGATGGGAAATGAGGTGGAACCAATAAATGTATCCATTCATGTATTGTGTTGGATCAGTTGCTCGTGATCCTCTAATGGCATAGTGAAAAATGTGATCATGATAGTGAACAAACCTATGATCACATTCCTTGGTGGTAGACACTTAACCAATAATCATGTGCGGTGAGTGAGGAATACTCTATACATGGGTACATAGTAGTGAGCCTAATTTGATGAAGTCCGAGAAGAACAAGATCTCATGCAAAGGTCATGCTCTTCTCTATGGGTTGCATGAGGCATTTAGATGACTTTCTTTATTTGTAGCACATCTAATGGCAAAAAATTACTCGAATATCCATGTTTATAACAACATTAGCATTATTAATTATCATAACACAAGAAAACATCAAAGATAAAGAAAAAAAAAATTAACTTTGGTACTTGTAAAAGAGTTATATATCCTTCAAATTACTATGTATAAGACATAATAGCTTGATTAAGCTAATTATAAAGGTATGTCAAGGCAAAGACACTCTATGCGTAATCATTACATACTAGAAAAGGTTCAAGAATGACACATAAAAAGGCGTAGCACTCTTGTCACCAAAGCTAGTGTAGCCCACAAAATACAACAAAAAAGCTTTGGTTGCAAAGACGATGTGGTCATCCTAGATGTGCGCATGGTGTAAGTCTTGCAACCAACTTAATCGCACATGTACTACTTAAGTTGTCCCTGTCTCAATTAGTGCCTTTTCCATCTTGACCTTGAGCAACTCCACTAGATACATGCATCCCTCTAGAGCTTATAGTGTCAAGTACGAACATAGCACCTTAGAAATAGGTAAATATAATAGAGATGACACATTACCTACAATGGTGACACATCATCCTGCACTACTTTTGATAGTAAAACTAGTTCTTCTGGTACCACTACCGCTCTTTCTCTTTCACACCAAATTGAAGTAGTGAACTGTGAGGACTCAACTCTAACACTTCCTATATCAATATCTTTAGAATTAACATCTCTCATACATGTCATCTAGGAATCTATACATTCATCACAACACGTACAATTATGAAATTTTTGCAAAGTCATTAGTATTGGTATTAATACGTTACAAGATATATTTTTTTGTTAATTTATTATGAAAATTAATTTTTGTAATGTATCATGAAAACTATGTTAGAAAAACTAATTTCCGTAATGTTGGAATCCATTACAAAAATTAGTTTAGGTAAGATTTGAAAAAAAAAACAAAAAAATGCTCACCAAAAATTAGACATTTAAAAAAAAATAGATGTGTGAAGAAAAAAAAAAGTTTGAAAAGAAGGCACCTTTTTCAATTCATAAAAAGTTGAAGGACCGACATCCTATAAACCCAACAGAGAAAATAGCATGTTTGAAATATCACCCCTTGTTTCGACCAAAAAGAAAATCACGCCTCTCCTGGAAAAAAAAAATAGAAACAATACATAAACCCAAAAATAAATAACAAGTTTGATTTGAAAATTTTATATTTTTACAATTAATAATAAAAATGTTACATTATTTTTATTTTGTTTATATTTTTAATAATTTTATTAAAACCAGTCCTTAAGATTAAATAATTAAAAGTAAAAGGTTTTCATTAAAAATAAAATATTTATTATACTTTTTATGCTTTCAATGTAGTAGATTTATTTATTTATTTTAAATAAAATATGTTTTACATTTTATAATTCAATTACAAGTCACTATATATATAATAATAATTATCTAAAAAATCATTAAAAACTTATTTTTAATTGGTTAACTATGTTGACATGTATACTTATTAAACTTGATTTTTTTAATAAAAATTTTCTAGTTTTAATTAGTTCTAATTAGTTTTAAACCTAAAGGCTAATAATGATTTTAAACACCGGTCCTTAAAATTGTGGTTAATAATTAAAAGTGAATTGTTTTTAGTAAAAAAAAAATTATTATATAAAAAATATAACAGTGTAATAAATATTTCGTGTTCAATATATTTTTTTTGTACTTTATTTTTACTTGTTTAACTTCAGCTTTAAAGGCTGATGTCAATATATAAAACTTGTAATATGTGTACAAGAAATGATAAATTACTTAAAAAGAAAGGGTAAGCATCTTTCAATAGATTACTGAACATTCTCATTAGTCATTACAAGTTTCAGTAACATTGGGCCTGTACTCAATAACCTATTGGACCTATACTTAGTCACCCAACTAATAAACAAATAAATGTAAAGTTGAATATACTTTATATCATATTTGTTAAGCTTAATAATTTTTGGATTATCCTATCAACCAGTTTTACGAGAATAATATGAAGAATTTATTATATAACTATGCATAATTTTTTTCTAATATTCTTTTAGTTGGGTCATTACATTAATAAATTTTGGAATTATGTTTTTTAAATAATAACTCTAAAGTAGACCATGGGGCATTGGGTTTGATGGCAACAAAAAAGGCCCCAATATAAAAAATTCTAATAATTATAACACTAACATTTTGAAGTTTAATGAATATGAATTATTAATATAAAATATTTTACATCTTCAACTAATTAAAAATTATATTTAGTATAAATTTTAAAATAATAATTATTAAATACAATAAACTTAATATACATAATTAATGATTACCTTGTACCATTGCATCTCTTATTTTCCCAACATTTTATGTACAAACCATTCAAACTTGATATCCAATATCATATCAATCGGTGAATGTGCTATTCTCATTATCACACAACTTATCAATAATCAGAATTATTGTCCATCAAATCGACACCAATCAAAGTATAGTAAGGAATAGTGCACTTGTGTGATATTATTGCAAAATTCATATCCTTATATTTACAAACAGAATGGATGAAATTGCAAGGCTTCAATAAACCATGTCTTTGATTGTCATGAATCATTACCTTTATCTCAACCCAAGTATTAAATAAATAGTAAGAAATAAATGATAAGATATATAAAGTAATTATCATCTTCTAAATTCTTGCCAAGCCCTTCAACATAGGAAAAACGACATTTACAAGTTATAGTAAGAGCATGTTTTGGTTGCTACTAACAATATTTTATCTCATTTTCAATTCAACTACATTATCTTAATATTTTTTTAATCATGGTAATTAAAGCTTTTTAGCTCTCAGGTGAAAACGGTATTTTACAAGCTTAGGTATGAACTGATCTTTAATCCAAAACTTATTCTTACTTAAAATTCATCGCTCCTTCGTAAAGATAAAAATCAAACTATGTCTTTTCCCACAAGCTTAATTGAATAATTGAGTACTCATAAGATAGGCCATAAGATAGTTGTGAAAATTTCACTACTAAAAGAATTAATTAAACCAAATTTTACATTTAGTGAAATAAGAATTAATTATTTAGTTTAATCAAACCATTTGTTCTTTCAATATAACTAAATCATTTTACTCGTCAACAGACCTATAAATTTCCAGTGTAAACATAAGATAAGACAATGTTCAAACGTGGAACATAATTGCATTTGACTTCATCCAACCAAGTTTGAAGGAGGAATTCCAAGCACTGAGCCTAGACTTTTCCTTTTTCATCAAAAATATCTCTCAAGGGATAGTTGGGGCTAATATTTTAAGCGAGGTAAATCGAATTGAATTCTTAACAATTTACTTAAAGAAACTCAAAAGAAAATTAGCTTTTAATTAAGAAGATATCATAGAACTGAAGTATATGAATAAAGGAAAACATCTATTTTAGTCTTGTGTTTTGGCAATGTGCTGATAAACAAATTCAATCAATAAATTGTAAAAATAAAAATAAAAAAATAAAAAAATTTAATGAATTTTTTATTGTATCTTAATTTAATTTAATTGTATCTTTATCATTAACCATATCACTAGTAATTTGTTTCCATGATTTATTGTAATCATTTATTTTCGTAATTATCATAATTGAGATAATAATTTATGTTTTCCAAGTTATCTTAATTATAGAATTAATTAAGATTTTTTTTTTTTATTATGTAAGCTTTGTTATTACTTGTATATAAAGGAATGTTAGTGCGGAAAATAATCATTCATTTCATTTCAACCTGGTATAAGAGTCATTATTTGGCATCTTACCCAAAAAGAAATTATAAAAAGTCCACGAAAAGACAATCAATTAAATATGAAAAGGAAAACAGAAGATGAACGTGAATTAGGACGATCAATATAGAGCTAAAGGGATGAAAATTCAAACGAATATTGTCCAAATTTTTTTATTAGAGGGATGACAACTTCAACATCATATGCAAACAAAGAACTCATCACATGCTTGGGCAGGGGATTAATCTTTTCAAAACTCTTTATACAAATTAAATTTTATTAATCTAAGCATTAAATAAAAAGTTTTTATTAAATATATCAAATATGTAAAATTTTATAACATTTTAAACCATTTTTTTAATAAAATAAAAAAATATAATCACCATAACAAAATTAAAACATATATCAAAACTTTTCACTACTAAACTAACTTTAGTCGTTAAAATTTAAACCTATTTGATACTTCATTAAATAAATTCACTTTTATTCTTTTTAAACATATTTGCTCTTTTATTTTTTTTATTTTTTTACCTAAAAAAATCACTTTAACATATAATAAACATTTTAGAAATATAAATAGATATTGATTATATAAGATTAGATATCTGTTATTTCTAATTTTTCAAAAATTTAGTATTCGTGATTGTGGAATTAATATCAAAATGTTGAACGGTGGAATTAATAAAATTTAATTTGTGCAAAAAAATTATTAAATGAAATAACTTTATTAGGAATTACTCGAATAAATTTGATCACTAGTTTCTCTCTGTACATTATTTAATTAATGTAGACTCGTAATATTTATATTAATAATTTAATTTTTATTAAACAAAAGTTATAATAATGAAAACAAAACTAACACTTAATATTTTTATCCGTTACTAGACTATGTAACCTCATGATGCAAATGTTGTATTTTTTTCTACTTATGGTATTAATATTTAAAGTTAATTGATTATAATATTTAAACTTAATTATATTTTTACTCTCTAAATATTGTAATTTTACAATTTTAACTTCCCAAATTCTAATTATATGAATTGGGTCTATTAAATATGACAATTGAGTAATTTTAGTTTTTCAAATTTTAATTTGTAAATTAAGTTCTTCAAGTATTATAATTGTTGTTGCAAATTAGGTACTTCAAGTATTATAATTGTGCTATTTTAATACTTATCTTAATCTATGAATTGAAACTTATATAATAAATGTTACAACTCTTTCATTTATCATATCATATCATATATTAATAGACAAGTAGAATATTAAAATTGTACAATTACAATAATAGAAGAATTTTAATTACAATACATAAGGATCCAATTGGTACAATTAGAATTCCAAAAATTAAAATTTTATAATTATAATACTTAAGTGAATAAAAATACAATTAAATCTAATATTTTTTAATTGATATAATTTCAAAAGAACATATTATATTTTCTTCAAAATATTATAAATAAGAAATTTTTATTTGTATAAGAACCATTTATGAAAAGAAACATATTTAAGAAGTAATTTGGTTTTATAATTATACTAAATTAATATTACATGCGACACATAGACATGTTAAACCAGTAATGCACACGTATGTTGACTTATTAAAGTAAATTTTTTTAAAAAAAATATATTCATTAAATAAAATATTTGTAGTGTGGTTAATTAATTTTTCATATATAAAGATTAATATATTATTAATTTCAATTTGATTAGATAATTATAAAAATTAAATAATTCTTACAATTCATTTAAAAATTTAAAAACAAATATAATAAGGATATAATTAATATTAATAAGGTGAAATTGAATTATTATTTGCAATGGGTTAACCTCGTTACCCTTTAAATTGAACATATTACATAATATTTAAAATAATCATTTGTTAATATATTTTAGAAATATCTGTTTAATTGCGTAAAGAATTTAATATTAATATATCAAAATAATTTTATATTAATACTTAATCAAAAATTATTATTAATATAATTTTTAAGATACAATCTATTTTCTTTTGTATAAAAGACCGGTCAAAAAGTTAATTTTTTTAAAGAAGAAATAAATTTGAAGGCGACCTAAGATATGAAGTGTAGGTATCGTTTTTTTTTTCTTTTTATATTTTATATATAATATATAATAGTATATTTAGATATTAATGTTACTCAGCGTATTTGATGGATGTTTTCACTTTTTCCACCTTTTTTTTTTTCTTGTTTGACAGCGTCACAGAGAAAATCTAAATATTAAATCACATCAAGAGTTAAGATATAATCGGAGACTTTGGTCAACTTTTATATACAAACTTTTGAAAATTCATGCATGAAGTTTAAAATTTTGCTGTCAAATATGATTTTCGCTTTTGTATTATTGGTCTCACTTGTCTGATGTGTGCAAACTTCATTGCAGACAAGTTATCTTATGGGAATCTTTGTCCAAGTCAAAAGTAGAATGTTTGAAAATTTTATTTTATTTTTCCGTCGACAGTAATGATTCCCATAATACACGCCATACAATCACTAATAACATGTTGACTACAGTTTAATTTGAAGAAATAATAATTGTTTTTGAATTAGAATAAATGTCAAGAATTTATTTCAGCACCTTAAATAAAAAAAACATAAAGAAATGAAATGCAAAATAAAAAATTGAGATTTAATTTCTATGTATTGTATGCATAAATAAATGAAATCCAAAATAAAAATTTGAATTTAATTTCTATGTATTGTATGTATAAATTTTTTTACACTAACTGATTAAATATTATTGTTAGTATGACTTTTAACATGATTATTATAAAAAAAAACTTATTATTTATATGTATTTTCTTAAAAATAAATTAATTCTATGACGAAAAGTATCTATCCTTTTTAATAAAAATATTACACCTAAAAAAATTAACAAGAAAATATTAAAGTAATATTTTTACACACATATCTTTTATTAAAAAAATAAAAAATAAAATAAATAATAAATAATATTTCTCTTTACATTCCAATAAAGTATGTATGAAAAAAAAATTAGAGATGTATATTAATAATTTATATCTAATTCAATATTACAAAAGTAATTTATATATAGTTCTATTTTAATCATATTACTAATTAACGTAAAACTTTGACACATTCTCAAACATATTCTAATTATCTTAAGTTAAAAATTATATGAGTAAACATTGTAAACTATCTATAAAGACTTGATAGTAATAACTTAATAGAATCAATAATAATCGTTAAATATAAGTTATAATATTATTTTATTATTTAAATTTAGATATAATTTAACTTAGATAAAATTAGTTAATAAGATTTATCTTTTTTTATATATTTTATTTTTTCATGTCACTAGTAAATATAAAATTTTCAATAAATAAATTTTAAGAAAAAATAAAAAAATTGCTTTTATATATATATATATATACTTTTCATGCGTGAAAAAGTACATAATATATTTAAGAGTCAAGAAAACAAAAAAATAAAAAGAAAAGAAAAAGTAGTAGTATTTGATGGAATTTAGACAGAATATGTAAATAAAAATTCAAGTGAAATAAAGCCAGCAAGGTCCAACCTCCCAGTGATAGAACTTAGCTCTTATGGTCCTTGTTGGACAACCCACACTCCCACTTTCCCTCAAATTTTGATAAGAACCTGAAGAGAGAGAAAGAGAGAGAGAGAAAGAAGCCACTATTCTTTTTCTGACTAATTTCCATGGAGGACTTCAACTACAACAGATCAAGGTCTAACGGAAATGGGCAAGTGATGCAGATGGAGAGGTACTATGGGGGAGCACCAGCAAGGCCTTATGATCTCAGGTCCTACAGTACTGTTTCCTATGCACAAGCTCAAATGGGTCCTAGCAAGGACTTGAAGATGAACAAAGGAAAAAGCATGTCCAGGACTTCTATTTCCAAGTCTTGGAGCTTTGCTGATCCTGAGTTTCAAAGGAAGAAGAGGGTTGCCACCTATAAAATGTATTCTGTGGAAGGAAAGGTCAAAGGCTCCTTTAGAAAGAGCTTTAGGTGGCTTAAGGATAGGTATTGGCGAATGGTTTATGGGTGGTGATTAATTTCCACTTTGTATTTCCTGTTTACATATTTCATTGAGTTTTCTGTTCACATGATTAGTAGAATTGTGGGTTATGATCATTGATCAGTTTAATTAGACTTGAATTTACCAAAGCTTTTGTTTATAAATTCATCATGTTTCTTTATTGAGTGATCAGTGATCTTTGTATTTTGTTTTTAATGGTTTTTTTTTAGATGAGTCTAATGGATTAAACTTTGGTGTATATAGTGCTGTTAAATTTTGACTCTTACAAGTTACAAGCCTCTCTGTTTATAAATGAATTAGTTACAAGATCTTACAAACTTTTTTTATCCATGCCCTTTTTCAATTCCTCTGTCTTTCCCTCACTCATGATTTAATTCAACAAATTATTTGATTTTATTTTTTTTGGTTGTTGCTTAGTGTTTGTGGTCATTCAATTCCTCTTTGATGGCTCCATGTGCTATAAGCTGTTGTGGCTTTGGCTGATCATTGTTATTGCTGAGCTTTTTCATGTTTATTACCACTGGCTTCTGACTGTTGTTTGGAATGGATCTTAATCATTTGCTTAACAGATTAATTTTCATCTGAAAATTGGGAGACATACTGTTTTTTTGTTGAAGTAGTACTCAATTAATAACCTCTATAGGTGTAACTTTGTATGCTTCATATCTTCAAAGGCTACTTGTAATATTCTCTGCAAGGTTTTTAATACTCAGTAATTATATATATATATATAATAACTATTTTAAAAGTTATACTAAAAATAACTTTTGATTTTGGTTAAAAATATGCACATTGAACTCTTATTCACATTATCCATCTTATCTCATCTTTTTTCTCTTCCTTTTTCTCCTCTAAATTATAAGAATTTGTTGTTCAAGTAATGTTACTCTTTAAAGTTTGGATAGCATTACACTATGCTCGGTATAACAACCAAAACTTCCCCAATTAAGGTTAACAATGCTAATTACATTAATCAAACAAAGTTAATGGCATAAAATGGTTATTTAAAGTGTAACCACGGTAATGAAATTAGTTTCTGTTTCTCTTTTGGATAACTATCTAGATTAACCTTCTTCAGGAGTAGCCAAAATGACAAGAAATTCTTTTATAGTTTTATATACTATTTAATACCTATAAAATCTTTTCAAAGAGTAACAGATTTCAAATTTTGAATCTTAAACATTACAAGTAAAGTTTGTTACTATATTTTTAACCAACCAACATCTATTTGATTATTATGAAAGTCTTATAGTCAACATATCTGGATATAATTGTTGGTTCAATATTTTTGTCAAAACGTAAAATAAAGGCTAAGTAATTAGTATAAATTAACAACATGCATGGAATGTTTCTGTAATATGACAGTATCTAGTAAAATGCCAAATTGTAACATTAATTCAAAATGAAGAAATAAATCTCGTATCTAGCCACATCTCATTAATCGTGATTGTATATTTTATTCGCTTCCAACCATGTGGTGTGGAAAAACAAACAGAACAGAAAACCAGTGTTGAACTGTTGAATACAGCTTTCAGATCTCATCTTTGTAAGACTATAAAATGCTGAAAGAGATGATCAGGAAATTTATAATATACTTAGCATGTTATAGTATTTTTTTTTATCATAAATTAAAGAGAGCAATTAGACTAGAATTGTGTATCTTACATCAAAGAGGGATTCATCTTTATTCAATCCTCATTAAGAATTAGGAGAATAACAAATGTGAGATGTACTATTCTTTCTTTGACATTAAGCTTTTTACAAACTTGATAAAACTTTATGAGAAACAATTTTTGTAGTTTATGTCATGAAATAGGAACCTTTCGATGAACCTTATATGGTGGTTCAATCTATTATGAGTTATTTAAATAAAAGTTCAATTATAATTTTATCAATATTAGTTAAGTATTATTTTGGGTCCCACTAGTCTTATCTAGGTCCATTTAAGAATTAAACAAATGCATTAATCCAATGTTATCAAACCTAATTATTTGTTATTTAATCATATTTCAATGTTGTTCATGATTTGATAATCTTCCTTATATACCAAATCATCCAGTAATAATAGACACCACAAAATTAAAGGATTCGACTTAGAGACATTTCTCACATGTTATCATACAAGAGACATTACAATGGCTTAATAAGAGTCTTATAAGTAAACCTAACATGTTTCATATATGGACCCACTCTACTTCTACACATTACATCATCTTTTACATACAATAAATTGAGCGTTAGAGTCTTTAACTTAACTTTCAAAAGATTATCAAATATTACATAATTTATTTTGAATATTCCTCACTTAAGTTCATGTTGAACAAGTACTATGTTTAAATTAATAATATCTATAAGTAATATATTTAACAATTCGAAGAATTTATTCTAAATAATAGATTAATTCTAATTGACAAATAAATAATTTAACAATCTCTTAGAGTATTAATCAATTATTACAAATAGAATATCAATTACAAACAAAAATAGATATCAATAGTCTAAGAAATATAAATTTAAACACCATAAAAAAAAGTATTCAATAGAAGTACATATGATACACTTGTATTTCATTAAAAGCGGTGGAGAAGGAAAAAGTATTATCAAATAAAACAGATAAATTAACAATCTCAATAATATATCAAAACATCTTAATAATGTTAAGAGATATGATAATAAAATGAATCAACACATCTCATAAATTAAAAAGAGTAATTTTAAATTCTCACTTACCAAAGACATAAAAAGTACTTAATCAAACATAGTGATCACAAAATTGAAATAAAACGAATAATTAAATATTTGGTGAGTGGATAACATTGTCACAATATAAAACAAATGACCTAAGAATTATCTATATTGACTAAAGTGCTTATAGAAAATATAGGTTGTTAATATGAGTAGTTGCAATTGTAGTAAACTAACATATGGTCTCAAGTATTCGAGATTTAACTAGTCTAAATTTTTATTAAATAGGTGATTATATCTATCTATATAAGATTAAAAAAAAGCATAAACAAATTTGAATAACATAAATACTTAATTTAAAATATAAAAAAACATTCTAAATTAATATAATTATGAAATGTTAACTATAAACAAACATTTATCATTATTGATCCAAATACAAAATTACAAGTATTTTAACAATTAATATAAAAATTTATACTCGATAGAAATATCGATTTAAAATACTTATACACTTATAACATTATTCAATATGGACGGACGGTTAGTTAAGAGAAGTATAATAAAATTTTCATGCTAAAATATGAAAATGTAATTCCCAACAAAATATCCCTACCATCTAAATATGATATTTACTTATATTAAAAAAATAAATATTTCAATACAATAAAATGAGACTAAGTAATAAAGTTTCTTAAAAAAAAAAACATATGATCACTAAAGTGGACATAACAATATATGATAATAAAGTATTGATAAGTCTCGAGACACTAATATATTGTTTCGCTAATTTAATATATTATGATTAAGATTCCTATTAGAGGTCACTAAATCAAAATACTCTGGTGATACTACCGTGAGATCTCAATTCTATGACGAACCATTCAATGAATTTAAAACTCGTCATCTTTTTTTCTTCAAAACATAGATTTACAAATTAGAAAAAAAAAATCATACTAGCACGGAGTCATCAAAGACAAATAGTTAGAAAAACAAAAATATGATATTTAATATACATAATTCCCCGAACACAATGTTATAAGTGTCCAGTTACACTTTCTAACAAAATTTCAATACATAAATGCAATATATATATATATATATATATATATATATATATATATATATATATATATATATATATATATATATATATATATATATATATATATATATATATATATATATATATATAACCTTTATGAAATAGAAAATCACCTAAATAATTTTATTTTTTATTAAAAAAAATTTAAGTGAGTTAAGTCTCGAAAATGATAAAGAAATAAAATAGATCTCAAGTTTCTAGGAGCACTTTTAAATATATCTACAAATTACCTGTTAATAAAATTTTCACGTTAACAACGAAATATTCGTGTATGATATGAATCTTTACCGATATTTACCAATCATATCAATTTGTGGGATATCATCTAAATAATTTGATAATATAATATCAAATTAATAAAAAATAATTTTTATAAACGAAAGTAAAGACATTACATGAATTATCCAGCTCATTAGGGACCATCTAAAACAAAAGTTGACTTACAATTTCATCAATAATCAAGTGCTATAATTAAATTAATAGTCTCTATAACTAGTCTATTTAATAATTTAAAAATATTTTAAGCATTTGTTTAATACTAATTCACAAATAAATAATCCAATTATTTTAATTTTATTGAATTCATTATTCATCATCCCCAATTAGAATATCTCTATGGACCCGCCTTAGGCCTAAAAACTAGTTGGTTCTGCGTATGGAACCCGATTTCTTAGGCAAGATATAAATGGTCGAAATAGAGTATGACATGGAACCCGAACATGTTAAATGATAGTTTTTTTTTTTAATGATGATCCACTTATTTACTGTATAAAACAACTTTATATTTTTTATAATTATAAATTATTATTAGTATAATTTTTAAAATATCTATTATAAAAATCAACCAATTCAATATACATAATAAATTATAATTGAATAATAGTATTATTAGAGTTACCGAAGGCGATCATATATAAGTAACAATAACTTATTTAAGTCACCACGGTTCAATAAAGAAAAAAAGGCAAAGTTATTTTGCAAAAGAACAAGAAAATGTGGGATAATTTGTGATATTTATTTAATAAAATTTTCAAATTATAAGATTGAAATATATAATTACTTTAATTTACATAAAATAAATAATAAATATCAAAATGAGATTTATATTAAAAGTAAACTATAGTTCTATAACTTTAGCAAATTCTATAATTAGAGATACTGAGTACTATATAGGGAACAACTTGGAGCCCATTGGGCCATGGTTCTCTACAAGGTGTAAAAAAAACAATAAACTAACCACATGGCATTAGGCCACCAGAAAGTTGAACACACAACAAACTGGATGTCTCCAACCACATAAATTTTGATCATTGATCATAATTCAAGAAGCATCCCATTGCCATTGGCCCATTGGTGCCTTTTGTCTCACTGTCCATTCACTTTATTACCTTTTTTTCAATGTTGAAATCTAATAAGTCATATCATTATTCATTTTCTAAGTATTTACCTGAGTTGCATATATGTTATTAGTATTTTTACATCAATTGATTTATGTTTTCAATTATGAATATATATTATTGGTTTAAATATATTTTTCATCCTTTAAATTTTATCCATTTTTATTTTAGTCCCCTCAATTTTATTAGAGGCGATTCTTGCGTATAGAAAGGCTTTCGTTTACACCGTGATAAAGTAAATTGTAGTATGAATTGACTTGTAATTTATTTGTGATGTAGAAAAACATTTTAATAATGTATGCTAGACTGAGAACTAAAAACATCAATCTTCAAAATATGAAAATAAAAAATAAAATAAAATTCAAATTTAAAAAACTAACACAAATTTAAAGGATAGAAAAATATATTTAAATTAAATTATTTAATCTTCCTCCAACCATTCTAGTTTAATGAGTATATAAATACATAAAATTCCTATAATAAAAAAATCCAGATGAAAGAAATATAGATGAACCTAAGACAACCTGGCAACATGAAATGGGTGATGGACATTTTAAGTTGCTATTCTATGAATGTGAATCCACTCACTCAGCACTTTTATTATTTAAACAGTGTCTTGTAAGCATTAGGTGCTTGTCCTGTACCCCAGCAAAAGTCATAAAATGGTTAACCAAAAGTGAAAATTGGTTTGGTTTGGTTTGCTCTAATCCAAAATTTATACTGGCCATTTTTTCATGGACGGCTTGCCTTGGTAGCTCATTACACTGAATCACTAGTTTTTTTTGTTTACTTCATTTTACATATATTTTTTTTAAACACCAAACTAAATAGTCTCAATCATTTTTTATTTATTTTTTACAAATCACATTAAATTAACCTGATTCTGTTTAGATTAAAAAAAAATCAATCCAACTAACGGTGGGGATTAAACATTTGACACTTATATTAAAAAGTACAAATTATTGGAATAACTTAACTTGTAGGTGACGTGGGGACCACTACACTAGGCACCACCAACCAGATTGAGAAGACGTTATTGCTTTTACATCAAGTTTCGTATCACTAAACCAGAAAACATTACATGTATAATGAATTTTTACATTGGTATACATGACAAATGATTTTGATAAAATAATTTTATACATTAATTTAATAAAAAATATTATATATAATAAATTTATTAATGTTTAAAATAGTTATTTTGAAATTATATTAATAATAATTTATTATTAAATAATAATATAAAATTATTTTATATTATTAATACATTATTGTTAAGTTTATATTAAAATTAAACTCAAACTAATATTTTATGTTTAGTTTGGTTTATGATTTTTGTCCTCTTTAATGATATATAAAATATATAAAAAAAAAAAGAGAGGGACGAATCCATCTCCTTGTAAGCCTTAACCCATAACCTTTTTTTTTTTATTATTTATAAAATTCATCAAATGAAAAGGAGACCCTTAATGCAATTTTCCAACTTTTTTTTCTTCTTTTTTTCAATAGATTATAGTATCGTTTTGTGTTTCACTTTTCCAAATATAAAACTATAACTTTAATACTTTTCCAAATAATTAAATCAATAATAATGTTATTTGTAATCTTTGGCTTATACTCCTTTAACAAAATTAAATTCCATTTTAATTTTCAGTTTACAGAATATTTTTTCAACGGTTTGTTTTAATTTTTAACTTCTAAAACTATTTTAAGTTTATATTCAAGAGAAAGAAGTTAAAAATCATTAAATTTTCAACTAAATAGCATGGTTTTACGCATGAAATTTATAAGGTCTTCTTAAAAATATTTTTATATTTACATTTTAAGAATAGTTTAATTTTAGTTTGTCTTCTATGCAAACACATTTTCTATTATATGTTCTTTAATCGTTACATAATTATAATTATTTTGTATAAAATTTGATACTTATATATTTATTAATAATTTTTAAGTTTTAAAATTGGCTCCTTCAATTATATATATATATATATATATATATATATATACTTGTGTATTTTTTTAAAGAAAATTTTCTATCGTCTGTGAAATTCTTTTGCGTAACAAATTGAATAAATTCTAAGGTTTTGATTATTTTCGTCGTAATGAAAAGTTTAAAATAAAAATTTAGCTGCCATCAAACATGCATGAAAAGTCATCGTGATAATTAATTTTCATCTTATAAAATGCTTAGTTATCCAATTCTGTCTTGACATGGTTTACAAATGCGTTTTAAACAATATTATAGAACATAAGTAAATATTTTTAGCATACTGATATCATATTAATTTTTTATTTGTCAAAGAAATCCAATTAATATTATTTATTTTCCCATCAAAGCATAATTTAATAACAAAAATATTATATTGAAAAACTAATTCGATTATAAATAATATTTTGATGTATTCATCGCACATAAAATTTAATATTAAAAATCTACGACCTCTTAATTTTTAAACAACTGCTCGTGATTTTATCCATAAAAATTACATTATTTTTTTACAAAATAATTGTAAGAATTAGAAAAAGGTGGTATCATTATTATATTTTTAGTTTATTCATTTTCACACTGAAAGAATATTCTTTTTCTCTATAAACACCGAATACGATATCAATACCTGAATATAGTAATTTTATAAAATTGTAGGATATAATATGATGAAATATACACCACATAAGATCTATAATATTAATATACAATAAAAATCCTAAATTAACATAAGTTATTAAAGTTTCACAAAACAGTTTTAATCATTGTAAACACAACAAAATATTAAAATTTATCTAATCATTATGATATTGAACTAATATTAATAAAAATAAACTTAAAACATAATTAAATGAGAGATGAATTATCATGTATTAATAAGTAAAATACTTTACACCGACAACAACTTATCACGGATGATTGTTGGTATATTTTTAAGATATTTATTATAAAAATAAAAAATAGTAAATTGTTATTGAATAATAGAAAAAAAAAACTTATTTATATGTTCAGAAATTTCTGTTTGAAGGATTAAGTTAGAAATTTAATAAAACATCTAAAAAGTATTAGATACAGAGAACTTCTTTAAAATACAAAAGTAAATAGTTTCTCGTCTAGGTTGAATATATTTCGCTTAGTGGTGAGTTTGTTCCACACATTATTAACATACTAACCAATGAAGATATGTTCAATAAGAATTTACAATATGTTTTCTTAATACATATTAATTTTATTCATTGAAATTATAGAACAATTTCTTGTCTCGAGTATCCAAAGTTCTGCATTACTAATTATGAAATTTAGTATTTAAGTTTCATGAAATCCAACCACTGAGTAGATATATTAATTAATATTAATAAAAAAATAAAAAACGTAAAATATATGTAATAATTTTTACAATAAATTATATAACATTAATTTTTATGTTATCTCAGTGTAGCATCATTTATTACATATTTTTACTTTCCTTTTCTTTTCTGTGTCTCTTTATCGTAGAATTTAATGCATAAGAAATAATTGGTAACTGAGGTTCATAGGTCGCATAACAATCGAAAGTAACCGTCTAACAGATCGTGAGGGAGACCAAACGAACAGAACAGAGTTAGCAGTGCAACAAATTAAGGGGAAGAAAAGTTGAAACATTTTCAGACAAGTGACATGTGGGAATCTATTCTGTTTACGGTGGCTGCCACCGCCGGCAACAACATCGGAAAGATCCTTCAGAAGAAAGGCACTATCATTCTTCCACCTCTCTCTTTCAAACTCAAGGCATGTATAAAGTTCCCTTTTTTGTGTGTTTTAATTTTGTATGATTTGGTTTTCATTAAAGATCTCACCTTTTTTGACAATATTATCATTTGAAACATGTGGGTCTCTTTGAAATTTGAAATTATTGTTGGTTTCTATAGCTGTGTTTATTTAGTGTCAATGTGAAATTGGACATTTTCTGTGCATGTCTATGATCTAAGTGAGGATTAAATGCCAAGATAACTTTTTTAAAAAATAAATAAATTAATGCTATGTGGGCATGAAGTGACTGTTTGGTTATTGATCTCATTGTGTTTGCAGGTCATAAGGGCTTATGCTTTAAACAAAACCTGGGTTATAGGTTTTCTAATGGATATATTTGGGGCATTATTGATGTTAAGGGCATTGTCTTTGGCTCCAGTAAGTGCTATATGAAGGAAACAAAATGACACTCAATTTAAAGGGATTTCTTAACCCTTAGCATGCTTTTCTAGTGTTTTGCTTAGGTTTTTGACATTGGTAAGGTGGTTTTCTTATGTCAAATATATTATAGGTCTCTGTCATCCAACCAGTTTCTGGGTGTGGACTAGCAATTCTTTCAATCTTTTCTCATTTTTATCTCAAGGAAGTCATGAATGTTGTTGATTGGGTTGGCATTACATTGGCAG
Organism: Mucuna pruriens; assembly: GCA_025330945.1. Lineage (NCBI taxonomy): Eukaryota > Viridiplantae > Streptophyta > Magnoliopsida > Fabales > Fabaceae > Mucuna > Mucuna pruriens. The sequence goes on along the minus strand of JAENHJ010000271.1, from coordinate 2,164,856 downwards.
GTTTTGGCACAATAGGTAATGTTTTTATTTACCATAGAGAGCATTTTGTTTACCTGAATCTGCTTCCTTTGAACACCACAGCAAACAAGTTTAATGGGAGGGGAAGGGGGGTAATTTTTTGGAACAAAAAGTGTATTAAAATCCCAACAAAAAAAATATTATAAATTTTCTATATATTCATTTTGATTGAGTGATGAATTTTTTAGCTGTTTGTATAGTTCCGTATTCTGATCTACATACAATAAAAATAATTGTGACCATTTTATTTGTCTGTATTCTATTGTATTGCACTTTCGTGTTTGAGCACCTGAGCAATGGACTGAAATTTTCTTGGGTTTTCCTCCTTTTTATTATTTGGCCGCCGAGAAAACCAAGTTTGTGATGAAGTGTCATTGTATTAACATATTTTATTTTGTACTTATGTGACGCTAATTGGTTAACTAGTATATGTTTTTCTATGTTCAGGAGTTGGTGCTGGAGGTGAGGAGCAAAAGATGGTTGCTCTATCTATTTTTCACATACCAGGGCTGGCATTTGTTGTTTTCATCTTGTTTGTAGGTACCTTGTCTTATAAATCAACTTATTTTATAGTCAAATGCCTTTATGATCAGAGATATTTAGCATTCATAAGTTTGGCATCATGGCAAGATATTTGCATCACTTGATTTTCATATAGTAACAAGTATGTGAGGAAATACTTGAAATCATTGTGAAAGAAGACATGGTGGTATTCTAGTATTAATTGGAAGCCTATTGCATGGTG